>LPNX010752236.1:512082-564464 GCA_001517045.1 Pseudotsuga menziesii | reverse complement strand
GCAAATCCTTGGTATGAGAATAACAAGAGACAGGAAAAATCGCAAATTGACATTGTCTCAAGGTGAGTACATAGAAAAGGTGTTGCATAGGTTTAGAATGGAGAATGCAAAACCAGTCAGCACACCTTTGGAAATCCATTTCAAACTAAGCAAGCATATGTGTCCAGAGACACAGGAAGAGATAGATTACATGTCCAAGATTCCCTATTCATCAACAGTTGGGAGCTTGATGTATGCCATGGTGTGCACAAGAACAGATATTGCACATGCAGTGGGAGTTGTGAGCAGGTATATGAATAATCCAGGTAAAGAGCATTGGAAAGCAGTACAGTGGATTCTCAGGTATTTGAGAGGTACCACTTCTCATGCATTATGTTTTGGAGGTTCAGACACTGTTCTACAGGGATATGTTGATGCAGATATGGCTGGTGATAAAGACAGCAGGAGGAGCACCACAGGGTATGTGTTCATTGTAGGTGGAACAACAATAAGTTGGATTTCAAAACTGCAACAGGTTGTTGCACTTTCAACAATGGAAGCAGAGTATATTGCTGCTACAGAGGCTAGTAAGGAGATGATTTGGTTACAGAGGTTCATGGAAGAATTGGGTAAGAAACAAGAGAATAGTAGGCTGTACAGTGACAGCCAGAGTGCCATTCATCTTGCAAAGAACTCAGTCTTTCATTCAAGGACTAAACATATAGAACTCAAGTACCACTTCATAAGATCCGTTCTAGATGAAGAACTGTTAAAACTGGAAAAGATTCACACTAGCCAAAATCCTACAGACATGTTGACAAAGGGAGTAACCAGAGAGAAACTGAGTTCCTGCTCGGTTTCTATTGGCCTTAAAGCATGAAGGTGAAAAGAAGAAATTTTCCAAGTCCAAGGTCCAGCAAGTGCAACAGCAGTAGAGTTGCTGTGATTAGTCACCATGAAGGCACATAAAAATGTAATGGAGCAGTTTGCATGTAAATGGGCATATGGCTGTAAGACCTAGTAAGGCATGCATACCCCTGGTAACTCACCGGTAAAGTCGGGAGATAGACCTAGGTGATAGGGGGGTGTATGTAAGATTCCTCGATAAATACTTGAGGGGAGTTGGTGATTACTCCAAGTCAAGTTTAAAGGGGGGATTGTTAGGGTTAACCTTGACTTGAGATCGAGTCAAAGGTGGTTAGTTCTAGCACATGGTTTGGGCACATGGTTTGTTGTAGCCCATGGTATTGTCCCATGGTATTGCATGTGATTAAGCCTTTATAAGGCTTGAGGAGGCTCCATTGTAATTGTACTGGATGTGGGAATCGTATTGTGCTGGAAGAGAGACTGTGAGAGCGTGAAGAGGAAGTGCATCGGTTTTGCTGCAGGGCGTATCCCTTCATCTTTCTAGACTGAAATAAAAGGACTAGCAAATTTGTTTGTGGACATAGCCCATCGTTTGGGTGAACCACGTTATATCTGTGTCTCTTTGTAATGTTTAATGTGTTTTTGCATCTTCTTTATTGATTTAACTGTATATTTGTTATTGTTCTGCGGTCCTGTTTTTCTAACATTCTCTTCTTTGATTAACCAATTAGTGCATGGTCACTATCACCTCCCTTCCTGTTGGTCTGGGAACCATTGAATTTCCTCTTAGATACGATCATCCCATAATATTTACTAGGAGGGAAGGTTTTCCTAACCATAAAAATATAGACAAATGTTTCTCATTGAGGTGGGAACCCATTTAATGACTTGTTTACTATCTCTTTGTCTTCAAACTTCTCTCCAACTATAACAAGTTGGTCACGAATATGTGTGACCTTCATCAAGTAACTGGTGATGGGATCAAATATGGTCATATCAACATATCTTATTTTTCTATGCAATATCATTTTCCTATTAATGTTCTCACTTTGATAAATTCTAACTAGGGCATTGAACATGTCCTTCATCGCCGTCTTCTTGGACATGTGAGGGATTAGATCATCCTTTCTATCATCCATGACCATACTCTTAGAAATCACTTCTTTCTTCTTGTGAGTTGCCAAAATATAGGGATTTGTTGGTGATTTTAACACATCCTTGATGATAACCTAGAGGTCATTTGCTTTTAATAGAGAGTTACCCTGACTTAACATGATAGGATATTCGAGGCACCATCCAATATGTCCTCAAATATAAGGCTAGCTAATGCCATCTCTAATATGCAAACAAAATTCTACTCTAATGATATTATGAATCATAGTAGCTCTGGTACCATGTAATTTTCCTAACCCTAGGTGAATGTTGTCCTTATGTTATCAAATTAATAAAACTTATTTGTAGAAAGTAAGTTCTTCACATAACAATATTCATACATATTGTAAGAAAATAAAAAACAAAAGCATAAACACAATAAACACGTAGTTTACTCCTTTAAATCAACTTTTCATTAATAGATCAAAACTTACGAGGAAACCTCCATAGTTTCCAAAAGTTACAGTTTTATGGTACACTCAAGTGAAGCAAAATCTAAACACTAGATTGAGGAAATCTACCCACAAAAAATTGAGAAAACAACCTAAATCTTGTTTCCCTATTGCAGAACTGTCCATATAACTATATGGACCCGTGTTTCACAACTGTATGGATATGCCCATAAGACAATATCAAATTCCATATGGATTTATACGGCTGTATATATTTATTGTACTTGTCGCCTACTCGTTGAAATATGCCTAGTTGTTGATTCAGGATCCTCTCCTGCACTCTAACTTCGCTCCACAAATGAATTACTTCACATCTTGACAAAAATATCTTTGAGTGAATAATGAATGTGTCTTAACCCTCTATGTTTACTTGCCTTTCTACTTTCGCTATAACCCTATTCTACCAAATCCCTAATATCTCAGTGAGATGTATGGTTGGGATTAGTTTAAATCAGTAACGTATTTAAATACACTTTAGTAGACTCAACAACTAAATATAATACTTTCACTTTATTAATAAAATGAATTACAAAATAGATTTGAATTGGATGACTTCAAGCATGTTTGACACTAAACCTGTGCGGGAGTTCATGTGCGAGCTACGAACAACAACACTCTAGATAAACTTCCATGCAACATATAAGAATTATTCTAGAAAATCCTAAAAATCATATGACTAAAATAGATATTACACTTAGACATTCAACGTATTTCTACAATATTTCCCAAGTCTACTAACAAAAAATAAAATAGACAAGAGTAGCAAGCGTGCTTTATTCTCTAACTTCTAGAAAATAGTACAATGAAAAGAGGGTCTCGTATATAGGGAAACGAATAACTAACTCCTCAATAGAAAATAGTAAAATCTCCTCATGACAATGTCAAAATACCCAAACCCTAACATCCTTTGCATGAAATAGTAAAAAACACATATAATAAGTGGTTTGTTATGCCACCTATACAAAATATTCAACTAATTCTCATCCCAACGTGAGAGCATCTCTAGAATAGGTGGAGATAATAAATGAGAGGAGATATGGTTAAAATGAGTAAATGTTAGGCTAACACCCTAGGTTTTTCACCAATCAACCACTAAGAAGCACAATTCCCTCATCAATGATGCATGAAACAATGTGCTAACCACGTTAATAGGGACACTGTCATCAATACCAAGTTAAAAGTGATGAATACTCCAATGTGTAATGTACCACATAGACAACTAAAATTGTGAATAATGCCACACTAAATGATGGAGTGATGTAGTAGATGATGATGCCAAATATCTCAAGGGTCCAATATAAATCAAGATCTCTATAATTTTCCTCTAGAATATGCACCAAACTACTAAAGAATTATGTCTGAGAGTGAATAAGCATGGTGCAAGTGTGCAATGAACTCCTTAAGTGGGAAAATCTCATGCCAACTCATCCAAACACCATGAAAAAGGGTTGGCCCTCTCTCACATGTGCCAACATGATGAAGAGATATGTCTCAAGACTCCCATGTGTGCATGAAGAAAGGGGCACTACAAGGAAAGTCCCCTATAGGCGAGGTCATATTGAAGGATTTTAGTGTTACTAGATTGACAAAAAAAATTAAAAAACCCTCTGCTACAACCTCTGCCAATGGTAGTGAATGTTTTAACGACGGTCGAAACGAATAAATGTTATAACTAGAAAAACTCGACGACCAGATGTTTTAGCGAATGTTTTTTTATTAGTGCATTTTTTTGAAACTAAGCGCACTGGTGCGTTTTATAACACAATCACTGGTGCTATATATTGTACGGTATTCGCATAGGTGCATTCAAAGATAAAGAGCACCAAAAATAATAGAATTTCAACGTTGTACTGGTGCTCGCGTATCGATTATACACACCAATTATTTTTAACACAACAAACACACCGATGCGATTAGTCACATTGTACGAACCATTAAAAATTTATTTTGTAGCTTTTGCCTACGCAACCATTTGTTATGAGCAAACCGGTGCTTATTAACCAATGGTACACACTTGTGCCTATAAACTAATGATATGCATTTGTGTGTATAAACCAATGATACAAACCGATGCGTAAAACAAATTAAAACACACAAGAGACACTGTCTGGCAAGTAATAATCTTTATTTCAAAATTTAATTGTGCATTCAATTAACATAACCACATCGATGCATATAATTTGTAAGGGAATACCGGTGCGCCTAAATAGGTTAGACACACTGGTGCTCCTAATTATGGTAGACGCACCGGTGCATCATCAACTACCAAAAGCACCGAATATGATTCTTCGAACAATGGCTAGTGATATCAATTTCAGTGATTGCATTTGTGAGTTTTATTAGTGTTCAGGGAGAGGCACCAGAGCAACATTAATTACCAAAAGCATCACATATGCTTATTTGAACAATGACTACTAACATTGTAGTGATATATATATATATATACACATTATTTATTTGAAATTGAAATATCATAGATGCAAATATTAATCCTAATATTTAATCATCCATACATTTAATTACCAATGTATTGTTTCACATGTTACATTTGACAATAATAGTGAAGAATGCAATTGAATTAAAAAGTTTATTTTATTATACATCAATAACACTGCCTTTGTCATAAAAATAAGACAACATAGAGCTAAAAATAATCAAAATTTCAACATGCATGTAATTGTTACTCTTATCGGTAGCCCATTGTTTTTCAATCCAAATAGTATGTCTAATACATTAATATACAAAATTTCTGATTTTCACAAATAGTTATTTCAAAATATATAACAAGTTACAATAGCTTGCATTAACATAAAAATTAAATATGAATCATCATTCTTTGCTGAAACTGTTATCGGTGCTCGAGCCACTTGCATCACTTGGGTTATCTTGCCAAATGTTTTTTTGATTGGCTCGATTGTTTTCCTCTTCTTCAATTTCCATATACAAACATTAAAATAAAGTGTACTGAGTGTATCTACATTGTCTTTAATAATGAGAAATAAAATAGATAGTATACATGAATGTAAATAGAAAAGCGACGTACCTCCATAGTAATAACTGAGTCATGAATGATACATATTCTTTCAAAACCATGTCTCATGCCATCCATCAACAAGTTAGCATCCACACCAGTCGGATCTGTTCTCCACGCAGGCCTACCAACAACTAATAAATCTCTGATTCCTGCAGCAACGGATCCTTCTTTCTATCCACATGCCTTTCTTCAAGACTGTAGGCAGTAATTCTCCTTCAACGCAGGCATGGGAGATCTCTAGGTAGGTCTCTTTTTGGCAGCGTCATATCCTTCAATAAACTCGGTCTCCAATCTCTCTTGCACAACCGATTGGTGGCTTTGAGGAGCAACTCTAAGTACAACTTCCTCAACACATTTTTCTTAGCACTAGATTCACCTTCACGTGGTTTACATACAACATAAACTTATGCGACAATATTTGACAACAGATTAACAACACTCACGGGCAACATCGTATTCAAATAGGAAGCTTGAAAGGCAGCACCATGGTAGCAGTGACAACGTGAATAACAGGAAACAATTCAAGTATCGTCTCCTCCTTCAGACAAAAACTATGGTATCACAAATTGGGAGCACCTTCCTCTAATGTACAGACCTCACGAACAGGTTGGTGTCTTCACAAATAGGTGGCCACTCAACTTACACTTCTCCACAATAGAGTGTTAGGCTTCTCACAGGCCTTCTGGAAACTCATGATAGCCAAATTAAAAATTAATATAGTAGCTCATAGATTACAGCTAACACAACCTCCTTCAAACGACAATCACACAACGTTTAGGGGTTCATGCTTCACCAAAGAAAATTGTCGGCTCCGTTACTGCACAATTGGCAGCTCACTGCAACACATGAGATCCTTGGCCTCCACACACAACAACCTCACCTTCACTGATATCTCACTTCACTGATCTCTCACAATGATCCAACACTATGGCCTTCTCACCTCAACAATGATGGTGTCCTCACTTACATAACACAGTCACAACGTGCCTCAATGGGCTTTCACAACAAGCCGCAGAGGGCTCTCACAGCAGGCCACGAAGGGATTCTCAACAACGGGCCACAAGGGCTCTCACAACAGGCCACAGAGTGCTCTTACTTAGTCTCAATGGATCTGATACCAATTTAGAAAATTGGAGAGGAGGAAGTGCAGAGACAAAAGGCTCGCACATAGACATGAGGAGGATAACACTCAACTCGAATATATTATTGTAGAATGTTTACATATATAGGCAACTCAAATCCAAACCTAGATCCAAGAATAATGGATCAGATCCTATAAAGAAGGAACTAACAAACCACTCATCTTATCAATAGAAAATCTCCATTAGTACAATAACCATTTCTACATTGTCTCTAACATGGTGCACCATAACAATACACGCACCAATATGTTTTGGAAACCCAAACTCATCGAATTTGACACATTTGTTTAAAAAACAAAAAAACAAAAATATATATATATATATATATATATATATATATATATATATATAGGGTCGGCATGCTTACATATTTGATCCAAATAATGAACCCATTTTTCCCTAATATTTCTATATGTATTCACAAATTCAACATGTCTAAAATCCCTAAAAGGTGAAAACATAATTTTGTGAAAAAATAGAGGGATTTAAACCCTAATCTAAAATTTTGCATCCATAACAAACAAAAAGAAGCACAGAGAAGAGAAGGGTTTCAACATCAAAGGTACGCATGGAGTTTTTTTTCTCTAAATCTACTTAATTTCTAAGTAAGGTAATAAGATCAACAATAATAGTTACATGAAATTTTTACTATATAGGGCTTTATCTCATTCAAGATACCTGCCAAATTTCAATCCTTAGAATAATCTAGTTGCTCCAAAGACCTTCCGCATAAGTCCCTATTCCAAAGCTCTCCCTTAAAATTTTCGGCAAAAAAATGAATTAATGTTTAGGTTTTTTGCTTTTAAACACAAGAAGGTCACGCAATAGCTTATCAATCAAGAAACTTAAAAACACATGAAAATAATTATGCTATTTACGATTTAGAGTTGGATGCCATAATTCATGCTCTAAAAATGTGCCGCCATCATCTAATCGGTAATTTTTTTATTATTAACGCCTGATATCATAAGCTTGAAATACTTGTTTGATCAACAAAATATGAACGCAAGGCAAGCAAGGTGGTTATTTTTCCATAGCGAATATGATTTCAAGATCAAACACATCAAAGGAAAATAAAATAAAGTGGTTGATGCCTTAAGCATAAATGGAAGACTGAATTTTATAGCTGCCATTAGCAGCTACAAAAAAAAATTAAATGATAAATTGGAAGAAGGGATAAAAATGGATAAAGAATTGAAAATCTAAGAGAAAAAGTAACAGAAAACGAATCCAAAAATATAAAAATAGATTTCAGTTTGAACGAAAAATGCTTAATGCTGTGTAAAACCAAGTATATGTACCTAAAATACCAGAAATTAAATTGCTGATTTTAAATGAAGTACATAAAAGTCCTTATTCTAGATATCCGGGCTATCAAAAGATGATAACAATTTTAAGAAAATATTATTTTTGGCCTAATATGAAGAATGAAGTTGCTGAATATATAGCTAGGTGTATAGAATGTCAACAAATTAAAGCTGAGCATCGACACTCAGCAAGTCTTTTGCAACCACTGCCAATTCTAGATTGGAAATGAGAAATTATAAGTCTTGATTTTATAACCGGACTACCTAAAAATCAAAATCAAAATGATTTTATAATGGTAGTGGTAGACAAACTAAACAAGGAAACACATTTTATACTCGATAAAACTACTTATAAGGCTGCTAATATTCCTGACATTTTTATGAAAGAAATTTTTCGATTGCACGGAATTCTGAAGGTAATAATTTCTAATAGAGACCCTAAGTTTACTGGAAATTTTTAGAAGTCATTGTTTAGTGGATTAGATATTAAATTAAATTTAAGTATTGCTTCATTCACAAACGAATGGACAAACAAAAAGAGTAAATCAAGTTCTAGAGGATATGCTAAGGACGTATGTTAGAGATCATCCAAAGAAATGAGAAGATTATTTGCATTTAGTCGAGTTTGCATATAATAATCACTATCAGGGTTCATCTAAATTTAGTCCTTTTGAAATACTGTATAGTAGAAAATGTAATATTTCCATTTCATGGAGTAACTCGGTTGACAGATTGATGTTAGCACATGACTTGTTAAAAGAATTGGAACTAACAA
The DNA here is from genome assembly GCA_001517045.1 of Pseudotsuga menziesii. NCBI lineage: Eukaryota > Viridiplantae > Streptophyta > Pinopsida > Pinales > Pinaceae > Pseudotsuga > Pseudotsuga menziesii. The sequence goes on along the minus strand of LPNX010752236.1, from coordinate 555,756 downwards.
TGAAACATGTACAAAGCAATCTGAAAATTGGACAGGACAGACAAAAGAGTCATGCAGACCTTAAAATAACTCAAAAATAATTCCAAATAGGTGAGCATGTGTTTGTCAAAGTAAAACCCAGAAAGAGTTGCTTTAAGTTGGGAAGTTGTGCTAAATTAGCACCCAAGTATTGTGGACTGTTTGAAATATTAGCAAGAGTTGGACCAATGGCTGATCAGTTAGCTTTGCCACCTAATATTATAATACATAATGTATTTCATATTTCCATATTGAAAACGTATGTGCATGATGCTACTCATGTGATCGATTAGAATTTTATTTAGGTAGAACCCGAAGGATATTTTCAGGTGGAACTGGATTGTATCCTCGACAAGAGATAAATTTTTCTCCGGAATCGCACCATTGGACAGGTACAAGTGCAATGGAAGCACCTTAGTCTTGATGAAGAAACCTGATAATTGAAGAGTCATATGCAGGAGACATATCCAATTTTGTTCCAAGGAGACTTAGAAGACACTTAAGCAACATCGAGGACGATGTTGAACTTAAGAAGGGGTGTTTGTAACCCACTTAGAACTGAAAAACATTTTTTATTTTGAGAAAAAAAAGACATTATGTTAAAAGTTATTTTAAAGTTTTTATGACCAAGGATGGTCAAGTATGACTGCAATTGAATATTTTATTTATTTAAATAATTTAAAAAAGAGACACCTATCCAAAGAAGACTGTTGAAGAGTGCTCATTGACCCACTAGGAGGAATGATTTGTTATAGAAGGCTAGATGACAAGTGGCAACAATAACATTCACTTTCTAGCTGTTGCAAGAGGCGAAATCCCTAAAATTGTGGTCATGTTCCCTGAGAAGAGGAATTGGGAAGGTGGCTCATTTAATTTCAAAACTAACCCAAAGACCTAGGCAATCTTATAAATACCATCGAATTGAGCAGGAGGCTCATGAAAATATATTCCAAGTGATTACGGTCTTGTGAATTTGATGAAAATGAAAAGTCAGGCACACAAGAGGAATTCGATGAGGGGATATCTAAAGCGATTTGATGAGAGTTAAGTCTGCAAGTGGGTTTGCTAATTGCATAAATTACTATGTAGGATTCTACACAACATCTTTGTCCCAGTGGTTCAGTGAATAGGCTCGGGGGTCCTAAAGCAAGTGATCTTGGCTGCTTTCAGGAGACGGTTGGGAGGAATGGTCTTCTTTGGGTGCTTGTTCCCTTCTACAATATATAGGTTCTAAGATGCTTTGTGTATTATATGTAGATTTTTTATTTGAAGGATTTAGGAATGTTGAGGGACTCTCTAAACTATTAGATATTTTACGAATTAAAATAAGTTAGAACGATCTTATTTTCTGTATAATATTTTATAAGGAATGTTATAGTTTTTCTTTTTACAAAGTTTAATGGCAAACTGAAGATTATCAAAATTGTTCTGTAAAGGAAAAAGTTGTATATTTATACATCTAATATCATAAATAGTTTTTGAGTTTCTTTAAGCCTCATCTTATTCATATTCATATATTATTATAATCATGGTTAAGTAAACAATGAACCCGATTTCTTTTAGCTTTATTACTAAGTTTTTCCAATCTAAGTTCGAAACCCTCAACAAATATCTCTTATCACTTTGTTTTAACCAAAAGGCTCACTTAGGTAATATAGATGATTATATTTCATGAAATTACTAGTTCTTTGTCCAACAATAAGACTTCGGAACAAAGTTATAATTAAACAACAATCCAAAGGCCTATTATGTTATAAAGAAAACCATCATAACAGTCGAAAGTCTTACTCATCTACATAAGATAAACTAGGGCTTGACGATTCATTCAAAACGCACAAGGAAATCATTTAAACACTCCATATGATCTATTAACAAACCACACACACACACACACACACACACATATATATATATATATAGTAAAATCTTACAATATTACTCATTATCTAAACATTATTTCAGGGTTCTAATTTGAAAAACGTAAAGACTATTTTCTTAAAAAGAATTACCATGATCTATACTAAGTAAACAACTAATAGAGATAGGCGTAGTCATTGTTCCGAATTTAAAACAGTAACCAAACTATGTTTCTTTGGTATAGTGGTTTATAAATATGCTAATAACCATAATAAACAAGTAAATTAAGAAATGAACAAATCGAGGGTTCAAACCCTGTACACATCATGTTTATAACATTCACATCCGAAAGGCCCTTTATTTCTACAACAAGGGTTTAAGTAAAACTAAAACACAATAAACCAAAAATCTAACCTAAGTCCACAGCTGCACATGCAACAACCTCACAACTTCATCATATATTTTCAACCAATTATTTGCAAGTTCAAACTAGACACAGTAGTATTTATTTTAACGGATTCAAAAATTGTAGTGGCCTCATGGCCTTAAGTTACCATTTTAACAAATACAAAAATAAAACCACAATACTAGAGTAGTAATCAAAGGGGCAACACGATATAACCAGAGTAAAACTATCATATTACAACCAAAATGATTTAAGTTGCAGGTCCATAAACCCTGGAAGAGAGGTTATATTTAAACCTTAAACATTTTGTTCCAAAAATAAAAAATCGTTGTAAGAGCTCGAAGCTACAACATAACCAAAAAAATACATTACATTACAGTTCCCTTTGGACTCCATGGTATGAGGGAGACCTCTATTAACACCTAAATATAAAATACCATAAGGTAGAACCACAAGAGGGTTACCACTTCAACTGAGGGAACACGTGAGTATCAATGACTCCAACCCATGAGAGCATGGGCCCAACCACTGAGACACAAGGTGCAAGGAATACAGGGTAACATGTCTTACCAGGACCATGCTTTACACCTTCACAGAGATCAGTTCAAAACCCAACGCAACAACCTAAGTCAGAAACGCATGCAAACAAAACAACGCAGAGGTCAAACATGGATTTAAAAATTATATTTCTAGAAAATGAAAAAAACAATAGCGCAAACATAGTTAAAAACTTACCTTTTAAAATTACACAGAGGTAACAATGGCAGCGAAGAACACAAGAAGAACGTATTTAATTCGTAGAGCCATCACCGGCAACACAACAATGTTGAACCAAAGACACCCGACAAACATTGCTGGTGTAGACACAAAGTTGGATGGTGTCAAGGTCCGAGAGCCTCGGCTCCTCCACCATCATTTATACAATAAAGAGACAAAGTAACACGGTGTAGAGACCAAGTAACACGGTGCAGAGACCAAGCAACACAACACAGAGGAAAATATCACGACGTAGAGGAAAGTAATACCATACAAAGGCAAAATAAACCCTTAGTTTTTTCTTTTGTGAAAGAGCAGTGCTTTCCAGCTAGAGGCCGCAAGACTTCACGTGGTTTTCATAAAGGCCACTTGGGTTTTAATATTTACCCAAACTCTATAGTTTCCAACATCGCCAAACTTTCCCCTTTCTTTTATGCCACCATGCAAACTTTATAATATACTTATCCTAATGTTTAGATTGAAGTAACATTTCTTAGATTCTTTGGATAATGTTTTGGTGGATCTCGCTTAGCATAGCCGGGGTCCCCTCAAAGGTCCATACCTACGCCTGCTTGATATCATGAAGAAGAGGTAAGATTTCCACACTACCACCTGCAAAAGTATATATAGGTTTTGCGTTAGCCATGAAATAAGTAAAACCTATAAAACCCTTTGTCCTAGTGTCACACCAGGGTTAACAAGTACCTTAAAGCATAACAAGCATGCACACTAACTATAACTGTTGCATAATTAAACATGACTTTCCTTCTATGACTTGGCCACAAGTAAACTAGATCAATATACCGACAAGTTGCTTTTTAAAGGTGTCGTAACAAAGTGGTCATGTTCAATAGATAAAGCGCTTACTCAAGTTAAATGGTAAATGAAGGGTTAGTGTGAATTTGTTTACATTATATATATTTATAATAGATATTCATAACAAATATATTTTTTAATTTTATTATGAATTGTTGGGGTTGTTACAGGTGGTCGAAATATATTAAGTGTAATATCAGATTTAAACAAGGTTTCCCCCTCTCCCCTACCCTATTTGGCATTTACATCGATAAGCTAGAAGGTTGTTTAGAAGAAGCAGCTCGTGCTGCCACGTTCTTAGCTGGAATAGTCAACATCCTTCTTCTCTATGCTGACGATATTGCTCTTCTGGAAAGGTGTCCTTCTGATCTTGATAAGCAACTACAACTTCTTAAGGATTTATGCTCTACAATGGGTATCACTATCAACATTGACAAAACAAAAGTTATGATTATCAAATCCAAGAAGGACACTTACGCTAATTTTGTGTATGACAATATAAACTTGGAGGAAGAGTTTTCTTACAAATACCTAGGAATTGATATTCATCACAAGCTCAACTGGAACTATAGAATTGAGAAAATGATTAATGGAGGATGGAAAGCTTATTTTGGTCTTGAAAATAATTGTAAAGCAACAAACATTGTGATGCGGGATTAAAACAAGATCCCCTTTGAGACTTTAGTCACTCCTGTTATCTTGTATGGATGTGAGGTTTGGGGTTGCAAAATTTCTAGAGAATCCTAGAGAAAGATTGAGCAAATCCAAAAGCATTTTATAATATATAACCTCAAAATTAAAAGCAATACACCATATCATATTCTCCTTATAGAAGTGGGTCTTTCCCCTTTCGAGAGCCTAGCTATGACTAGGCTCGTGTTGTACACGCACACAATCAATAAAATGGGAAACCATAGACTTCCTAAGCTAGGTTTTAATTCCATCCAAAACCACCTAAGGATCAAGCAAGGTTGGTATAAAGATACCAGGGCCCGGTTAAACCACTGGGAGATCGACGAAAATGATGCATTGCAAAATATTAGTAACATTAAAAATATTGTTACTTCTAAGTTTAAAGAGAAATTGTGGTGTGAGTAAGATTTAGAAGCTAAAAGAAAATTAGGATATTATAAGGACGCCATCAACCCTACTCTAGAAGATCAAAAGTATCTTTCTGTTTTAACCAGTTCAAAGAAAAAAATTAATATAGCCAAGATAAGAACGAACTCTTATGAGCTCCATAGTGAAACAGGTCGTTGAAAAGTTGCTAAAACACCATGGGTGGAAAGGATCTTCAATATTTGTGAGAACAGGAACATTGAAGATAAAAATCACTTCCTCTTAGAGTGCCCTACATACACCTACATTAGATCTCAGTTTCATAATCTTTGTTGCAATACCGACCTTCCTAGCCTTTTAACATGTCAAATATAGTGAGCTCGAGACGCTTCTCTCTAGGTTCTTTGAGCATAGGAATAAAATTTTAAAACAAACTAATAAATTCATTTTTCTAGGTACGATAGACCAAATTTTGGTCTCAGTGGACGTTAACCATCATCATCATCATCATAATCTCATGTATTATGTAACAATATTTAAAGTGAAGACATAATGATTTGATTATTTATTTAAATGTTTTAATTGTTATGTTTATTTACTTTATTTTTCTAAAATATTTCATAAAAATAATCAATTCTATTAAACTTATATTAATATGAAAACACCTTGTAGAGGAGGTAAAGTTTTATTAATGTGTTTAAGACTTTATTTATTGAAATTAAACTTAAATAAACCTCTATTAAATCTAAACAAATAATAATAATAACAATAATAATAACCTACTTTATAAGAGATATATAATTACCTTGAGATTACAAATCACTAAAATCTTGATCTATACATCTTTACCATACAACAATTTTTTTTAATAATTATTTTTGTTATCAATGAAACAATTTTTTTTCTAAGTTAGTTTTATTACTATTTCTTTCTTTCTTTTTAAAAGATAGGTAATAAGAACCTTTGCTGCTAATTTCACTTGTTATTATATGTGTAAGTGCTTGGATCTATCCCTTATTACTAATATAATTTGTATATGTGCTTTTCCCATTTTCTTGTAGTGTTTTATGAATTTATTATTGCTTCTATTAGCATTGGTGGCATACATGTTTCCCTTCTAATTTTATTTAATAGATCCTTTTTTTTAGCTTAAGTGCTGTGAAAAGCATAGTTCATGTGCATACAGATGAGATCAGGGTTAGTGATGGTTTTCCCCAATAGCCAGAGTTGAAAGCTAGAAATGAGAGGAGCTATGCATAATTTATAGTGAAATCATATGGTGCAATGCAAATGTAGGTTCAAACAAGGTACTTTCAATAAGTAATGATGCTTGAGAAATTTGAGGAAGTACATATATGAAAGGGTTAGTTCTATCCTAAGTTTGAGTAATTATACATGTTGAGAATATGTTACTTTTCTTTCCCAGGAAAGTTTCATGGGATAAACCCTCTTCTATGTAATATATAGATAGAAAGGACTCAACCACTAGCCATAATAGCATCTGACAACCCTAAGGAACTCAACCAGATTTGAATTCGAGGATTGTGATCTCCTCCTCAACAACATGCCTTGGGTGCATGGTTCAACCAATTGAGCTATCCCTTGGGGCTTTGAAAATAAATTACTCAGTTTTAGTGAGGAGATGTAAAATTATATAACATGATTTGAATGTTCTTAATAGACTTAAATCACACTAGAAAGTTTATATTAATCTAAAATACTATGGACATTTCCCACAGGAGTGTAGCTCAAAAGACGATTCTCTTAATATAAAGGACATGTTGTAAATGGAGGTCATGAGTTCAAATCACCCCACCTTACCTGTGGACCATACTTGCGGACTGTGTGGGTGACCTAGGGGTATAATGGTAGCGAACATGATTGGAACTTTGAACCCCATGTAACGTTATTACCAATCCCATCCCAATGGCTGATTCCTCTAGTACACAAATAAAAATAAAAATATGAAGGACATTAACTATAATAGAAGTAAATTGTTGATATGTTTTTTGTCAACTCTTGAACTTAAGTTGTTATTAGTGTTCTACTATATTATTATGTATATGTAAATTTTACTTTGAATCAAAACTAGGGCTAAACAATATATTTAATTTGTTACTGAAAAACCACACATGAATTTCTTTTACTAGTATTGCAACGAAATATAAATACCGAGAAACATCCACAACATCACATAAAATATAGACACAGTATTTTGGGTATGGAAACCCTCGAATAAAACCCAAGATGGGAAAACCAATGCAACACTTAGATATGAAATTTATATTATCAAGATATGGAACTTTCATAACCAATAGATAAATATATCCAATCCAACGAATAGAAACCTCTGTATAAACACTAGACAAATACAACAACCCAACACACCCCCTAGCGCAGTTGTACGACCCGTACGTCAGCATCACAACCTTTTCTACACAGTTATACAAATCCATACGACATTGACACCAGCTTATACAGATTCTATACAGTTGTACGACTGCCCTCTGTGTGACTCTGTACGACCTCTATCTCAGCCTAGAACCTCGGTGAATCTGTAGGGTAGATGTTCCTCCGTCTTTTCAGTAAATTCCTCCGTCTGATTTCCCTCTCTCTGTATCTCTCTTGTGTATGTGTCCTCTACAACAAATCTCCTTTTAACTCAATGTCTAAGCAAAAACACTAACCCTCACTATGGATCAATGGCTAAGATTAGATTAGCCACCACTTAAATTATTTCACTTTTCACTTTATAAAAGTGATTCCATTAATTCAAAATCAAATTAGAATAATTAATGTATTTTCCTAAGTCTAAACTTAGGAAAATCACATTAATACATTTGGATTCATGTTTAATGTCTTCCTAGCATGCAAGGACATATGCAATGCTACAATACCTTCTTTGTTTCCACTTTCTAACACTCCCTCTCAATGAGGAAGGGATTCGGTAGCAACCCCAACATGTCTCTGAACTGCACAAAACTATGTCTGCAAGGTGCCTTGGTGAAAATGTCTTCCACCTGCTCATTTGTCTAAATGTACTCCAACTGAATGGTTCCTCTTTGTACACAGTCTATTAGGATGTGGTACCGAATATCTATGTGCTTGGTCCAGTCATGAAACAATGGATTCTCAGGTAGCCTGATGCCACTATGATTGTCACAGTGAACCACAATATCCTATAACTCACACTCGAACAACTCTTTAAGTAGCTTCCTTGGTCACATTCCCTCACAAGAATCCAAATTGGCTACCATGTACTCAGCCTCGACCAAGGTCAATGCAATTGAATTCAGCTTCTTGCTGAACCAAGAGACAACCCCTGATCCAATGCTGAAGCAACAACCTGAAGTGCTCTTCCGGTCCACTATACATCCCACCCATTCAATATCTGTGAAGCCTACTAACTGTACACTCTCCCTTCTCTCATAAACCAATCCATACTCCACTATACCTCTGATGTAGCGAAGTATGTGCTTTGCAACCGTCCAATGCACTCTACGAGGGTCCACCATGAACTAGTTCAAAGAGTTGACTGCAAAGCTAATGTCCGACCGTGTGTTGACAAGATACATGAGCAACCTGATAATATGGCGATACAATCTAGGATTAAATCGGTCTGACCTTGATGCATCAATATTCCTCCAGTTGGAAACTAGAGGTATGGCCATAAGTTTGTAATCCACCATCCTGAATCTCTTCAATATCTCCACTGCATACTTCCCTTATCCAATTAAGAAGTACTTGTCTCTCTGCCAAACCTCCAAGCCTAGGAAGTAATGCATCAACCCAAGATCTTTCATCTCAAACTCAATTGCAAGGTTCGACTTGCAGTCACCAATCAATTTCTCATCTCCTTTAAGAAAGATATCATCTACATACAATACCAATATGAGAGTCACCTCACCTGTCAAGAAGTATAGGTTTTGGTTCGCCTCACTCCACTAGAATCCCATCTCTCATATATGTCTATCCTTGAGTACCATGATCGAGGTGCCTGCTTGAGCCCATAAAGAGTTCTATGCAACCTGCATAGATGCATTTCCCTTCTTTCCACATCAAACCCCTATGGTTTCTCAATGAATACTTCCTCCTCTATAACTCCATTGAGAAAGGAAGTCTTGACGTCCATATAATGGACACGCTAAACCATCTCTGCTGCTAATGATATAATGGTCAGAATAGAAGAATACTTGGCAAAATGGGCGAAGGTTTCCTCATATTCAATACCCTCCTTCTGTGAAAACCCCTTTACCACGAAGAACGCCTTGTACTTCTCCACACTTCCATATGTTGCATGCTTCACCTTGAATATCCATCTGGATCCCACCACCTTTTTACCTTATGGCCTCAACACAACCTCCCATACCTTTTTTTCATGCTGGATTCATACTCCTCAACCATAGCCTCTTGGCACACATCATGTTGTGCGCTCTCCTCAATATTTCTAAGGTTCAGAGTTAACCAAATCCATCATCAATGCCACATAGCTAAGTCTCTCTAGTGGTTTTCTTCGCCTGATGGAGCTCTGTGGAGGATTTACCTGTCTGGCCTTGGCCTAGTGTCTACCTACTGCGATTGTTGGATATCTGTCTCCTGCTGCGGCTCATCCTCCAAGTCAATGGCTAAAGGATCTTGTCCACTTGACTCCCTTTGACTACCAGAACCTTTGCCCCGTGTCTGTACTTGTAATCATTACCTCTGACTCTTGCAACTTGACCCCTAAGACCTGTGCTGGATGCTCCTCTGCTCGTAAGTCCATAGATCTCCGTAAGGCCTTGTCCTCATCAAACTGAACATCCCTGCTCACAATGATCCTCTTGCAAGAAGGAATGTATACTCTATGCATTCAAAGTCTCACTGTAACCAACAAGTAACCCCTTCTCTCCATAAGGGTCTAACTTCTTCTTGGTGTCAACATGAAAATGACAATCGAAGACACCCAAATATGTGAATGTTACTCACATCTGGTCAAGTGCTTGTTAATACCTCCTAGGGTGTCTTCCTCCCCAAAGTTGTGTGGGGACACCTGTTCTGAATGTATACTATGGTATTGTATGCCTCGACCCAAAAGAATAGTGGTAATCCCTGATCAAATAGCATGGCCTCAACTACTCCTACCATAGACATGTTCTTTCTCTCTGTCATTCCATTCTGCTACGAGGTATGAGGTACTGTGTGCTCCTTTTTTATCCCCTCCGTTGAACAATACTCTAAGAACTCATTGGAGGTGTACTCACCCTCGTTTTCCGTCCTCAACACCTAGATATTCCTTCCTGTATAGTTCTCTACGAGATTCTTGGACTCTCAAAACCACTCAAAGACCTATGACTTGGCCTTCAAGAAATAGATCCAGGTCTTCTTGGAATAATCGTCAATGAAAGTGACGCAATACCTGTAACCACTGAATTATTGGACACTCGTAGGTCAACTAACATCCAAATGCACCGAGTCCAAGGGCTCCTTAGACTTGTGCTCACTCTGTGGGAAATGATTCTTGATGTTCTTCCCCAACGCACAACCCTTGTAGTGGTTATGCTTCTCCTCCTGTACCTAAGGAACTCCAATGACTTCATGTCTCAAATTCCTCAGTGCTCCATGGTGTAAGTGCGCTATCCTCCTATGCCACAACTCACCCTGATTGCTGTGGTTGCTGACTAGAGCCTTTGCAGACTTGAAGTGTAGTCTATGCAACTTCCTGCTCCTGATCCCAATTACCCGATCCAAACTCCTATCTGACCCCTTTGGCCTGATATACACTCTATGGTCTCGGAACTTCACCTCGAATCACTTGTCCTCCAAAGTGGAGACTGATATGAGGTTCTTGGTCAAACCCAGAACATAGTAACACATCAACAAAGTTGAGGGGTTTTCCACAGTGCGATTGAAATGAAACAATTCCAACTCCTTGCGCCCGATACCGTGCATCATCACCCAACTCAACGTGGATACCTGTTCCACCCTCCTGCAAGTCCTTGAAGAATCTTTTATGTCCAGTCATATGACTCGATTCTCCACTGTTGATGTACCAAATACTACTACCTGTGGTGCTTTCCATGAAAGCTATCAAACAAAATTCCTCATCGAAGTTTTTGCTAAACTTCAATGAGGAATTTGTTTGATAGCTTTCATGGGTCCATATAGTTTCTGCTAAACTTCGATGAGGAATTTTTGTTTCCCTATTGCACAACTGTCCATATAACTATATGGACCCATGTTGTACAATTATATGGATATGCCCATAAGACAATATCAAATTCCATATGGATTCATACGAATGTATATATTTATTGTACTTGTTGCCTACTCGTTGAAATATGCCTAGTTGTTGATTCAAGATCCTCTCCTGCACTCTTTGTTCCACAAACGAATTACTTCACATCTTGGACCAAACTATCTTTGAGTGAATAATGAATGTGTCTTAACGCTCTATGTTTACTTGCCTTTCTACTTTCTCTATAACCCTACTCTACCAAATCCCTAATATCTCAGTGAAATGTACGGTTCGGATTAGTTTAAATCACTAATGTATTTAAATACACTTTAGTAGACTCAATAACTAAATATAATACTTTCACTTTATTAATAAAATGAATTACAAAATAGATTTGAATTGGATGACTTCATGCATGTTTGACACTAAACCTGTGCGAGCTACGAACAACAACAATCCACATAAACTTGCATGCAAGATATAAGAATTATACTAGAAAATCCTTAAAATCATACGACTAAAATAAATATTACACTTGGATATTCAACGTATTTCTACAATATTTCCCAAGTCTACTAACAAAAAAGAAAATAGACAAGAGTAGAAAGAGTGCTTTATTCTCCAAGTTCTAGAAAAGATTACAATGAAAAAAGGGTCTCTTATATAGGGAAACAGATAACTAACTCCTCAATAGAAAATAATAATATCTCCTCTTGACAATGCCAAACTACCCAAACCCTAACCTCCTTTGCATGAAATAGTAAACATATATATATAATAAGTGGTTTGTTATGCCACCTATACAAAATATTCAACTAATTCTCATCCCAATGTGAGAGCATCTCTAGAATAGGTGGAGATAATACACGAGAAGATATATGGTTAAAATGAGTAAATGTTAGGCCAAAACCCTAGGTTTTTCACCAATCAACCACTAAGGAGCACAATTCCCTCATCAAAGATGCATGAAACAATGCGCTAACCACATTAAGAGGGACTCACTGTCATCAATACCAAGTTAAAAGTGACGAATACTCCAATGTGCAATGTCCCGCATAGACAACTAAAATTGTGAATAGTGCCACGTTAGATGATGGAGTGATCTAGTAGATGATGATGCCAAGTATCTCAAGGGTCCAATATAAATTAATATCTCTATAATGTTCCTCTAGAATATGCACCAAACTCCTAAAGAATTATGTTTGAGAGTGAATAAGCATGGTGCAAGTGTGAAATGAACTCCTTAAGTGGGAAAATCTCATTCCAACTCATCCAAATACCATGAAAAAGGGTTGGCCCTCTCTCACACATACCAATATGATGAAGAGATGTGTCTCAAGACTCCTATGTGTGCATGAAGAAAGGGGCACTACAAGGAAAATCCCTTGTAGGGGAGGTCATATTGAAGGATTTTAGTGTTACAAGATTGACAAAAAAAATTAAAAAAACCTCCGCTACAACCTTTGCCAATGATAGTGGATGTTTCAACGGAGGTCATAACGGATAAATGTTATAACTAGAAAAACTCGACGACCAAATGTTTTAGAGAATGTTTTTTTATTGGTGCATTTTTTTGAAACTAAGTGTACCGATGCGTTTCATAACACAATGCACTGGTGCTATACACTATACGGTATTCACACAGGTGCATTCAAAGATACGCTGTACCGGTGCTCGCGTATTGATTATACACACCAGTGATTTTTAACACAACAAACACACCGATGCATTTGGTCACATTGTACGCACCATTTGATATGAGCGCATCGATGCTTATTAACAAATGGTACACACTTGTGCCTATAAACTAATGATATGCACATGTGCGTATAAACCAATGATACGAACCAGTGCATAAAAAAATTAAAATGCATCGAAGACACCATCTGGTAAGTAAGTGTCTTTATTTTAAAATTTAATTGTGCATTTAATTAACATAACCACATCGATGCACATAAATTGTGAGAGACTACTGATGCACCTAAATAGGTTAGACACACCGGTGCGTCATCGATTACCAAAAGCACCGAATATGATTCTTCGAACAATGTTTACTGATATCAATGTCAGTGATTGCATTTGAGAATTTTATTAGTGTTCAGGGAGAGACACCAGAGCAACATTAATTATCAAACGCATCGCATATGATTATTTGAACAATGACCACTAACATTGTAATGAAATATATACATACATTACATTTTTTATTTGAAATTGAAATATCATAGATGCAAACATTCATTGTAATATTTAATCATCCATACATTTAATTACCAATGTATTGTTTCACATGTAACATTTGACAATAACATTGAAGAATGCAATTGAATAAAAAAGTTTATTTTATTATACATCAATAACATCGCCTTTGTCATAAAAAATAAGACAACATAGAGATAACAATAATCAAAATGTCAACATGCATGTAATTGTTACACTTATTGGTAGTCCATTGTTTTTCAATTCGGACAATATGTCCAGTACATTAATATACGAAATTTAGGATTTTCAAAAATAGTTATTTCAAAATATACTACAAGTTACAATAGCTTGCATTAACATCAAAATTAAATATGAATCATCATTCTTCGTTGAAACTGCTATCGGTGCTCGAGCCACTTGCATCACTTGGGTTATCTTGTCGAATGTTGTTTTGATTGGCTCGATTGTTTTTCTCTTCTGCAACTTCCATATACAAACATAAAAATAAAGTATACCGAGTGTATCTACATTGTTGAGAATAATGAGAAATAAAATAGATAGTATACATGAATGTAAATTGAAAAGCGACGTACCTCCATAGTAATAACTGAGTCATGAATGATACATATTCTTTCAAAACCATGTCTCATGCCATCCATCAACAAGTCTTCTGTTGGCTCTACTCCATACTTTGTTTCCTGCAAGTTTTATGCCCCGTCACAATTAATTATAGATTTAATATAAATGTTTTTTTTTAATTATAAAACGACAGAAGTAAAAAAATATAGATACTTAACAAAATCTGCAATTAATTTTTGATACGCCAACATATACTCACAAACCTTGCCTAACCCAATGTCAATCAATTCATCTAATGGTTCTTTTCTGTATGTTAACACCTGTTTAAATACATCCAAGGATTGGTAGTGGGAAAAAAAAAATCAAACATACAAATCACAACCACTAAAAAATCTTAATTTCTTATAAGGAAATACAAAATACTCACAAAATTTTCTATTAACCTCCTTCTTCCTTGCTGTCCTGTCTTGTGAGCTAATTGGGTTCCATTTTTTTTCTTTCTGCATTAACAAAACAATTGAAAATGAATATTTAATGATGAATTAATTAATGATATTTACATAATCCTAAGAATCAACGTTTTCATACATTTGAAGCATGCTTGTATTAAGATGGCTCCTCTTGTGATGCAAATAATGTCTATTTTCTTGACCATCTCCTTGTAAGTATTTTTGGACACCCTTACTAGCACATTTCACATACCACCTTGTTCATCCTTTGAGATTTTCATAATATTCCTAGAAATGTAAAATGACTGCAGTACAGAGATTTGCTGTTGATATGAAAAATAAGTAATGTAGCAAAATTAAAATTATTGAAGGAATGACACTTTGTCGTAGTTATACATACATATTAATTATATATAAACATGTTTAGGAATATTACCTTTTCAATGATTCATTTTTGTTATTATAGGTTTTTGCTATTACAAATCTGACAAGTATCATTGACCATTGCTCTGGGAATGCCTCTTGTAGTTTACATATGATCTTTTTTTTGGATCATTTGATTGGTTTCTGTATTGTAAGTGAAAAGTATGTCTGTACGTTCTTTCCAATATATCCCCCATAGTAATATAAAATTCTTTTCTCCTTCTATTAACTTCCAACACCACTCCAGATGAGCTAAGGACTAATTGATCATCATTTGCATTTTCCATCATTTTTTCTTCTTCTTATGATGACAATGACTTCTGTTGCTGTTAGTCCATACATAACCTTCAACATATGCGTATTAAATTATTCAAAACATGTGAGCGAATAATCATAACTATATTATTATTCAAATTTAAAGAAATGATTCATATTGATTTCTTTTATATTTACCTGATTCATCTATCTGCAACCTTTCCATCAACGTTTATGCTCTTCTAGACTTAGATTGTTAAGAATATTATCAAGCTTCCTCATTTTTTTGGATTTGCATTTCACACATTAACGAACACATATTAATGAAATTTACAAATACTTCAAATAAATTAATTTAAATACATAAATTAACAAGAACCACTTACCTTCTTTGTAATCCTGGATATGATTCCACTACATTGACTAAAGTTTTTGTTCATTGAACTCATACCATGCATTTTTATCAATAAACAACATGGACCATTAAATACAAAAGCTATCAATATATTATCCAAATAAATTACAGACCTTCAAAATAGAAAATAACTCTATAAATGGTGCAATTTATAAAATCAAAAGCATTGGTGTGTATACAAACATAGAGGCATCGGTGTGTGTAGGCACATAAACGCACTGGTGCGTTTATAAAACAAAGCCGCCCGATGCGTTTATAAAAAAATGAAAACTTTTTGCGCTAGCGATGCACCATACCAATATGCAAACCAGTGTGTTTTGGAAACCCAAACTCACCGAATTTGACACATTTGTTTAAAAAAACAAAAAAACAAATTTATAAATATATATGGTTGGCATGGTTACATATTTGATCCAAATAATGAACCCGTCTTGCCCTAATATTTCTATATATATTCACAAATTCAACATGTCTAAAATTCCTAAAAGGTGAAATCGTAATTTTGTGAAACAATAGAAGGATTTAAACCCTAATCTAAACTTTTGCATGCATAACAAACAAAAAGAAGCACGGAGAAGAGAAGGGTATCAACATCGAAGGTACGTATGGAGGTTCTTTTTTTCTCTAATTCTACTTAATTTCTAAGTAAGATAATAAGATCAACAATAACAGTTACGTGAAATTTTTACTATGCAAGGATTTATCTCATTCAAGATACCTGACAAATTTCTACCTTCAAAATAATCCAGTTGCTCGAAAGACTTTCCACACAAGTCTTTGTTCCAAAGCTCCCCCTAAAATTTTTGGCAAAAAAATGAATTAATGTTTAGATTTTTTGCTTTTAAACACAAGAAGGTCATGTAATAGCTTATGAATCAATAAAGTTAAAAACACATGAAAACAATTATGCTACTTACGATTTAGAGTTGGCTGCTATAATTCATGCTCTGAAAATGTGGCGCCATCATCTAATCAGTAAAAGATTTTTATTAATGTTTGATAACATAAGCTTGAAATATTTTTTTGATCAACAAAATCTGAACGCAAGGCAAGCAAGGTGGTTAGCTTTCCTTAGCGAATACGATTTCAAGATCAAACACATGAAAGGAAAATAAAATAAAATGGATGATGCCTTAAGCAAAAATGCAAGACTGAACTTTATAGCCACCATTAGCAACTACAAAACAAAATTAAATGATAAATTGGAAGAAGGGATAAAAATGGACAAAGAATATCAAAATCTACGAGAAAAAGTAATAGAAAATGAATATGAAAATATAAAAAAGATTTCAGTTTGAACAAAAAATGCTTAATGCTGTATAAAAACAGACTATATGTACCTAGCATACCGGAAATTAAATTGCTAATTTTAAATGAAGTACATAAAAGTTCTTATTCCGGATATCCGAGCTATCAAAAGATGATAACAATGTTAAAAAAAGATTATTTCTGGCCTCATATGAAGAATGAAGTTGTTGAATATATAGCTAGGAGTATAGAATGTCAGGAAGTTAAAGCTGAGCATCGACACCCAACAGGTCTTTTGCAATCACTGCCAATTCCAAATTGGAAATGAGAAATTATCAGTCTTGATTTTATAACTTGCCTACCTAAAACTCAAAAGAAAAATGATTCTATGATGGTAGTGGTAGACAAACTAAACAAGGCAACACATTTTATACCTGTTAAAACTACTTATAAGGATGCTAATATTGCTGACATTTTTATGAAAGAAATTTTTCGGTTGCACGGAATTCTGAAGGTAATAATTTCTGATAGAGATCATAAGTTTATTGGATTTTTTTTTAAGTAATTATTTGGAAGATTAAATATTAAATTAAATTTCAGTACTACTTATCATCCGCAAACATATGTACAAACAGAAAGAGTAAATCAAGTTCTAGAGGATATGCTAAGGATGTATGTTAAAGATCATCCAAAGAAATGAGAAGATTATTTGCACTTAGTCGAGTTTGCATATAATAATCACTATCAAGCTTCAACTAAACTTAATCCTTTTGAAACATTGTATGGTAGAAAATGTAATACTCTGATTTCATGGAGTAATCCTATTGACAGATTGATGTTAGGACCTGACTTGTTAAAAGAACCAGAACTAACAGTGAAACATGTACAAAACAATCTGAAAATTGCACAAGACAGACAAAAGATTCATGCATACCTTAAAAACACTCAAAAATAATTTCAAGTAGATGAGCATATGTTTGTCAAGGTAAAACCCAGAAATAACTCCTTTAAGTTGGGTAGTTGTGCTAAATTAGCACTAAAGTATTGTGGACCGTTTGAAATATTGGCAACAACTGGACCAGTGGCTTATCAGTTAGTTTTTCCACCTAATCTTAGAATACATAATGTATTTCATATTTCCATATTGAAAAAGTATGTGCACGATGCTACTCATGTGATCTTCTGGAATGTTATTAAGGTAGAACTCGAAGAAGATTTTCAGATGGAACCGGACTATATCCTCGACAAGAGAGAAATTTTTCTCTGGAATCGCACCATTGGACAGGTACAAGTGCAATGGAGGCACCTTAGTCCAGATGAAGCAACCTGAGATTTGGAGAGTCATATGTGGGAGGCATATCCAATTTTGTTCCAGGAAGACTCAGAAGATACTTAAGCAACATCAAGGATGATGCTGAACTTAAGAGAGGGTGTTTGTAACCCACCTAGAACTGAAAAACATTTTTTTATTTTGAGAAAAAAAACATTATGTTAAAAATTATTGTAAAGTTTTTATGACAAAGGATAGTCAAGGATAACTGTAATTGAATATTTGATTTATTTAAATAATTTAAAGAAGATACACTTATCCAAAGAAGACTGTTGAAGAGTGTTCATTGACCCACTATCATTGGTCAAGGATAACTGTAATTGAATATTCTATTTATTTAAATAATTTAAAGAAGATACACCTATCCAAAGAAGACTGTTGAAGAGTGTTCATTAACCCACTAAGAGGAATGATATGTTGTAGAAGGCCAAATGACAAGTGGCAGCAATAGCATTCACTTTCTAGTTGTTGCAAGAAGCAAAATCCCTAAAGTTGTGGTCATGTTCCCCAAGAAGACGAACTGAGTATGTGGCCGATTTAATTGCAAAACTGACCCAAAGACCTAGGAAATCATATAAATACCATCGATTGAGCAAGAAGCTCATGACAAATCTATTCCAAATGATTAGAGTCTTGTGAATTTGCTGAAAATTGAAAAGTCAAGCACACAAGAAGAATTCAACGAGGGGGTAACTAAAGTGATTGGTTGAGAGTTAAGTCTGCAAGTGAGTTTGCTAAGTGCAAAAATTACTGTGTAGGCTTCTACACAGCATTTTCATCCTAGTGGTTCAGTGAACAGGCTCAGGGGTCCTAAAACAAGTGATCTTGACTGCTTTCAGGATATGGTTGGGAGGAATAATCATCTTTGGATGCTTGTTACCTTCTATAATATACAGGTTCTAAGATACTTTGTCTATTATCTATAGATTTATTATTTGAAGGATTTAGAAATGCAGAGGGACTCTCTAAACTATTAGATATTTTCTGAATTAGAATAAGTTAGAACGATCTTATTTTCTGTATAATATTTTATAAGGAATGCTACAGTGTTTCTTTTTATAAAGTTTAATGGCAAACTGTAGATTATCATAATTGTTCTGTAAATGAAAAAATTGCATATGTATACATCTAATATCATAAACAGTTTCTAAGTTTCTTTAAGCCTCATCTTATTCATATTCATAGATTATTATAATCATGGTTAAGTAAACAATGAACTAGATTTCTTTTAGTTTTATTACTAAGTTTTTCCAAGCCAAGTTCGAAACCCTCAACAAAAATCTCTTGTCACTTTTTTTTAACCGAAAGGCTCACTTAGGTAATATAGTATTATATTTCATGAAATTACTAGTTCTCTGTCCAACAATGAGACTTAGGAACAAAGTTATAATTAAAGAACAGTCTAAAGGCTTATTATGTTATAAAGAAAACCATCATTACAGTCGAAAGGCTTACTCATCTACATAAGATAAACTAGGGCTTGAAGATACATTCGAAGCGTACAAGGAAATCATTTAAACACTCCACATGATCTATTAACAACTCAACCCCCCCCCCCAACACACACACACACACACACATATATATTCATAGTAAAATCTTACAATATTACTCACTATGAAAACATTATTTCAAGGTTCTAATTTGAAAAACGTAAATACTATTTTCTTAAAAAGAATTACCATAATCTATACTAACTAAACAACTAACAGAGATAAGCGTAGTCATTGTTCCCAATTTAAAACAGTAACCAGAATATGCATATTTTCCAAAATACTTATTATAGTATTAGTATAGTGGTTTATAAATATGCTACTAACAATAATAAACAAGAAAATTAAGAAATGAACAAATAGAGGGTTCAAACCCTGTACACATCATGTTTATAACATTCACATCTGAAAGGTCCTTTGTTTCTACCACAAGGGTTTAAGTAAAACTAAAACACAATAAACCAAAAATCTAACCTAAGCCCACAACTGCACACGCAACAGCCTCACGACTTCATCATATCTTTTCAACCAATGATTTGCAAGTTCAAACTAGACATAGTAGTATTTATTTTAACAGCTTCGAAAATTGTAGTGGCCTCACAACCTTAAGTTACCATTTTAACAAATACAAAAATAAAACCACAATACTAGAGAAGTAATCAAAGGGACAACGCGATATAACCAAAGTAAAACTATCATATTACAACCAAAATGATTTAAGTTTCAGTCCATAAACCCTGACAAAGATGGTTATATTTAAACCTTAAACATTTGTTCCAAAAAGCAAAAATCGTTGTAAGAGATCAAACCTATAGCATAACCAAACAAATACATTACATTACAGTTCCCTTCAGACTCCACGATATGAGGGAGACCTCTATAAACACCTAACTATAAAAATGCCATAAGGAAGAACCACAAGAGGGTTACCACTTCAACTGAGGGAACGTGTGAATATCAATGACTCCAACCCAGGAGAGCGTGGGACCAACCACCGAGCCACAAGAAGCAAGGAATGCAGGGTAACAGGTCTTATTAAGACCATGCTTTACACCTTCACAGAGATTGGTTCAAAACCCAGCGCAACAACCTAAGTCGAAACTGCCTACAAACAAAACAACGCAAAGGTCAAACATGGCTTTAAAAATTATATTTCTAGAGCAATGAAAAAACAATAGTGCAAACAGAGTTAAAAACTTACCTTTTAAAATTACACAGAGGCAACAATCATCAGCGAAGAACACGACAAGAACATAGTTAATTCGTAGATCCATCACTGGCAACACAACATTGTTGAACCAAAGCCACCCAACAAACATTGCTGGTGTAGACACAAAGTTGGATGGTGTCGAGGGTTGGGAGCCTCGGCTCATCCACCATCGTTTATACAGTAAAGAGACAAAGTAACACGCCGCAGAGATCAAGTAACACGATGCAAATACCAAGCAACACGACACAGAGGCAAGTAATACAATACAGAGGCAAAATAAACCCTTAGTTTTTCTTTTGTGTGAAAGAGCAGTGCTTTCTAGCTGCAGGCCATAAGCCTTCACGTGGCTTTCATAAAGGCCACTTGGGTTTTAATCTTTACCCAAACTCTATAGTTTCCAACACCACTGAATTTTCCCCTTTCTTTTATGCCACAATGCAAACTTTATAATATACTTATCCTAATGTTTAGATTGAAGTAACATTTCTTAGATTCTTTGGATAATGTTTTGGTGGATCTTGCTTAACATAGATGGGGTCCCCTTTAAGGTCCTTACCTACGCCTGCTTGATATCATCAAGACGAGGTAAGCTTTCCACAATACCACCTGCAAAAGTATAAATAAGTTTTACGTTAGCCATGAGCTAAGTAAGACCTGTAAAACCCTTTGTCCTAGCGCCACAACATGGTTAACAAGTACTTTAAAGCATAACAAGCAGGCACACCAACTATAACCGTCGCATAATTAAACATGACTTTCCTTCTATGACTTGACCACAAGTAAACTAGCTCAGTATAACGACAAGTTCCTTTTTAAAGGCGTCGTAGCAAAGTGGTCATGTTCAATAGATAAAGCGCTAACTCAAGTTAAATGATAAATGAAGGGTTAGTGTGAATTTGTTTACATTATTTATATTTATAGTAGATCTTCATAACAATTTTTTTTTATATATTTATTATGAATTTTTTGGGTTGTTACAGGTGGTCAAAAGATATTAAGTGTAATATTAGAGTTAAACAAGGTTTCCCCCTCTCCCCTACCCTATTTGAAATTTATATCGATAAGCTAAAAGGTTGTTTAGAAGAAGTAGGCTTTGCTGGCACGTTTTTCGCTAGAATAGTCAGCATCCTTCTTTATGCTGACGATATTGTTCTTCTGGAAAGGTGTCCATCTGATCTTGATAAGCAACCATGACTTCTTAAGGATTTATGTTGTACCATGGGTATGACTGTCAACACTGACAAAACAAATNTGTGTATGACAATAGCAACTTGGAGGAAGTGTCTTCTTACAAATACCTAGGAATTGATATTCATCACAAGCTCAACTGGAACTATAGCATTGAGAAAATGGAGGGTGGAAAGCTTATTTTGGTCTTGAAAATAATTGTAAAGAAACAAACCTTGTGATGTGGGATAAAAAGAAGCTCCTCTTTGAAACTTTAGTCACTCTTGTTATTTTGTATGGATATGAGGTTTGGGGTTGCAACATCTCTAGAGAATCCCAGAGAAAGATTGAGCAAATTCAGAAGTGTTTTATAACATATAAACTCAAAATTAAAAGCAATACACCATATTCTATTCTCCTTATAGAATTCGGTCTTTCCCCTATTGTGAGCCTAGCTATGACTAGGCTCCTGTTGTACAAGCACAAAATCAATAACATGGGAGACCATAGACTTCCTAAGCTAGATTTTAATTCCAGCCAAAACCACCTAAGGCTCAAGCGAGGATGGTATAAAGATACCAGGGCCTGATAAAATCACTAGGAGATCGACGAAAATGTTGCATTGCAAAATATTAATAACATTAAAAATATTGTAAATTCTAAGTTTAAAGAGAAATTGTGGTGTGAGAAAGATTTAGAGGCTAAAAGAAAATTAGGATATTATAAGGAGGTCATCAACCCTACTCTAGAAGATCAAAAGTGTCTCTCTATTTTAACCAGTTCAAAGAAAAAAATTAATATAGCCAAGGTAAGAATGAACTCTCATGAGCTCCATAGTGAAACAGGTCGTTGGACAGTTCCTAAAACACCATAGGTGGAAAGGGTCTTCCATATATGTGAGAATAGGAACATTAAAGCTGGAAATATCTTCCTCTTAGAGTGCCCTGCGTACACCCACATTAGATGTTAGTTTCATAATCTTTGTTGCAATACCAACATTCCTAGCCTTTTAACATGTCAAAATTATAGTGAGCTCAGGATGCTTCTCTCTAGGCTCTTTGAGCATAGGAATACAATTTTAAAACAAATTAATTCGTTTCTTTAGGTCCGATAGACCAAAGTTTGGTCTCAGTGGACGTTAACCATCATCACCATCATCGTTAATCTTATGTATTATGTAGCAATATCTAAAGTGAAGACATAATGATTTGATTATTTATTTAAATGTTTTAATTATTATGTTTATTTACTTTATTTTTCTAAAAATATTGCATATAAAAAACAATCAATTCTATTAAACTTATATTAATATGAAAACACCTTGGAGTATATTCACTGGATTATAAAGTTTTATTAATGTGTTTAAGACTTTACTTATTGAAATTAAACTTAAATAAATCACTATTAAATCTAAACAAATAATAATAATAATATTAATAACATGGGGGATGATGGCACTAGGGTTTGCACTGAGAAGCCATGGCGTGGGCGGGGAGGCAACCTAGGGTGGCTGCGAGCTTGGTAGGATTTGCTCGCTGGAGGGCTGTGGGTGGACGAGAACGCAGGTGCAGAGCACGCTCACAGATGGTCTTATGACAGGTGGGGGATCAATGATTGCGACAAAGGAGCAGGAGGTGGACTACACCTCGGACCACTGCACTGGAAATGAGATCTTTGGTCTGATGGGGGTGAAGATGGATGCTGAAATTGGTTTGATGGGGTTAAAGGCGACAAGAGGGGGTCCAACTGTGCAAGTTGATTTGTCAGATTATGTGTTTGATGCAAATGGTAGGGAGATGGATTTTCTTGGAATAACTACTCCAAGAGATTCTTTTTGTGTAGGTTTTTCTGGGCCGGTGGGGGGTTTCTGGCCTGGTGATGGGTGCGGGAGAGATTTACCCTGCTGTGGGTGCTTATGCGAATGCATGAGGTGGGTTGGGGTTTGGATCAGAGGGGTAGGCAGCAATAGATGGGGGTCTGGACTATGGATTGGGGTTTTTACTGGACATAGCATTGGCTACCACAAGGGAGGTCACAGCGGTTTTTACTGCTTCCCTAGGGGGTTTCGACGAGGGTTTTATCACCGGCTACTGGTTCAGAACCTTTCTCCCAGGGATATTTTTTGGTACTTGACGCGGTCCCGTTGGAACATACCTCTGGGTTGGGGTTTGGTGGGATCCTGAATGTGCTGCCGGTGACCGACTTGATGCTTGGGGGTGCCAGTAGATTATCCCATAAGCCACAATCATCTCATTTTTCATCTATGCTAGCCCCTTTTATGGGAGGGAAACATATTGGTTGGTCATCCACAAAGCGTCTCAGATTGCAACCGCAGGAAGATAAGCTTGTTTTTAGTGCGGATGTACAGATGGATAGGCTGGTGGAATTTTCGGAGCTTATTGTGGTAAGTCGTGCTCGTGGAAAGCAGTTTGGCCTTCCCTTCCTTATCTCTTGGGCGACCGACTCCTAGGGTAGCCATATCTCGGCTATTCCAAGATTAAAAACCTAGTGAGGGGATGGTTTGCTTTTGGTTTTGCGACTAAGCGTAATGTGGACTGGGTTCTGCAGGATGTTTGGTGTATGGCGGGTATCCCTGTTTGCTTAAAGTTGTGGATACCTTTATTCGACGCTAAGAAGGAAGTGGTGGATAAGGAGCTCATTTGGGTTAGGCTCCCTGACTTTCCTATGGAATATTAGACGAAGGAGCGTTTCAAAATGGTTGGGAATTTTCTTGGGGAATATGTGACGACAAACTTCTCCTTCCTTTAGACGGGGCGATGGACAATGGCACGTGTTATGGTACGCTTGGATCTAAAGAGGGGCCTTATGGCTGAGTTGAAAATTGAAACGCCATATGGGCCATTTTATCAACCACTCGATTATGAGGGAGTGCCTTTCCGATGCCATAGATGCAATGTATATGGGCATTTGGTTTCAGAGTGCCCACTCCCTTTTAAGGGAAAGAGAAGTGGATCTTTGCCGGTCACGGAGGATGGTGTTGAACAGGCTGCAGGAGGGTCTGAGCCGAGGGCGGTTAGGGTGCAGACGCATTCGGCGGTTGCAACTGAAGAGCCAAGGGATGAGGCGGTAGATACCGCGCTAAATCAATAGGTGACTCCTATACATACACTTCATGTGGCGGCTTCATCACCCTTTGGTATGTTTACTACTTTTCCTCTGGCATCATTTTGTTTTGATTTGGTCTCTTTGGGTCTTGATGTGGGAGGGGTGAGAGCTGGGTCTCTTGGAGGGGGTGCGATCGTTTGTGTTGTTTTGGGTGGGGGGAATGGTGGTCTTCCTGGAAGGGGGTTGCATGTCAACACTGTTAAGTGCGCGTTACCGGAGTTCGTATCCTCTCTTTCCCCTTCACTAGTGTCCCTGGTCTCCTCTAGTATGACGAAGGGACGTAATATTCACTATAACTTGCGGAATAGGGAGGTCTACTCTGCTGATATTTTGGGTGGGAGGATGCCATCCTTTTTAGAAAATATTGTGGTTTCTTTGCGGGGGCGCGGTAGAAAGTCACATCTATCTGTGGCTCAGGATTGAGCTAGGAGGGAGGTGGCTTGTGGTAGGCAGCCTTCGATTCACTGGGCACTTAGAGAAAAGAATGCCCCGGAGGGTCTTTTTCATGAAAATTTTATCTTTCAATTGTCGTGGGTCGACGAGCCCTTCCAAAAAATTGTCACTAAAGCGCTTGGTTGATGTCTTGGCGCTTGATGTCTTATTGCTACAAGAAACTATGGGGAATTCTAATGCTATGGTGGGAGCTTTGAAATCTATGCTTCTAGATTGGGATTTCGCTGCTATTGACACTAATGGCAGGTTGGGAGGACTAGCCTCTGGTTGGCGGTTAAGGGTGTGTAGGTGTTTGTCCTTGCTTTGGGGAGGGTTTTAACTATTCGGAATGTCTATGGGCCGTATCAGGATAGGGTGACATTCTCGGATAAGTTTTTAACAATCACGTGCTGGATGATCGAGAATTGATTCTGGGAGGGGATCTAAATTTTTCTTTGGGGACGAAGGAGGTATGGGGACCGAGGACCGAGGGCGACCCCTGATGTTTTGTCAAACTATTTTTTGAATGGACTGGTCCAGAAGGAGTGGCTGGACATATATCCTGTTAAGGTTATCCCCACTGTGGAGAAATCGACGTATTGGGGAGGATAGGGTAGCAAAGCACCTGGACCGTTTCTCGATGTCGAAATTGTTTATGGACTCGGTGGTACTGATTAGAGAATGGGTAGCCGATGGGGGTGACTCTAACCATTGTCCGATTATGCTGGAGTTTTTTGGGGGTGGGAGAAAGCCTCCCAGCCCATTTAAGTTTAATCCGCGATGGCTGGATGATAATTCTTTTGGGGAGTTGGTGAGAGCCGAATGGGTGCCTTTCGTTCTGGAGCGGGATAGGTTTGCTAAGCAACATGTTATGAAAAATTTGTGCAGAGTTAAGAAAGCCACTATTTTATGGGCTTGTGCTAAGCGAGAGAGGGAAGTGGTTGAACTCCGGGACTGTGAGTTGAGACTCAGTACAATCCTGGAAGAGGTTGGGGGAGTTTTGGTTTTGGATTGAATGCAATTAAAGAAGTCATATTGCTGGAAGGACGTAGGCAAAGACTTCTTAGTGAAACGAAAGCGACCCAGAGATTAAAGAGTCGAACTCTATGGTTGCAGTTTGGAGATGAGAATACAAAATTCTTCCAGGCTTATGCTAAAGGGAGAAAGATTACTAATACGATTTGGGAGATGCCAAAGTCCCAGGGGGGACGAGTTTCTTTTTTTGATGGGTTGGCTAAGGTGGGGGTTCAACATTTTGAAAATCTTTTCAGGGAGAGGTCGGGGGCAAACATTGTTGAAGTGGTCCATATTGCACAATTTTTCCTAGCTTTGTGGAGCCAGAGGATAATCAGAAGCTAAAGTTGGAGGTTGAAGAAAAAGAGCTGCTGGAAGTTCTACACTCTTTTTAATTCTTTCAGGTCCTGATGGATGGACGATTGAATTCTTCCTTAGGTGTTTTGAGATTTTGGGGACTAATTTGCTCGTGGTGGTCAATGGATCTAAACAGGTTGGGTGCATTCACAGACCTTTTAATGCTACTTTTTTAGCTTTGATTCTGAAATCTGATGAGTCGACCAGTCTGGATGAGTATCGACTGATCTCACTGTGCAACTGTATCTATAAAATCATCTCGAAAACTATTTCGAGACGGATTACGGAGGTATTATCAATTGGTGTTTATGGGGAACAATTTGGGATTTTGGAGGGTCCCCAGATCCATGAAGCTATTTTTATGGCCCAGGAGGGTTTACACAGCTTAAAAACTAGGACGATGAAGGGGGATGTTATAAAAATTGACCTGTCCAAACCATATGACTAGGTTTGCTGGCTATATCTAAGGATGTTGCTAACATGCATTACTACAGTCTCTTTTGTTGTGTTAATTAATGGATTAACAAGTCCTTTTTTTTCATGTAGGAAGAGGGTTGAGACAAGGATGTCTTGTATCTCCTCTACTCTTCTTACTGGTGGTCGAAGGACTGAGCCGCTTCATTGATCATGCTAAAAGGAGGGGGGGTTCAAAGGGGTCCCTATATCAAATACAGTATTCATTTCTCATCTACTATTTGTAGACGACATCCTTATTTTATGTGATGGCCCCCGTAGAGATATTGACAAGCTCTGTGAAGGGCTGGAACTATTACAAGCGGCAACAAGTATAATTATAAATGTGCAGAGATCGACCATCTCAGTATCAAACTTGTGTGGGGAGAAGGTACAGTATTTGGTGAACATGATTCCTTTTCAAGTGGGCGAATTGGATATGGGACTAAAGTACTTGGGCTTTCAGCTAAATCCTAATGCATACCTGAAGGGGGACTGGATGTGGCTCATTGCAAAGATTGAGAAACGAATTAGGGGCTGGATCCATAGATGGCTCTCCAAGGCAGGAAGACTCGTTCTTGTTAAAAGTGTTATGGAGGCCATCCCAGTCTACTGGATGTCTCTCTTGTGGCTCCCGAAAGGGATCCTGAAAAAAATAAAAAAACTGTGCTTTGCTTATCTATGGAGAGGCAACAAGGAACAAAACTCGTTAGTTTGAGTGCGGTGGGACATAATTGCTTTGCCTAAGGCCTTGGGTAGATGGGGGCTCAAAAACGTTCATTTGTTTTCTAAAGCACTTGCTACCAACGTATCATGGAGATTGCTCTCCTCTTCGAGTCTTTGGACACAGATGGCAATTCAAAAATATATTGCCCCACGTACTCTTATTGAGTGGGTTCGGTTGGAAAACAAGAGTAGGGGGGAGCGTCAATCATCTGGAAGGCAATGATTAAAGCTTTTGATCTTGTCAACTCTGGACTGGCATGGAAAATAGGGGCTGGTCGACAGGCGAGATTGGGTATGGACCCGCAGGTTGGGAGCGGGAGAGCCCACATCCTACCTGTGGAGGTTATTATAGCATTGGCCAAGAGAGGGGTCATGTTCCTTTCGCAAGTGGCGGATTCAACTACTACATCCATATGGAATCAAGGATGGTTGGAGGGTGCTAGGCTCGGATTAGCGGCAGAACACTGGGCAAGCTGGAATAGGTATATACATGGCCTCCTTCTGGCACATGTTCGATTATCTAATGGGGATGATGAATTGATATGGGATTTGCACCCCTCCGGGGTTTATACTCCAATGGCAGGTTATATTTTCAGTTAAACATGGACGGTTTTAATCGTGATATCTACTGGTGGTGGGGACGTTTATGGAAGCTACGATGTCCAACGAAAGCAAAATTACTCTTCTGGGCCATGCTGGAAAAGAAGGTACCTACTTGGGAGGTGTTATAGTCTTGTGGTTGGGACGGGCCAGGTCACTGTGCTTTGTGCTTGAATTTTTATGAATCTGTTGGCCATCTTTTCTTGGGATGTACTTATGTACAATAGGTATGGGATTGTGTTTCACGAACCGTTCAAGGTACTGGTCTTTGGTAGGGGGACTCCATTGACGATGCATTCTCCTCATGGTTTAACGATGCTCGAAAACAAAATTTAGAGCGTTGCCTGTTATTGTATCCTGGGGGATCTGGATTTCCATAAATGCCAGTATCTTTCAAGAAAAAACAACTCTACCTGAGATTGTTGCTACAAACAGTGCGGCTATTTTGGGTTTCTACCAACAGACCGAGAAGATGAGGGGGATCAAAGTGATCTATCCAAAAGAGATTGATAGGGGCAGGACGTGGGGTTTTTTCGATGGGGCCTCACAAGGTCAACCTGTGAAGTGTGGAGGGGGTGCAGTTCTACATTTGACAGATGATCATTTCTTCCTTTTCTCTATCGACTTAGGGGTTGGTACAAATAATTACACAGAGCTTCTCTCTGTCAAACATCTCATGCTTTTCGCTTTGGAAAAAGGCTGCTCGAGGCTACAGGTTTTTGGGGATTCTATGATCATACTTAACTAGACGAAAGAATTACAACATTGTTATATTATGAGACTTCTTCCTAAACTTTTTGATGCTTTGGATATAAGTATTGTTTTGACAACATTACTTTCACTCATGTTTACAGGGAACATAATGGGTTCGCTGATCGACTTTCCAAGGAAGGCACACAACTTCCATTGGGTTCCTAGCAGGTCAAGGAGCATTCACATGATCAAGTCTACAGATATTTCCATCGCCCATTCCATGATGGAATACAACTGAATCCTTAGATATAAAGGGTTCTACTATACTATACAACAAATCAAACTTTATAATATTTTTATGTATTTATTTTTACATGCATATGATCGGCTATACTAAGTCACTTGATGTTTAGACTTGATATACTGCCATTTTGTTTTTTGATATGTAAACAATACAATGCATGGGCAACGAAAGCTAACTATGTTTTTTTCTATGAATGCAATTTTGTTCTGTTATAGAAATAAAATTACGATTTTTTCCAAAAAAAATATTGATACCCTACTTTATAAGAGATATATAATTACCTTGAGATTACAAATCACTATAATCTTGATCTATACATCTTTACCACACACATAGTTTTTTTTTAATAATTATTTTTGTTATCAATGCGAGAAAAAAATTATTTATTTCTAAGTTAGTTTTATTACTATTTTTTTTCTTTCTTTTTAAAAGGTAGGTAATAAGCACATTTGTTGCTAATTTCACTTGTTATTATATGTGTAAGTGCTTGGCTCCATCCCTTATTACTAATATAATTTGTATATGTGCTTTTCCCATTTTCTTGTAGTGTTT
The DNA here is from genome assembly GCA_001517045.1 of Pseudotsuga menziesii. Classification (NCBI taxonomy): domain Eukaryota; kingdom Viridiplantae; phylum Streptophyta; class Pinopsida; order Pinales; family Pinaceae; genus Pseudotsuga; species Pseudotsuga menziesii. The sequence continues at coordinate 525,602 of LPNX010752236.1, read as the reverse complement.
TATGAATTCATTATTGATTGTATTAGCATTGGTGACATACATGTTTCCCTTCTAATTTTATTTAATAGATCCTCTGTTTTTTTTTATAGCTTAAGTGTTGTGAAAAGCATAGTTCATGTGCATTTAGATGAGATCAAGATTAGTGATGGTTTTCCTTAATAGCCAGAGTTGAAAGCTAGAGATGAGAGGAGCTATGCATAATTTAGAGTGAAATTTGTTAATGTAATTGTAAATTCGGAATGTATTCACTTATATTTCTAATCTATTGTAACCCGATGTTTATTCCAGGATGTACTTGTGTCATGTCATGCCCCGATGCTCCTATCGAGAAGATCTATATTGTAAACAAGTCATGTCAAGTCATTGTGGGTAACCCTCCTATTGTTTAAGGGTTAAAGTCCCTGCAGTTCCGAGACACTAGGGTTATTAGACTCTCCTAGAGAGGTCGACCATAGTAGGGTTTTAGTCATGTCGGGATTAGTATAAATAAAGAGGTGGACTCTCTATTTAGGACACATCATACACACTCAAGTGTAGCACTTAGTTGAGGAAGGAGAAGACACTGGGGCTAGATAGAAAGAAGGTTACTGCTGTCGGGAGATAACTCACTGTTTTTGGGTTTTACTTTGGTGTTGATTCTATCTTTGAGGAAGTTGCGGGGTTTTCTCCATTTATGGTTTCCCCGAGGAAAAACACTGTGTTCATTGTCTCTTGAGTTTGATTGTTGTGCTTGTTGTTCTCTCAGTTAAAGATCCTAATGTTATGCTAGCTTAATGTTAAAAATCTAACATGGTATCAGAGCTAACCTCAGAAGAAGACACTGTGCAGCTGCGGGAACTAGGGCTTCCTACTTTGTAGATCTCTCTCCATAGATTTTCAACAAAAGAAGGTTGGAATAACTCTCCTCCCTAGGGCGCATCTTTCTGTTGAAGCATAATCCAATTATGAGGTTTTTCAGTTTTAGACCCGACACTGCTGCTAGAAATTAGGGCTTTTCACAGAAGAGGAATTTTTCAGTGAGCCCTAGTCTGGATTGATCTCCTCCCTAAAATCGAAGTCAGGGATAAAATTCAAAGCAATTGGTTGGATAGAACTCCGGAAAAGAAAAACCCTAATTTGCTCCTGAACCAGCTCTGCAGGATTTCAGCTCCAGATCCGACATCTTGACATGGTAAGATCTAAATATTTGTATTTCCATTTGAGGTTCTCAGTTAAGATGTTTCATCATACCAAGCTTGATGAAAAGCTTGAGGGAGCTGATAACTTTCGAGCTTGGAAGTATAGGATCTCCCTGGTCCTGGAAGAAAATGAGTTGGACTCCTATATCAGTGAGGAGGTTCCAGTTCTAGAGGGAGATGAGGAAAAGGCCTTACATAAGAAGAAGTTGGTTATGGCAAAGAGAATCATTGCTGATTCTATCAAGGATCACCTCATCCCACAAGTGTCGTCTCTCAAGACACCTAAAGCTATGTTTGATGCCCTAACCAAACTGTTTGAAGGGAAGAACATCAATCAGAAGATGACTCTAAGGAATCAATTGAAGAATGTAAAGATCCAGAATGCTGAGACCATCCAGTCTTACTTCACAAGGGTCTCCCAGATCAAAGAACAACTAGAAGCTGTAGATGAAGAAGTGGAAAATGCAGAAATTGTGATGACAACACTGAATGGCCTCCCTAGGTCATAGGATTCATTCATCTAAGGAATCTGTGCTAGAAAGAAGTTAGTCAAGTTCAACAGACTATGGGAAGAATGCTCTCAAGAAAAAGCTCAGATAGCAGCTCGAGAAGAGAAGATGGGAAGTGAAGATCAAGCCCTCACAGTTCACTCCAAGAAAGGCAGAAGAAACTCTCATCATTCCAAAGGTAAGAACTTTCACCATAAAGATAACATTAGAAAGAACCTATCTAGATTGAGATGTTATACATGTGATGAAAGATGACACTTTGCAAAAGATTGTCCTAGAAACAAGATTAACTCTCATAAGAAGAAGGGAAACAAGAGAAGACATCATGCTCATGCTGCAGAGGATGATGAACCTTCCAAGAAGAAAACCAGATATGAAAGTGAAGATTCTTCTAGTGAAGATAAATATGTTTTGATTTCCGCTCTTACGGGAAACATTACTCATGGAAGCATTGATTGGCTTATAGACAGTGGGGCTTCCAAGCATATGACAGGATTCAAGGAATCCTTTCTGAAACTGTCAGAACATGAATCACCTCACAAGGTGAAGCTAGGAGATGACTACCAGTATCCAATAAAATGTAGTGGGGAATCCTCCTATAAACTAGACTCTGGAAAGTCTATGACAATGAAGGAAGTATTGTTTGTGCCAGGACTGAGGAAGAACCTTCTCTCCATATTTGCATTAGATGCAAAAGGAATGAGGGTTGCATTCATAGATGGTCAAGTCATCATGTGGCCAAAAGAAAAGACCATCAATGATATAGTAGTGATTGGAGAACAGAAAGAAGGTTTGTACAAATTAAAGGGCCATCCAGAACAAGCATTGGTCCATGACACAGTAGAGACAAATGAACTTTGGCATAGAAGACTTGCACATGTGTATTACAGAGCACTACCTATTGCAAGCAAAGATGTTGAAGGTCTTCCAGAAATCCAAGCAAAACATGATGGGGTCTGCAAAGGATGTGCGAAAGGAAAGAATACAAAGAAGACATTTCCAAGCAGCGAAAGCAAAGCAAAATGAATCTTGGAAATCATCCACTTCGATGTATGCGGTCCTATGTCATCGAGCTCACTAAGCGGGTATGCATATTATGTTTCTTTTATTGATGACTTTTCTAGGAAGACATGGGTTTACTTCATGAAGAATAAAGACGAAATATTCAACAAGTTCAAGGAATTCAAAGCCTTGATCGAGAATCACACTGAAGATAAGATCAAGACCTTTCGATCAGACAATGGCGGAGAATTCACTTCAAATGAATTCAAAGAGCTATGCAAAGACTCAAGGATTAAGAGGGAGTTGTCCACTCCTTACAATCCACAACAAAATGGGGTTGCAGAAAGGAAGAATAAAACTATCATGGAAGCTGCAAGAGCAATGCTTCATGATCAAGATCTTCCTATGCATCTTTAGGCGGAAGCTGCCAGAACAACGGTGTATGTACAGAACCGTACTCCACATAGAGTACTCGAGAACAAGACTCCTGAAGAAGTCTTCTCCGGCAAGAGACCAGAATTCAGCCATCTCAGAATATTCAGTTGTCCTGTGCATATACACATTCCAAGAGAGAAGAGAACAAAATTAGATCCTTCAGATAAGAAGGGTATATTTGTGGGATATTCTGAAAACTCAAAGGCTTACAGAATATACTTCCCAGGATTCAAGAAGATTGATATCAGTAGGGATGTGACATTTTATGAAGACGCAGCTTACAACAAATCCAGAAAGAAACCTACTGAAGAATCTGAAGAAGCAGAAGCACCCAAGATTCATGATACAACCATGAATGAAGAAGCTCAAGAAGAAGAACGAGAATTTGAAGAACCACAAAGACCTGTAGATCCACCTCAGGAAAAGAATCATCACAAGAGGAAACCTGCTTGGGTACGAGAAGTTATCCAAGGTGCGGAAAGATATGGGGCTCCATAAGAGAATCACAGAGAAAGAAAGAGGACTAGATCCTGCTTCGGGTATGTAACATTACTATGTGATTTCATTGATAAAGAACCTTCCAATTATGAAGAAGCGGCAAAACGGAAAGAATGGAAGGATGCTATGATCGAAGAGTATCAGTCGATCATGAAGAATGATGTTTGGGATGTTGTCCCAAGACCAGAAGGGAAGTCAGTTGTAACTTCCAAATGGATCTACAAGAACAAGCATGTTGCAGATGGTAGCATAGAGAAATATAAGGCAAGATTTGTTGCTCGTGGTTTCTCCCAGAAAGAAGGAATAGACTATGAAGAAACCTTTGCACTTGTAGCCAGATACACTTCCATCAGATCGGTACTTGCTCTGGCTGCAGTGATGAAATGGAAGATTCACCAAATGGATGTCAAGACTGCTTTCTTGAATGGTGTAATGGAAGAGGAAGTGTATGTGGAGCAACCACTTGGTTTTAAGACACATGACAGAGAGTCTCATGTATGCAGATGGAAAAAAACCCTGTATGGTTTGAAACATGCACCCAAGACTTGGTACGACACAATTGATAGCTTTCTATCTAGTTTATCCTTTACTAAGAGTAAAGCAGATTCCAACCTTTACTACAAGGTTGAAGATGGCAACCCAGTGATGCTCCTACTGTATGTAGATGATCTATTTGTAACAGGTATAGATGGGTTGATTGCTGATACGAAGAGGAAGCTTGCTGCCGAGTTCGAAATGAAGGACTTGGGTATGATGCATTATTTTCTAGGCATGGAAGTGTGGCAGAATGCAAATGGGATTTCCCTGGGACAAGGGAAAGATACAGTAGAGATCCTGAAGAGGTTTGGGATGATGGACTGCAAGGCTATGGCCACACCTATGGCATCGAACCTGAAGCTATTGAGTGATGCTTCATCAGAGACGGTTGATGCTACGATGTATCGTCAGATGATTTTGTCCTTGATGTACCTGACGAACACGAGACCGAATATTTGCTTTGTTGTGCACCTTGAGCCAGTTCCTGACAGATCCAAGACATGTTCACTTGATTGCTGCAAAGCATATTTTGAGGTACCTGAGGGGTACAGTTGATTATGGGCTCAAGTATGAGTCGAATCAGAAGATTAACCTGGAGGGTTAAGTTGATTCAGATTGGGCAGGCAGTGCCATTGATAAGAAGAGCACTTCAGGGTGTTGCTTCAGTATGGGATCCGGTGTGATCTCTTGGTTTAGTAGGAAGCAATCCTGTGTTGCACTTAGTACAACTAAAGCAGAGTATGTCGCAGCTTGTTCAGCTAGTTGTGAGGGAGTATGGCTGTGGAAGCTACTGTCTGATTTTTTTGATCTCCAGTTGGATGCTACTTATATACATTGTGACAACTAGAGTTGCGTGAAGTTGTCAAAGAATCCAGTGTTCCATGACAAGTCGAAGCATATCGAGATCAAGTATCACTATATCAGGGATATGGTGCAGAGGGGAGCAGTAAAGCTCCAGTATGTTGCAACAGAGGAACAAATAGTTGATGTGTTGACGAAGCCATTGGCTAGGGTGAAGTTTGAGTACTTCAGGGAGAAGCTTGGTGTTTTCCAGATCAAGGTTTCCTCCAAGGGAAAATGATGAGACCCATAGCGATTCTGACATGGTGAGAGGATTGGTTCCTTCCATGGTCAGATGTAAGGGTTGAGCCATTCTGTCATGGTGAGAGGATTGGTTCCTTCCATGTCAGATATGAGTGTTGAATATGTAAGCCATTCTAACGAGTAGGTCAGATGTAAGGGCTGAGCCATTCTGTCATGGTGAGAGGATTGGTTCCTTCCATGTCAGATATGAGTGTTGAGCCACTCTGATATGACTGTAGGATTGGTTCATACATGATCAGATATAAGGGCTATTGCCATTCTTGGAATGGAGCTGCCTGGTGAGGTACCGGGAATACTTGGTCTAGGACTGAGGGCCATTCTGATATGACTGTAGGATTGGTTCCTACATGATCAGATATAAGGGCTATTTCCATTCTTGGAATGGAGCTGCCTGGTGAGGTACCAGGAATACTTGGTCTAGGACTGAGGGCCATTCTGATATGACTGTAGAATGTGTTCCTACATGATCAGATGTGAGCGCATGGCCATTCTGATGTGATTGAGGGATGTGTTTCCACTTTATCAAATATAAGGGTTGTTGCCATTCTTAGAATGGAGCTACCTGGTGAGGTACCAGGAACCCTCAACCTGGGGTTGAGAGCCTTTCCATCATGGTTGCAGGATGTGTTCCCGCATGGGTGGATGTAAGTGCAGAGCTCTTTCATCATGGTTGCAGGATGTGTTCCCGCATGGGTGAAAGAGTAGACCCTTTTTAGCATGGTTGTAGGATGTGTTCCCGCATGGCTAAATGTGAGTGTTGGGCCTTTCTGATGTGATTATAGGATTGGTTCCTACATGATCAGATGTGAGTGTTGGGCGTGCCTTTCTGACGAGTAGGTCAAATGTAAGTGCTGGAAGGGCCTTTCTGACTTGGTGTCAGATATAAGCGCTGGAGAAAGACCTACATGGAGGCTAGGCCTACAACCAACATGAAAAAGGGATGGCTTTGTAGAACTTCCTGTGACGAGAAGAATCATGAGATAGCACTTGTGATGATCCAGTGATGATGATCCAGCAGTGATGATCCAGATCCAGTGATGATGACCAGTGATGATCTAGATCGAGTGATGATCCAGATCCAGTGATGATGATCCAGATCCAGTGATGATTCAGATCCAGTGATGATCCAGATCGAGCGATGATCCAAATCCGAAGATGAAGATGACTTGAAAATACATATGACGAGATGATCCAAAGAAGAAGACCAGTGATGAAAATTGTGTCGAGAGAATACCTTCCTAGTTAAGAGGGAGTGTTGATGTAATTGTAACTTCGGAATGCATTCACTTATATTTCTTATCTATTGTAACTCGATATTTATTCCGGGATGTACTTGTGTCATGTCATGCCCCGATGCTCCTATCGGGAAGATCTATATTGTAAACAAGTCATGTCAAGTCATTGTGGGTAACCCTCCTATTGTCTAAGGGTTAAAGTCCCCGCAGTTCCGGGGCACTAGGGTTATTAGACTCTCCTAGAGAGGTCGGCCCTAGTAGGGTTTTAGTCATGTCGAGATTAGTATAAATAGAGAGCTGGACTCTCTATTTATGACAGATCTCACACACACTCAAGTGTAGCGCATAGTTGAGAAAGGAGAAGACATTGGGGCTAGATAGAAAGAAAGTTACTGCTGTCGGGAGATCACTCACTTTTTTTGGGTTTTACTTTGGTGCTGATTATTTCTCCATTTATGGTTTCCCCGAGGAAAAACACTGTGTTCATTGTCTCTTGAGTTTGATTGTTGTGCTTGTTGTTCTCTCAGTTAAAGATCCTAATGTTATGCTAGCTTAATGCGCGCAATGCAAATGTAGGTTTGAACAAGGTACTTTCAATAAGTAATGATGCTTGAGAATTTGAAAAAGTACATATATGAAAGGGTTAGTTCTATCCTAAGTTTGAGTAATTATACATGTTGAGAATATGTTACTTTTCTTTCCCATGAAAGTTTCATGGGATGAACCCTCTTCTATGTAATATATGGATTGAAAGGACTCAACCACTAGCCATGATAGCATCTGACAACCCTAAGGAACTCGACCAGATTTGAATCCGAGGATTGCGATCTGGTCCTCAACAACATGACTTGGGTGGATGGTTCAACCAATTGAGCTAGCCCTTGTGGCTTTGAAAATAAATTACTCAATTTTAGTGATGAGATGTAAAATTATATAACATGATTTGAATGTTCATAATAGACTTCAATCACACTAGAAAGTTTATATTAATCTAAAATACTATGGACATTTCCCACATGAGTGTAGCTCAAAAGACGATTCTCTTGATATAAAGGACATGTTGTAAATGGAGGTCACGAGTTCAAATCACCCCAACTTACCCATGCCCCATACTTGCAGATTGTGTGGGTGCACCTAGGGGTATAGTGGTAGCGAACATGATTGGAACCCTGAACCCCATGTCACGTGAGTACCAATCCTATCCCTATGGTTGATTCCTCTAGTACACAAATAAAAATAAAACTACTAAGGACATTAACTATAATAGAAATAAATTGTTGATATGTTTTTTTTGTCAACTGTAGAACTTAAGTTGTTATCAGTGTTCTAATATATTATTATGTATCTGTAAATTTTCCTTTAAAATCTAAACTAGGGCTAAACAATATATTTAATTTGTTTTTGAAAAACCACACATGAATTTGTTTTACTAGTATTGCAGCGGAATATAAATACCGAGAAACATCCACAACATCACATAAAATATAGACACAGTATTTTGGGTATGGAAACCCCCGGATAAAACCCAAGATGGGAAAACCAGTGCAACACTCATATATGAAAATTATATTATCAAGATATGGAAATTTTACAACCAACAGATAAATACACCCAATCTGGCGAACAGACACCCAACACACCCCCAACGTAGTTGTACGACCCCTATGTCATCAACACAACCTTTTCTGCGTAGCTGTACGGATCTGTACGACACTGACGCCATCTTGTATAGATTTCGTAAGTTGTACGACTGCCCTTTGCATGACTCTGTACGACCTCTAGCTCAACCTAGAACCTCGATGAATCTGTCAAGTATGCTTCTTCGTCTTTTTCAGTAAATTCCTTCGTCTGATTTCTCTCTGTTTGTATCTCTCCTGTGTATGTGTCATCTCCAACAAATCTCCTTTTAACTCAATGGCTAAGCGAAAACCCTAACCCTCACTATGGATCAATGGCCAAGATTAGATTAGCCATCATTATTTCACTTTTCACTTTATAAAAGTGATTCCATTAAGTCAAAATCAAATTAGAATAATTAATGTATTTTCCTAAGTCTAAACTTAGGAAAATCACATTAATACATTTGGCTTCACGTTTAATGTCTTCTTCCTGGCACGCAAGGACATATGCAATGCTAGAAGACCTTCTTTGTTGCCACCTTCTAACACTCGCTCTAAATGAGGAAAGGATTCGGTAGCAACCTCAACTTGTCTCTAAACTTCACAAAATAGTGTCTGCAAAGTTCCTTGTTGAAAATGTCCGCCACCCGCTCATCTGTCTGAATGTACTCCAACCGAATGGTTCCTCTCTGTACACAGTCTCTTAGGAAGTGGTACCGAATGTATATGTTTGTCTATGGTTGATTATGTGTTGCTATGGTTAAATATGATTAACTTAGGTCAACCATGGTTGACTATATTTGAATATGGATAACCATGTTAGACTATGATAAACCATGTTTGACTAAAATCGTACCTTTTATTAGCTATAAAAAGTGTACCTTTCGTGAATGCATATCAAATCCTTTTAGAAAGATAGACTTATTAACCCGTATACACTAACAAACATATATTCCCATATGCCTTATCATGGGAATAAATCCTCTTTAAAGACATACTTCTTTCCATTGTCTATAGTTATAAACAACATTTCCAAATGTATTGCCTCATCTATTTTAGTTTGCCTTATCAAAAGACTTAGGCTTACAATCATTGTCCTTTGGAGACAACTTCCACTCACTTATCTATATTTATTGAAAGACAACTTCCACTCACTTATCTATATTTATTGAAATTTTTTTGAATACAACATATTCAATATTTGAAATTTACAACTATAGTTATGTTGGGTAGGTTTTGTATTGTAAATCAATTATTGAAGATTACAAAAGCTAATTAAGACATTAAGAGTTTTTGAAAGACATTTGTAAAAGACATTCACTCAAGAGCTTAATCTATCTATCATACATACAATCAAAACCCACCCTACCTTGTTGCCAACATTTCATTACCTCAACCAGTAGATAAATAACATGACCACCAATGATATGCAATCTACCATTTTTTAAAGTACAGCTAATAACCAAGATAATCAAAACGTCGAACTATAAAAATTCGAAAAATTGTAGAATCAAAAGCTATTAATGATAGTTTATTTTGAAATTCCAAGAATCGTAAGATCAAAAGCTATTAATGATAGTTTATTTTGAAATTTCAATTTGAGACAATTAATGATAGTTTGTTTGAGACAATTTTGTAATTTTTTACCCCTGTTATGTTCTGTTTTTATTGCGTAAAGTCTATCGACATAGTAATTTGACATACAATTATAGTTATGATTTCATTGAGAAGAGTGCACTCTTCACCTGGAAACCATGTATTCACATTATGCATGTGTATAAACTAAAATTGAAAAAAAATTGATGTCTTGGTGGAAACCATGTATGTGTATAAACTAAAATTGAAAAAAGATTGATGTCTTGGTGGAAACCATGTATGTCTATAAACTAAAATTAAAAAAAAAATGAGGTCTGGGTTAATTGAAAAGGAAAAAAGGGTTTACTTAAAAATCAAATAAATAAACTAAAAATATATATAAGATATATCTATCTTATCTTTGATTTTTCTGATTTTTCTTCCTAACAAGAGATTTGCACTTAGATATTTGATTTGTCTAAGTCTTGCCGAACAGTTTGATTTGTCTAAGTCTTACCAGTACTCGACCATGAACTCACCACCTGGCAGACTTGGCCAAGACTCACTAAGACTTGGTAGCTAGACTCCCCCACACTAACTCGTAGTTTTTTTTTCCAAGTCTTTCCCAAAGTCACTGAGTCTTACTGAGCAGCGAGCTCCAAGCTAACCGAGTCTTTGCCACGACCAAGTGTGACAATATAAATATGATCATATAATTATATGCTCCTAGGGGTAATAAGAAGATAGTGCTACACTTGTTACTTCCTTCTTTGCATCTTTTTGTTCGAATATGTAAGTATAATTAGTACACAGTGGTATACTTAATGGCCCGTTGCCTACAAACTTAACTTTATTATAAGCATTCATTTGAGCAAGAAGTTCAACTACCATCCGTGATGGATTTTCATGATACAACAAACACTTTTGAGTTCAAATTTACGTAAGTTTATCAGTAATATTTTCTGATACATTGGCCTTTGGGATTGCTCCATTGCAAAGAAAATCTGAAAGAAAGTTTTGGCAATTGAAAAACAAATTCAAGAAAATCTGAAAGAAAGTTTTGGCAATTGAAAAACAAATTCAAGAAATTCAAGAAAATTTTGAAGTCAGTACAGTCATTTCCCTGCAAGAATAAACCATTCAACCAGAGCATTTGGTACAGTTGTCTGAATAATAAGGGATAGTAGGGTTGGTTGCCACCTTTGAATAAATTATAGCCACTGCCAGATGACATTAATCTGAAATCGCACTTGTCAACAATAATAACAGGGAGCTACCACTTGCCTGGAGAATTCGACTTTGGAAATTCCTCGCTCATGCCTCCTCACGCCACTCAAATACAAGGGTTAATTGGGCCGATGCCAAAAGACTATCAATTCCTACCCCTGTATAATTCACCATTGTCGTGACCTTGCAAACATACTTGAAGCCATTTTTATTTTCTGAAGAGCGTTCTGCCAACCCAATCGCCATTTTTATTTTTTTATTTAAATAAATGGAACTAAAAAAGCATCCATACGATTGTGTCGCCTAGTGGAAGTTAAAGGAGAAGTTCTAAGATATAAAGTAGAATATAGAATCACATTCTTATTAAATAAAAAAAGTCCAGCTTTAAAGTCGAAGAAAAGTGAATCAAAAGAGATAAGCTTTAAAGTCAAAGAAAAGTGAATCAAAAGAGGAGTGGGAGTTAAAGAATAATAACAAGTTATTAGAGAGGAAGTTAGAGCAACTTATTGAAAAAGAACCAATAATTAATAAAGAAATAATCGATCTTATTGAAATATAAAGATCATTAGATATACAGATCCAATCAACATCACAAATTTTAAAGTTGCAAATCCAATAGAAATAAGTGTATTTTCAAATGTCAAGGAAAAAGTGATTTGAAATCTAATAATCTCTGCTAATAAATATTCAATGATCAACAAAGAGACACAAGTGTATGAAGTAGACATCATACCACAAATAAATTAGGAAAACACTACAAGTATGCTGAGAAAATATCATATTACAAAGATACCTTCATATCATCCAGATCACAAGAGTCATCATGAGCAACAACAAAATCAATATGAAAAACTAAGTCTTAATCCTGCTATATTAAAGAAAAGCTCAAGTGTGGAATCTTATTATTTTTCAAATCACAGAAGCTATCACCACACAGATTTGTAGAAAATTGAAATAGGGTGGTCTAACCCATTCATAGTAAGACAATTCTACTCAAAATTTTGTAATTCACATCATACTATATCATCAACTATCACAATTATAAGAACATGGGATCATGAGAAGGAATTGCGAGCCAAAACAAGAGATAAAGTCTATTCCAAAAATATGCTTTGAAAGCCCCCATGTAGGGTGGCAAACGCAAGCAATATTGTGGGATTTGACAAGGGTATCAATGCTGAGACAGGTGGTGGTCAAGAAAAGCCAAATGGCTGTCATGCAGATCAATCAAAGGACAAGGGTAATTACCCCCCACCCCAAACCCTGAATGATGATCCGTTTCAACGAAGCTCCAACACAGTGAACAAAGAGGATGAGCAACACCGGTGAAGAGAATATTAAATTTGTGAACCATAGATCTACAAGAAAATATGAAAGCTGTGGGAAGGGAGTTATGCAGTGGAATAAACAACGAGAATGTACACCGAACAGGAAATTCATGCCACAAATTTCAGATAAATCGAACAAGAATTGCTCAGATAATCACAACATTAATCTTCATTGATTAATCAATAATACAATAAATAGAATTCGAATTCTAAAGATAGGATTCTAATCTATCAGTTCTAATTGGCTGATTAGCTAACTCAGTGTGTCTAAATCATTGTCGGAGCTCACTAGTCTAACTCCGGATGTCTAAATCAGTCTACAATCAGTTAACTAATGAGGTAGGTGGAAAATAGGCACCACTCTCCCTTCATGCATGCAAAATTGGCGCTAGGCTAACTAAAAGTGATCTAACTGATTGTAACTGGAGGTTAACTCAGCATCACTGCTTCCCTACCACAACCAACTGATGGAGGCTGCTAGTGGCACTCAGAGTGGGCTCCTATAATGTAGGGATTGCTCCCTGAGGCACATAAACTCATTGGCGCTAGGCTAACTAAAAGTGATCTAACTGATTGTAACTGGAGGTTAACTCAGCATCACTGCTTCCCTACCACAACCAACTGATGGAGGCTGCTAGTGGCACTCAGAGTGGGCTCCTATAATGTAGGGATTGCTCCCAGAGGCACATAAACTCATGCATGCACATGCAGTAAGTGGAAAATAACCTCTAGGTGCGTCCCCGTGTAGTCAGACTCTTTGAATACTCGCGAGTCTTGCCGAGCGACCACTAGGACAAGTACTCGTGACATACTTGCAGGGTGAACTCACCACTCCGCCAAACTCGTCACTTGCGAGTCTGTTGACTGTTTGACAGTCGCTTTTGCGTTTTGGAGGGAACGCAGGGAGGGTATAAGCCCCCGAAACAACATCGCTCTCCCCTGTCATCTCATTGAATAGTTTAGCTTCCCTCGAGTTGTTCTCATTTGCCCCCTAGCTATTATCAATTTATTAGTTGTCTATGTGTTTCGAATTTTAGAGTGTGCACGAACTGAGGAAGGTCGCTAACACTGGTCTGAGCACTGAGGATGTGATTGGTCTGAGCATTTTCAATTTTTAATTTTTTCATTGAACTTCTATACTTTGGATTTTATAAATTTAAGGCGATGACGCTTCCATCGGTAGTTTGGTTGAAGAATGTGATTGCTCGTGGTTAGGATAGGATATTGATAGTGTATTTTTTACAATTTGCATTTTCATTTTTTTAATATTATG
>LPNX010752236.1:475338-508762 GCA_001517045.1 Pseudotsuga menziesii | reverse complement strand
TCCAACATCTTTTAGGACATTGTTAAGAGCATGCACACAACAAGGAGTCCAAAAGATATGCCTATATCGACTTTGGACCATCAATCCGGCTGCTCTACAAATAGGGGCTGCATCTGTGATCACATGTACCACATTTGAAGGGCCAAGCTCTTCAATTGAATCCTTTAACATTTCAAACATGAATGTAGCATCCTTGTATCTTCCACTGCAATCAATTGCTTTTAAAAAGTAAGGCCCTTCTGGTGATGTGACAATAACATTCAACAAAGGCCTTGACTGAATATCTGTCCAACCATCCATGACAATTGAACAACCTGAATGAACCCAAGATTGCTTGAGGTCCTTTGTTAACATTTGCATTCTTGTCACCCCCTATCTAACAATGAACCCCTCATTTTATTATAACCTGGGGGTGCATATCCTGATCCTACAACATGGATTTTTTTTCACCATTATTTTATATTGTGGTGAACGGGTAGCATTAAATGGAATTCCATTTGCCATAAAAAAATCTGATATAGCATCATCTGCCTCATCCCTATGTACCACATTGTACATTTTCAGAATGGATTCATTTACATCACTCTTTCCCTTAGTACTAGAACACCCCCCCCCCCGACTCAATTTCCTCATTGATTGAAGAATCATGGTTAGATGGGGATTTATCTTGATGCCTAGCTCTCTTACTAGGGGATGAAGAGCTACCATCAATGTTACAACTGTTGTTTCCCTTGCCTTTCATGTGAAGCTTGGTCATCTCCATCCTTTGATCAAGGATGCATGTGCATGCCTTCACTCCTATCCCAGGTATGGCTAAGAGATGATGCCATACTCTAGTGTAGCTACCCTTAAATACATGTCCACACAAAATACATTCCCATTCCTCGCAACCCCCACTATTTTTTCTCTTGTTTTGAGTTATCTTCTTCACAACTTCAGTAAGGGTTTCTTGGAATTGTTGTTACCTTGAGTTTGAGTGGATTCCTCCTGCTCTTGAGGCTGTGGGGGCATCATGTTGTTCTCTTGTGGGGGTCTCATGCTGTTGTCACCTTGTTGACTATCCCAGTGACTGTCCATTGTGTGTATAATTGAACTGAACATTAAAAATACAATCAATGACATTAGTAACTTTACCAATTGGCAATGAGTAAATAAACTAAATAGTAATACTAAAAGTCTAAATACAATTTAACTTATTTAAGATGATGATTGAATTACAAGTTTTTATTACTGAAATTCAAATTGCAGTTTTGAGATGTTCTATGGTGGCCTAGTAATCCATCCACTGTGTCAGAATTATTGCAGAATTTCACTGTCAACATCAATGGTTTTTCATCACCAGATTCCATAAGTTATTGGCTGCAGATGGACAATTGCTACAGGAATGCACTGCTTCGGTTTATATTATATAACAATAACTGTCCCAATCTATATCTCTAAATATTATACACCAAATAATAAATATACTTACAAGACAGATTTGAAAAAATATTTAAATGGTCATTAGCAGCAGTATATTGATGTATCAGAGTTTACAATCAGTGACCATGCAGAATGAGCATATCAGTCCTCTTTTAGTTGTAAATCAAACCAGCAGTACTACACAGCAGTACAGTATGAATTTTAGTGACATCAGTTTTGCATCAGTAGGGTTTATCCACCATTTGTTCAAGTATCCATTACAAACTTTGTATCAGCTGCAATATGCGTAACCTAACAGCTTAAACAAGGTTTGATACAAAGGATTATTGGCATGTAAAATGTCAATAACCAGTCCTGTAAGGGTGTAATTAAAGTGAAAACTCAGACCTTCAATCAAGAGTAATTAAAATCCACTTTATGCTCACGTTTAATGCTGTTGGTGATGTTTTTTAAAATACTAAATAGTAAAATCTCCAACACAATGATATTCTAAACTCACTGTCACAATGATATAGAGAGAACAACAATCAGACTGTCACAAAGTTCGATTTCTTGAGCCATTGATTGTGGTCCAGAAAGCAAAACAAATTATTTAGTATTTACTATATTTCATTTTTAAGTTAAAAATGAGCATAATAAATATTAAAATCTAATTGAAAAACCTACTGACTTCATCAAGATACCGCACAAGTGTTATCAGAGCAAGTCAGATTCTTGGCCTCTGGCCGTTCTATGGATGATAGTGAGAAAACAGTGAACACCATATCATAGTACAATGTACATGATGTTATTTAATATTAAGCCATTGTGTTGCTGAAAAAACGAAGCTGCTAAACTTATAAATAATAAAAATCTAATGTAAAAACTAAAAAGTTAAAAACAGAGATTATTAAATTGAAAAATCTAATGTAAAATGAAAAATTAAAATCTTAAAATCTAATGTAAATACTAAAAAGTTAAAAAGTTAATGTCTTTACTACATTGCTATCATAGCCATAAATCGTGGACTCCATCTTTGAAGATTTTTAAAATAAAATCAATAAAATAGTTGAATCAGATAGAGCATTTGAGAAGCTCATCAAACCCTTTGTTGAAGCCAAAGCCGAAGCCAAAAATTCAGACTTCGATGAAGATAATGAAAATTAAAAGGTAGCGAATGAAGATAAGGAAAACAGGATCATCATTCATGAGGTCGCTAAGTGAGGCTAGGGTAGATAAAACAACAATATTAAATATTTCAATATAGTATATACCTGTGCAGTGTTGATTCGTTGAACCCTGAAGGATGGAGATTCGAGAAGGAACCGAACAGCAACATCAATGCCGTGACTAGTTTGTGAAGGATGACGATTCGAGTCTGGAATCCTCTGGATCAGTCGAATATCAACAGCAATGCTTGAATGCCGTGAACCGTTGAAGCCGAGTCGCAAGTCTGGATCAGTCTGGATCGTTGGACGAAACTCTGGACGTCCCCCTAGCTTGAAACAATGAAAACGAAATCCCTATGGGAGAGACTCAGAACGAGGCAAATGAGATTATGGGAGACTCGAGAGACTCAGAACCATAAAAAAAACATCCCAGGAAGAAAACGACGAATTGAAGGAAGCTCTGTGTTTTTTAGAAGCCGAGGGATATGCTTATAAAGATTTTCATTGCATGCATTCCCCCTTGCTGTTGTCTCCACGCATCCTTTCTTTTTTTGGCACCAATTCCATCATAATTTTTTAATATTTATTTTCCCACGGTTATTTTTTTTCCCTTGGCGGGTTGGGAACGTGAGGAAGCTCCTCATTGCTTGGGAACACGAGAAAGCTCCATAACTTGGGTACTTGTCGTAGGGAGCTTATGGAAGCTCCCGATCCATCGAGGAGCTTCTAGAAGCTCCTCGATGAATCAAGAGCTTCCACAAGCTCCCTATGACAAGTACCCTAGGAAACTAGTATCGGGAGCTTCGGTTTGAGGCCTGAGAAGTACCCGAAAAGTACCCAAGTATCCGAAGGAGTTCCCAGCTGTTTTGGAGCATTTTGTACCAGCTCCAAAGCTCCCGAGTACGCCGAAACGTCGGATACGCCATTCCTAATGCCCAGGAGCGGTTCTCGTGCAACGTAGCTTACTGCTAGCTTGAACAAGGCTCTGATACCAAGTTAAATTTGTGAACCATTGATCTACAGGAAAATATGAAAGTTGTAGGAAGGGAATTATGCAGTGGAATGATTAAAAAGAATGCACACTGAACATGAAATTCATGCCACAAATTTCAGATAAATCGAACAAAAATTGCTCAGATAATCACAACATTAATCTTCATTCATTAATCAATAATACAATGATTATACAATAAATAGAATTCGAATGCTAAAGATGGGATTCGAATCTATTATAGTTCTAACTAACTGATTAGCTAACTCAGCGTGTCTAAATCACTGTTGGAGCTCACTAGTCTAACTCCGGATGCCTAAATCAGTCTACAATCAATTAACTAATGAGGTAGGTGGAAAAAAGGCCCCACTCTCTTTTCATGCATGCAAAACTGGCGCTAGGCTACCTGAAAGTGATCTAACTGATTGTTACTGGAGGTCAACTCAACATAACTGCTTACCTACCACAACCCACTGATGGAGGCTACTGGTGGCACTTAGATTGGGCTCCTATAATGTAGGGATTGCTCCCAACGGCACATAAACTCATGCATGCACATGCAATAAGTGGAAGATAACCTCTAGGAGTTTCCCCCATACTCTAGTACAGTAATAATAACTCCCTAAGTTAGGGAAAATGACCAAATAGAATATATTGGACAAAGGAGGATTAATTAATCCTAATAGAGGACTGGTACTTCCGATTCGATTCAGCTCGTGGGATCATGATAAAAATGCTTTGGAGGGATATGGAGGAGTCTCAACCAAGAAATATGAGCAACTATGAGCAGACATTTTCCCTATTCACGCTTCAATTCATCTGCAAACCACCAAGTTTGCATCCCCCTTGGTTGACAGAAAGCAAAACAAGCATGAGGTTGTTAGCATAATGGAGTAAGAGGGTTAAAGCTATTGATGTGATGAGAATTCACACACGCAGGGAGGAGAGGGGCGAAGCTTTGAGTAAGGAGACTTGCAAGGACATTAAACAAGCTCTCAAAACTGCTCGTTATTTCGAAAAACACTTTCCTAATGAAGTTAAGGAATTGGAGGATGCAGAACAAGAGGTTTAGGAGGAGAAAGAAATGGCGTCAAAGGAGCAATGAGAAAAAGAGATCAAGGGTTGGATTATCGACCCAGGTAACACTCGCTCTTGGATGGCTCTATTCCATCAAACCCTAGACCTTTACTCGTCTATAAAGATACTCATGAGCAAGGTTATTGTTGAACAAGGAGAAATGAAGTGTAAACTAGATGGAATAAGGGCAAAATTGGCTCCTTTGCGCTCGTTCCACCACCATCTCACAATCATTGAATCAAAGCAAAATCTCCCAACCAATTATGTGGGAGTTAGATTCAGGGCTAGCAACACCAATGATGCTCCTCCAAAAACAAGCTCAAAACCATCGACTTGGATAGGGACAAGGAGGAGCAACGAATGACCCGAGCCAAGGAAACCTCTTCCACCTCGCAACCTTTGTGTTAGTCGAGTTCTTTTACTATTTTATTTCGTGTTCTAATATGTCTATGAAGTCTTTCAATGTAGCGGTTATAGGCAGTATGTCGCTCTTAGTATACTACATTTTGGTTTTTTTTGAACTCATAGGCTATCAGCCTAGAGATAGTTCCATTCCCATAGGGAAGTACTCTAGGTTGAATGGAAAACACTGGTTATGTCTAGTCAAAACTCTGGATGGTTGGATTCTAGTTTATATGGTTAGATTCTGGTGTATATGTTGCATGCTCATGATCTCAACTCTAGCTTTTTGTATGGCAGAGTGTAATGCCTCTATTGACATTATAAATTTTAATCTAGTTAAACATCTATTTTGTTTTCATTCTAAAAATGCATGATATTGTTTATAAAAGTTCAAATGGTGGATTTCTTAAATATATGACTTAGTAACATATAAGCAACATGTAACCATAACAACATATATGTAGTTTATAATATCATAGAAGTACTTATAATCATAAAAAAATACCTCTTGATGACTGTCACCCGCCTTGTAGTTGCCTGTGTGAGGTGGATCCATGATGGATGGTAGAGGGGCAAGCAACTAAGGGGTGGAACCACAACTGCCTAGACTCCCAAGTGGATGGTTGTCACGCCAATCAAGGCAACCTTCACTTTATGTTATCCTAGTCCAAGACAACAATGGGGGAGACCCAGATCTGCTCTCGACAGGAGAGACCGGACCTAGACACCAAAAGAAGATCAGATGGGGCTTCAGTGTACTTAAGGTGCAAGGTAAATGGAAACCCTAGCTCTAGGGTTAAGGTACTAGCAACTGATGGAGATGACCACTATCTTGCGAAACGTAACTGTGACAGGGTGAGCAAGAATAGAGTTGGGACTGCCTAGTACCAAGGGGACAATCTCAGTGAAAGATAAGTGACTTGAGTTATCAGTAGGTGTTGGCAAAAGGAGTAAAAATGAAGTCAAGATGGGGATAGCGCTAGCTAGGAGATCAGTGCCTTGTGTGCATTGGGCAATGGAGTCAGCAGTACACCAACGTTTCAGAGAACCCACCTGCGAGACACCTTGATCTACGAACCCAGAAAGTAGTTGGTCTGGAAAAGCTAATGTACAGGAAACCCAGCTCAATGGATGGCTAGCGCTAGGGCTTAGGAGGACAGATCTATAGTTCTAGGGTCACTAAGAGGCTAATGGCTCAACGTTGAAGAAGAGAAGAGGTCAAGGTGACCAAATCTACAAGGCCAAATCAGGAAATCAACAGAAAAATCAGATCTAGAAAAGTCAAAATCTGATGATGGGGCTAGGAGGCTGAAAACTGATTTTTCATATCTAGGGGAAACCGGGAGGAACTAGCACAGTGTTGGGGGTTTTCCGGAGTGCTTGGGCCCTGATCTATCAGCTTATCTTGTTAGATTTCAGAAAAAATCACTTCCGAAAAAGTCCAGTTTTCAGTGAGGGCGCTAGGGCAGATTCAGTCAATTTTTTAGATCTAGGTCAAATGGTCAAGCAATTGGACAGCGTTGGGGTTGATTTAGGCTGTGTGGGACCCGATCTATCTATTCGTGAAGTCAGAATTCAGAAAAACTCAAAACCCTAGCAGGTCAATTTTTCAGTGAGGGGTTATGCATTTTTTTGCTTAAAAATCAGATCTAGGTCAAACTGTGAGGAATTTGACCAGCTTTTCAGTTGATTTGAAGAAGGGGAGGCCCAATCTATGAAACCCAGAAATGGTTTGGCAAAAGATCGGACTATTCCCAAGTTTATTGATTTTTAGTGTTTTTATGGTTTAGGAGTTTTTAGAAAAATAGTTAAATTTCAGCAAGGTACAATAGAATAAGATCAGAAAAGAAGAACTTACATGTGGATCTTACCTAGATAAGCTTGTAGAAGTCTGTAACAGTGACGATCCTAGCTATCCCGATCAATCTTGGAAGATCCCCGTGATTTCTATGGCATATGCAAGCTCCAAGCCATCAAAGCGCCCCCTACCTTGCATGAGCAAACGTCAACCATATCAGATTTGCACATACAAAATAAAGAAACTGAATGCTACAAGACAGTAAAATGAACTAATCATAGATCGCAATGAAACTAATGAAAACCCCCTGATTCAAGCCGAAGAGAACCGAGCGAGTTGAGGTCCCCCTACAAAAACGCTCCAGCTAAAATGCCCTCTTGTAGACAAAACAATGATAGCCACAAAAAAAAAAGATCTCACGAGAATTTCCACGATGCTAGTAAGCTAAAGACAAGCTAATCACCATTTGAGCACATCAGATGCAAAGCAAATCCAGAAAATTTCCACAGAAAAAGTCTTTCTATTATTCAGATCCAAGAGCCAAAGACCCCTTACAAATGAGAAGCTCTCTCATTTAAATAGAAATGAGAGAACCTCAATCATAACCAAATCCTAACCACTTTCAAAACGAGTGGCTAAGATTAAAAGATGAAATGTTCTAATCAATGGTTGAGATGAGCTCAACATACAACACATGGATCAATATAACCATAATTTACCAAAGTGGACTAAACCACCCAAATAAAGGTAACCCATTCAACAAGAAATAAATGAAAGCACATGGGGGGTCCAAGGAGTGTTTGACTAACTCCCTTTGGGTGTCCCCATGGCACAATAAATAATATAACAATTTAATTCTTTGACTTTTGTGCCTCCTTGAGGAAATCGTGAGCCTCCAAAAAGCTCCAGAAAATAATATAAAAATGCCCAAAAATAGGTGTGGGTCCAATCATATGCTGCAACTACTGGAGAAGGTGTGGAGGACATCACTCTCATCATCATGACTCATCCCATGTCATTTCCTTGCCTCAGTAGTCCAAATCGATTTCTTCAATAGCCATTTAATCATTTTTTAATCTGCCTCGGAAAACGTGAACCTGCCAAAACAACTTCCTAGGGTGCCTGCGTTGTCAAACTGAGCCCACCAGGCTCTCTGGGATGGGGGTACTATGGTACAAACAAGTGGCTGCACCCCCCTATGCCCATACAACGCCCTAGGAGATCCAACTGAAACATCTCCTTGCTCAAACAAATCAATCTGTGAAGAAAAACTGCATCAGAGAAGCAGAATAAGCCTGATCACATTTGTAAGTGCCCGGAACTGGAAATAAACTGTCTCATTGGACTCAGAGAGTCCCAATCCATCTAAGGTGTATACTCATACCCCTCATAGGTCTCTATCTGACCATCAATCACATCAAATAAACAATATAACCATCTATAACTGATCAGATACCCATAATAACTCAGAATATATCCATCTGCTGCAAGTGTTAAAAGGTTAAGCCATGCTCTACAACTCATTCAAGTAACAATCTCAACAAGTAACATTCATTTCACTGGCGGTACATCAACAAATATATATATATATATATATATATAAGGCTTTATTTATTATTACTTAGACTTAGACTTTCATGACTATATTCACTTCATAGCTGTAGTCAATTTGCTAGTGAAGGGTGAAGGGTGGAAATGACAAGGCTAAGGCAAATGATGACTTCCTACTCAACATCATGACACTTTGGACAATGAAAGGGAAAACTCACTATAACCAATGCTAGACAAACAACAACACAAGGAATGGCAGTGCCTCACAGATGGATGAGTTGTTTAGAGAGTGTTTATTCAACTTAAGCATCATGTCTACATCAAGCTTGATCCAAGTTCATTAGGATCACATTTTATTCCATGGCCTTTTTGGCCTATATGACCCTTTTGGGACTTCACTAGTGCTTAAAAGCACAACTAATCGCAGCTTTCATCCAGGACATATTTATTTTAATAAGGTCAACAATTTTTGGATATAGCACATTTTAAACCGTTGCTTTTTTGGACCTTTTCTAATACTCTTCAAGGAGTATTTTAGCACTTCATTGCTCTTGCCCTTTTTACATATGTTAAGATACACAGTTTTACATTTTCATTTCTCATGTGCGCATATTCAATATTTCAATACAAGTAGTACATGAGCTTTCAGTTTTAGCCAACAACATCTCAAGTGACTAAGGGGAATTCTGCATAGTGCCACTGAAAGCCCAAGTGGCAATGGGGGAAACTCAATCTCATCCTGGATAGACAGATCTATAGCCAATCACCAAATCAAGCTTGAAAATGTAAATACGTAAAGTGAGAGCTTGAAACCCTAGATTTAAGGGATAAGCCACAATTTAAGGGATATTCGAGTACGAGTGTTTTAAAGAGGGTGGAAATGTTACTAGAATCAAATTAGACCTCTGACATAGGAAAATTAAACAGATCTGAGGTTGGTGTTCTTGTTTAGATAATCAGACCTTGGACCCTGGGGGATTTAATCAGAAATGTGGGAAATGTCCAAGACAAGGTTGATTTAATGAAGTTAAGGCTTCAACACACCTAATTGGGTAAGATGATTGGAAAACAAATATACCCAACTAAAAACCGAAACCAAAACAGAGGGAATTGACAAACAGGCAAAACAGGGGCGTTTTCTCCCAAACTGAGATCAGTGCCTGGAGGTGGGCAAAAGAGTCCAAGCTTGATGCTTTTGAGCGAGGGGATTTTTTGGTATGTCGCACAAAACCCAGATCGCCAAATTTGTCAATTCTCAATGCAAAATGGTCCGATGATTTTCCTACAACTAAATGAGGGTATCTTCAATGCAGTAAATGTTGGGTAATGCATACAAAAAGTAAACGAGAGAGAAATTACCTGTGAAACGTACCTGGTTCTTGTAATATGATATCAGAGATGATGAGGAATGTCGTCCTTTCGATTAAATGAGAGTTTTTGAGCAAGATCTTGATGAGGTTCTGCATTCTTCAATGACCCTAGCGCCCCCTTTCCACCTGTCCAACCAAAGAAATCTATCAGCAAGACAAATGAATAGGATCTACAACATAAAGAAAGTACGGGAAATGAAAAATCATCAAGAAAGAATCACTCCCTGATACACAAAACCCAAGAGCCGGCACAGAGTGAGTCTCCCCACCAGTGCGCCTCCTTCAACCTGCAGATGGATGGGTGCAAGAAAATATACAAGATCTATCCCCACATAAACTCAATATAAAATAATAGCAATACCAATCAACATATCATCGAAACATCAGAAAAACTCAGAGTGTAATCCCAGACAAAAATCTCTTTATTCAAATTCCGGTGCCAGAGCTCATGAATTACAATGGGGGGGTCATCTCTCTTAAATAGTTTGCGCGAGATGTAAACCCTAACTTTCTTTTTCATCCAACGATTGATATTAAAACATCATCAACAATGGAGAGATCAACAATACATAACTCAACACATGGATCAAGTGACTAAGTCAAAGAGGGGGCGCACTTTGCTCAAGGACGCCCATCTTAAGTGAAAGTCACAATAAAACATAAGATGTGACATGATAATACATAGGAGGGGGTTGCTAGGGGCTTAATTCACCCTATGCCCCATGACAAATTCATAATACAAGATATGAAAGTGAAATACATCAACGGCCAAGTTAAGGGGGCGCCCCTTGGGGGGCTTTCCTCACTAGCTGAGCCAATACAAAATAATTCGGACACCTGCTAAATGAAAACTGCTGGAGGACTGCCCATGATGCTGAAAAACATCATCTGCCAAAATTCCAAGCCATTTCCTTGACCCAGGAGGCCAAATCCATTTTTTCAGTGATATTCTAGTTCATTTTTGCTGGTACAATTCTTTGGAAAATGGTAAATCCACCATAACTCTGTCCACGATGCAAACTAGGGAAAACTCGCTATTTGGGTTGATCTGAAGACATAGAAGAATGGTATAAGTGACTACTCATACCCCCTGAAGTACTGCTCTGCTCTAGGAGAACCAATCATATAACCACCTGGAATAAAATTTGATCATTTGGCCGATAATTAAGTGATAATAGTCACTTATCAGGAGAACCGAGGACAAACTCTCAAAACTGAAACCACAGTATGAGTCTAGGACATGTCTGGAACAAATATACTTCATGTTGTTTTTTTGAGTCACTGCCTTGGGAACTGTGATCGACTTAGTCCACTAAGTTGACCAGGTCAAAGTACCCAAGATCAAGGTGAGAGACTGCATCAATATGATCATGCCACTGTCCAAGGTAATAAATGCTCCAATGGTGTATATCAAAACCAAACTTGAATCAGTTATTCATAATCATGGTGACAAATAGTAATAATAATAGTAAGATGTACCTGTGCTCCTGAAGAATCTTAGAACTTTCTGGAAGTCTATTTGTTCATGCCGTACTTACAAAGGGTAAACAATGTGCTACAGATGGGTGAGGATGGAAGAACAAAGTTAAGGCAAAGGGGAATGACCTTTTAACTGACTTTCACTAAGTGATCTATCTGAATAATGAATAATACACTCAACCAAGGTGACATGTGTATGACATATAGCAAAATAGGGAATGGGAGTGTCTCCCAAATTGATAAATTACTTGGATATGCTTCCCTTGGAGTCTATCAAGTTTTCCTTTGCACTTTAGTTGCAACATAGGTCAACCTTCAAAGGAAGGAGCCTTGGAAGCCTTTTGGGCTCCAGTACTGACAAAGACCCAGCCTTTGCAAGCTATTCTCACCCTGATGCCCTGTGGGGGTACATGAGACGAACACTATACAAGGAGTGAGTGCCCATCATTTGAGCATTAATCTTTTCAAATTACTCTATATTCCACAAGAGAGTAGCCAGCTTACAAGAGCAAGTGCCCTGGAAAGCCTTCTTGGCTCCAGTAATGACTAAGGCCTAGCCCCACTGCCAACGAGCAGTCCATAGCCGCGACGGGTTTTCCTCCCCTTGCCGCCCCTGTGGAGGGAAGATTGAGCCTTACATTATACAAAGAATGAGTGCTCAAACTCTTGCCCTCTGACTACTTTTAAACATTTAACTTTTGCATCCTGTAGATATAGCTTTTATGCGCTCCGATGTTTTAGTGTTTAGCAACACTGTTATGGTGGAGCACTTGCTTTGAGGACTAAAGGAGAACTATCCTGTGAACCCAACCACACTGGCCAAGCCACATACTTCATAGCCAGAGACACAAAACAACATGGAGTCTATTATACATAGGGGTCACAATGGGGAAAAGATCTTCAATCTCACAAATCTCAGATCTAAGTCATGGGATAATACTGAATGTGGATGAACTGGATGGAAAGGGGAAAAGTGACATGGAACCATCTGTTATCCACTTATTTGTACCATAGTTGGGTTACTTGAGGAGCCGCCGGTTGACAGACTTGTTCAAAGTCTTCAGTGTATCAGTTGATCCGTATGCTTGTCTAACCAATATTGGCTAGCCACTTTTTTATTTGAATAATTTTGACCATGGCCCCGCGGGGTTTGTAATAAAATGTGCTAGTAGGGTATTTTTGAGTGGTTCGGTCTCCTGAGACTTAGAATCTCAAATAAGGTATTCCAGGGAGTTTTTTGCCCCGGACAATTATGCTTTGCCTTCAGCCGAGTATAATTGACGAGGTTTTCTCCCCCTTCCTCCAAAGCTGGAATGCCCGATGTTGAATTCTGGGCCTTGGGGGGTTATTAGAGCCCAACTGAGTGTTATAAACCTACTAGACATTTTTTTAGATAGATCATGGTCATGTCCTAAGTCATCTGAACATATAATTTTTTTTCGAAAAAATCTTTTTCGAACGAGGAAAAAATTATATTTTAAATTTTTAAATTTTTAATTACTTTCCCCAAGTTTTTTGGGTTAATTTTTCCATTAATTAAATGGAAAAAACCCGTTTGTAATAAATCGGCCATCCAGACTCCGAATTCAGTCATTGAAGGCTCTAACCTTAAGCCAAAAATTATTCTTGACCAGCCAGCGAGTCAGAGCCAGCGTTCAGATCAACAATCGGACACATAATGCCTTTTTTCTCAAAAAAGTCAGTTTTGAGGATAAAAATGATTTTTTATTAAAAAATGATTATTTTGCAGAAAATTAAAACTCTCCAAATTAATTCAAATTCGGCGAAATAAAAGGCTAAATCACATGTCATGGAGCACTTATGATGTTAAGTGAGCAATTAATTTATTATCAGTTAGCAGACATGTCATCTCCAGCTAAAGATGAGATGGAGAGCACTCATTGGTCCGGTGATTTGATCGAGGTGAAGACTAAAGCTTGCACCATCAGTGGGCTTCCCAAACCTAACGGAGGCTCCAGCCAGACCTAAGGATGAACTTACCTACATCACCAAGTCACCTCCTTCACAGCTCACGCCCCTCCTCAGCTGGGTTGCGCCTCCCACACGTGTGGGCTAAATTGAGGGTGGATTTCAGTGTTTTCAGTTGGAGTTGGGGCGCCTTGCCTGGGTGGAGGCCTCCCCTCACTCCCGGTCCTCCGATTTAGGTTTGGCTCTTCTGCTAGGTGGTCAGGCTGGTTAGGTTAATTGGTTTGGTTTTGGGGTTTTAGCACTCTCTCATTGTATAAATAGAGGCTCTTTCAGCTCTATCAGGGTGAATGATTGATGTAAAGAACCTCTAGTAAAATATTGTAATGCTTGTTGCTCTTATGCAACCTATTTTGTAATAAACAAAGGCTTTGGAGGCTCATGCTGTGTGGATCCTGGGTGCATATGTTCCGGCTAATGAGGTGATATTGTTCTAGTTTTTTTGCTTTTGATAATGTGTGGGTATTAATACATGCTTTAGAGGGCTTCTATAAGCACGTAGGAATAGGTATTTGTAGCTTTCAAGTTACCTATTTATTTCATTTACTTTCAAAAGCCTCAAAGAGCATTGTTTTATTCAGCTGTATTTCATGCTTTTGAGATTTGATTAGTAAATAATACATGTTTTAACTCCCATGTTGCCAAGTGTATAAGATTGTGTTTGCAGATCACTTCACTGTACCAAGTAAGAGGTTGAGCTAAGTTGCATCTACTCTTCTTGGAGCAAAGCATATGTACCTAGCAACTGCATGCCATTGGGATCCAAAGTGATTTCAAGGATTCAAGATCCAAGTGGTTTATCTTCTCCATTCACCCTAAAATCAAATTTTCTCATTATTTTACTTTATGTTTGCAAGTAGAGTTCTGATTTATAAAGCTAATCTTTCGCATCTACTTGCTTCCATTTTTAGATCTAGAAAGTGTCAAATGTTATGCATTCTTTCTCAGATCTAGCTAGTACTTGAAGTAGCACAAAGTTCATATTTTTTGTTCAAGTATTAGTTGTATGTTCATAGTGTATTCCATTGTTTAACCCACCATTTTTGCAGGAAAGAAGCTCGCTGGTTTCTCACTTTTCATGACAGGTTAAGCGAGAAAATTGGCAAAAATTTAAAAAATTAAGTTGCAAAAAGCCTTCCTTTCTTCTTCTTCTTAATCCCCTTCTACCGGTTACTTTACTTTGCCTCTTTTACCTCTTCTTCATCGCTGCCCTGTTAGTACTCTTTTTACCATCCATTTTTCTCTTTTTGGACAGCCCCAATGTGCCCTAGCCTTCTTCCCTTTTTTGCCTCTTTTTGTCCTAGCTTCTGGGCCTTCTTTAACCTTGTTTTTGGCCATTCCTTCCACTTTTTGTTCACTGTCATGTTTTGTAATTTTTATGACAGCCACTTATTTTCTCTTTCGCTGCCCCATTCTCTTCGATATTTATTATCCTTTAGCTTTATAGTTGGCTGCCCTATTCTTCCCTTTCCTTGGTTTTGGTTCTTGCTTGGTTTGTTTGCCTTCCTTCTCTCATCTTCTTTTGTTTCAGCCATCTTTCCTTTGCTCCCTTTTACTCTCTTCAAACTTCTTCCCGTTTCCCTTTTCATAGGTTTCGGAAAGATCTCAAAAGTAAAAATAAAAGGCACTCTCCTTTTTTACAAGTTATAATATTTGTAAAGTTACTTTGCCTTTATTTGAAAAGTCATTTCAAGGATCAGGATCTTTAAGACACATTGTATAAAGTTAATAAAGATCTTTTGTTTTGAGTGGGGTTTTTAAGTCCCCACTCTCATCCTTCCCATTTGGGGAGGCTTGCGTTGAGTCCACTTGTGTATGCTTAGTTTAAATTTGCTTAGCTTCATCATTATAATTGCATCTTTTCCTTAGAATTTTAATTACTAATCCATCATTTCAATGCATTGAATGAATTGATTACTTCAAATTCTTTTAATTGTTTATCTTTCTAAGTAAATTAACTGTGCAAATCTCTTGAATCACACCATAAGGTGGATCAAGAGTGCTCTCTGCCGAAGAGTCCAATCAACTAATTTCATCTTGTGCTTGTTTAATCAATTAATCCTCATAAGTAAGACTCTTGAACTTGCAGAAACACAAGTTAAGAGCACTCTCTATCGAAGAATATCTTAGGTTTGCATAACCCCTGCATTAGTTTCATCTAGATTAGCTAAGTCTCTTGAACCACTGTCATAAGACGAGGTTAAGAGCGCTCTCTGTCAGAGAGTTTTAATTAATTAACTTAACAAAATTCGCAACTCACACCCCTTTAATTAATTAACCCCCCTCCCTCCTTGTCGAAGTATGCTCTGACCGATCTTAGATCGGAATACCCAGAAACGGCATTGGATCTCTAAACCCCACAAGAGGAACTTAACTAAAACTTTTCCCCATAACCAACGCACCGGCGTTGTTCGATAAATACCGAGGCATGTGGGCAAATTCAAAGTGTGGGCACCGGGCTACCCAATCTGGGCACTGGTAGTTAAGTTATTGAAAACTTACTTTTGATCCCAGACAGGTCCGTCATGTCTTTGAACGGAGCCACTGAATGTATTTCCGGTTAGGACATCCAGCTACCATAAGCGAAGATCACAAGTAAAAACTCTTAAAACTTACCAGGAGCACTTGCAAAACCTAACATTCACTGGCATCTTTTGGGATTCACATCATATTTACACTCGAAGCATAGGCACTGGTCCTATCTTTTACGCACTGCTGATAATCTGAGCCATTTGTCCGTTGAATGTTTTGATTATAAGTCATATCTGTGAATGCTTTATCAATTTCGTGAAATTCTCAAATATTTGTCTATCTTTTAATTTCGGTGATAGCAACGTGGATTGCTTTGTCTTGTGCTCAATTCATCACATTAATCATCTTAAATCACAATAACTCCTAAACAACACCCATCCGCATCCGAAACATCTAAAAATTAACTTAAACATTGAGCCATAGAAAACTCTTTGTTAGGGACTACCCCCCTTGGCTTCGTTAGGAGTTAGCCTAAATGGAGAAGCTAGGAGTAGGTGACAGTACCTAGCTCTGTGCTTGCCCCCAAGGTCACACCTCTCCCACTTTCTCAAGTGAGGAGACAACTTTCGGAAGATTTCTGCTGCTGGTGTGCAATCGGCGGACAACACCATCCTAGTACCAAAGTTTACAATTTGTACAAGCATGGCATGAACAACAGTCTTCACATTGTTGTCGCCCAAAACTGGCACGCATATGCTGAAGCCCAAAACGTGAGCAATGTTACGACACCCCTCTCTCCTCACTTCAAGTTGGCTCTTCTTCAACTCTAGAGGGGTTTCCCTAAGGTAGGATCGCTAAGGCAGGTGCAGCGAAGGGCAAGGTGATCTGAAGAGGCTGTCTTAGAGAAACATTTGGAACAAAAAAGGAAAAGGTATTGAATGATGAGAAGAAAGTGAGGATCAGTCCTCGAGGGAAGACCAGTGTCTGTATTAGAAGGGAGAATGGAGTCAAAAGAGACTCAGAGAGGCTTTGTGTTTCACACAAGTGAGATTTAACTCGTACGTTCCATAATCAAAGGCATGGAGAATGGAAGTATAACTGACTACTATCTGTTACCAACTTTTTTGTACCATAGTTGGGTTACCTCGGAAGCCGCCATTTGACAAACATGATAAACGTTTGTTTCCAGTGTATCAGATGATCCGCCTTTGTGCCTAGCTAGTTTTGGCTAGTCAGTTTTTGTTTTGAATAATTTTGACCATGCCCCTGCGGGGTTTGTAATAAAATGTGCTAGTAGGGTGTTTTGAGTGGTTTGGTCTCCTAAGACATAGAATTTCCACTAAAGTATTCCAGGGAGTTTTTTGCCCTTGACAATTATGCTTTGTCTATAGCCAAGTATAATTGACAAGGTTTTCTCCTGCTTCCTTCAAAGCTGGAATGCCCGATTTTGAATTATGGACCTTGGGGGGTTATTAGAGCCCAACTGAGTATGTATAAACCTACTAGACGTTATTAGAATAGATCATGGTCATGTCCCAAGTCACTAAGACCCTCAGAAAAAATTCCGAAAAAATTTTACCAGACGCGTTGGATTTAGGATTTTAATTATTTGTTTATTTTTTTTTATTTTTCCTAAGTTTTTAATTAAATTTTTCCATAATTTAAATGGAAAAATTCAAAATATAACAAGTCAACCATCTGGGGTCCGAATTCAGTGATTGAAGGCTCTAACCTTAAGCCAAAAATCATTCATGATCAGCCGGCCAGCTATCCCCAAGTTTCAAATGTTCATTCAGCCTCATAATTAATAATTTCTCAAAAAAGTCATTTACGAAGAAATTATTAAGTAAAATATTAAAAAATGAATATTTTGGAGAAAATCAAAAGCTCTCCAAAATTAACCAAATTGAATAAAATAAAAGGCTAAATGGCATGGCACGAAGCATTTATGATGATTCCAATCAATATCAGTCAGTTTCAGATCAAGTATCGGAGTGTAGCAGTTGAACTATTAGTCAGAAATTTGCCCTCTTTGGTCAAATCCGTTTTTGGTTGAAGTGTGGGTTATCTATTGGTTGGGTGATCATTACGAGGGAGGATGAGCCACCTCACCCCCCCTCATTACTCCAGCATTCAATTACAACTCAGTTACAATTCAATTACAGCTCAATTCAACTCCAAATCATCATGCCGAGCTCATTCAATTACTCCGGTGTTACTCTTAGTCTGGATTTAGGGATTTGAGCCCTATTTTCTTCCCTTTTGTATAAGTAGAGGCTCTTTGAGCTCTACATCATCGGATTTTTGGCATAGAAACTCTGAAGAATTTCAATTCTAATATTTTGCTTAAGATTTAATAAACTTGATGACTTTGGAGGTCAAAGCGAACGCTCTATGTTGGTCATGATTCACTATGTGAGGTGATACCTTTCTTTGTTCCTTTCTTTATGGATTCTTAAGCATTTGATTGTGTAAATTTTGAAGGCTAACAATCTAGCACTATTTCATATAATCTATGATTTTCTCTTGAAGACTGTGTGCTTTCAGGTATCGTCCAATATACAGGGGTTTTTTTATGGTTAACATTCATTCTGCAGGTTCCACAAAAAGTCATTCTCTTTCAGAAAAATCGAGAAGCACAATTTCTTTGCCTCATCCATCCAGTAAAAGAAATATTTTCCGGTTACTTTTCTCAAGTTTAATCTAAGTTTCTCCTTTCTCAATATTTCCATGTGTCTCATGTTCGTTTTGACCTGAGAAAGTAGCTTGGGATTTGATCCCAAGTGCCACATAATTTTGTGGCTACTTCTCTTTCCCCACTAGCATCCTTGCGTACATCCAGCGAGTTTGGACGGTTTTGGGACTAGTGCTTCTAGTGGTCACCTTGTTCGGAGGTTGATCCCACCTTTTGTTGATTATTGGTTGATTTTTCCGCCTTCTTCTAGGTTGGATTTGGCCTCCTTCCGCCTTATTGTGTGTTTTTCTTCTTGGTTTCCTTCGCTGCCCTCTTTTTTCATTTTTTTGCAGCCACTTTTCTCTCTTATCGTTGTCCCGTTTTTACCATTTTTTGCAGCTCATTGATTGTTTAGTTCGCTGCCCTATTTTTCCCTTCTTTTGCACCCAATTTCCTGTTTTTTGTTCCTCCTTTTTGCCCCTCTTTTCCTCCTTTGTTTCAGCCCTCTTTTCCCCTCTTTTTGCTCTTTTCTATCTTTTTCTTTTTTCCCTCTTTGCACGTTTGAAGAAAAGGTTCTCAACAAAAAAGAGAAATCACTCTCCTTTTTACATAAAATCCACTAATAAAGTTTCATGTTAGTCTTCTAGCTTTATTTCAAAAGTCCTTTAAAGGGTTGAATTCCCAAGGCAAATTGTAAATCTCAATCAAGTTTATCTTTTTGCTTGAGTGGGGTTTTTAAGCACCCACTCTCAATCTCCCCCATTTGGGGAGGTTTGTGGTGTTCTTATTTTAATTGTGCTTATTAGATTAGATGTGCTTGTGCTTAGAATAATCTCATTATCTTTCTTAGAATACTAATTGCTAGATTAGCCCATCTTGCTTCATTAACTAAGTTGATTACTTCATCTCTTAAATTTTTATCTTTCAATAAGTAAATCCACTGTTTAAAGTAGAAATCTCTTGAATCTCACTTTGTGGATCAAGAGTGCTCTCTATCGGAGAGTTGTCTTTTATTTCTATTTTTACTTACCCCCATGCTCTCCCGATTAGGGCCTAAAAACCTGAAAGAGATTCTTGGGTAGATTAGTCTTTTTTACATTTTTGTAAGTTAATTAATAAATCTTTAAAGTCTCTTGAACTTGCCGTAATCCAAGTCAAGAGCACTCTCTATCGAAGAGCATTCCCACTGCATATCCTTGCATCAAGCATATAGTTTATCTAAGTCTCTTGAACTTCTGTCATAAGGCAAAGTCAAGAGCGCTCTCTGTCGGAGGGTTTTAATCAATTTACTTAATACAATTTTGCAACTTACATTTCCCCGCTTAATTAATTTATCTCGTTAATTCCTTGCCTGAGTATGCTCTGACCGACCTAAAAATCGGAGTACCTAGAAACGGCATTGGATTGTTAATTTTACAAGACTCATCTTAATAAAAAATTTACCCCATAACCGACGCACTGGCGTTGTAGAAAACTTCCTAAGTCATTCCTAGTAAAGGCGTCGGAACTCCCCACTGTCTAGAGTCTCAGCTAGCTGGTCAATCTTCACGATACCAGCCTAAGATACTGGGCGGGCCGTCATGTCTCCAACGGATTAACTTGGAAGATTTTCCCGGTTGATCTTGTGATACCTTTTGTTGAAGCCCTAAACAAGACCATTTAAAAAAAACATTTAAAATATACCAAGAGCACTCGCATAACATCCACTAGCTTTATTTCAGGACTTGGTTTTATCTCTTTAATCATTACAGAGCTTCGACTCCATAAGCACTGGTCTATTAATTTATGCGTGATTGTTACATCTAGATCATTTGTCTTTAGCTTATAAAATCTTTATCTGTGAATGCATCTATATCTCACAAGTCTTTTAATCCAATACAGCAACGTGGATTGCTTTTGTCTTGTGTTCAAAATTCATAATTTTAAATCATCTTTTATTATAATAACTCCTAAACAACACCCATCCGCATCCAAACATAAAAACTTAACTTAAAACATTGAGCCATAGAAAACTCTTTGTTAGGGACTACCGCCCTTGACTTCGTTAGGAGTTAGCCTAAACGGAGGAGCTAGGAGTAGGTGACAGTACCTGGCTCTGTGCTTGCCCCCAAGGTCACACCTCTCCCACTTTCCTAAGTGAGGAGACAACTTTCGGAAGATTTCTGTTGTTGGTGTGCGATCGGCGGACAACGCTATCCATTACTCCTAAGACCTTCAAAAAAAATAACGTCGACAATCAAGTTGACAACTGCAAATGATTGCCCAATGGGCTAGATTATAGCCTTCTATGCTAGGTTTAGTCTATAGCCTATGAAAAACACACAACCGTGACAGAGATGCCTAAATGAATCAAAAGTCCCAACATGATTTTTTTCTATTCAACTCTGTGGAAAAATCCTCCCAGCCATTTTTCCATCCGTTACAGAGAAAGAGGCCTGCTCTTTATAGTCCAAAAAAACGGCTCTCATTATAAAAATAAAATAATAAAATAAAGAGAAAAGATAGGATCCTCCGTCCACTTTCTCCTCAATCGAAATCTAAACTAAAAACAGAACTCTAAAGTAACTAAAGAAACTCTAAAGTTAACTCCTACTTTAGCTAAAGAATGAACCCACTTTAACTAATCGTTGAATGGAAATGTAACCATATGCTGCCACACAAAAAAAATGATCCACGGGATGGTTTGTAACAGAACTTTGTCCAAATTGAACTCTCCTCTGGCCGTCGATAACATTGTATGAAATGGTCAAATGGCTGCCAGCGGTGATGAAACGCGGGTCCACAGGAGGCCGTGTTTAGCTGCTCTGAAACCCAGCGCATAAACGGTGATAAATAAAACAGCAAATCAATTTTACCAACTCTGCGATCAATCAAACCCAGCTGCCAACTGTCAACCGAACACATCTCAGCCAATGACGCTATCCTCAGCTACCAACGGAAGTGTTGGTTCACGGGTGAATAAGAAAGGTCGCCACATTCTGAAACGATTCATTCAAACCCAGGCTCATTGGAGATCCCGTGAACCGCTGCTTTAACTGGTTGATGGCTTTATTTTTAGAAGATACTCTTTGATCCCGAGAGCAAATCTGCCAAGTAATTAACTGATCTCCATCAGAGTGAGAGGTGCAGGATACGTGGGTCAACGGGGTGGACACGATGTAGAGGCAACGTCGGTCGCTCGTGAATCTCCACGTAACTGGTGAAAAGCATCTCCAACGGCTGCAAAAAACGCGAGTTGATCGACTCGGCCATTAATCAAAACTGCCCATCGACTCGGCCATTAATCAGAACTGCCCGTCAACATGCTCCGCAACTTCAGGAACTAGTGAACCCCAAGTGGCTGCCAACATAAACATATTCAGCAATCTGATCAATGAATCATGCCAAATTAAGAGACAGGGCTGTCATTTTTAACCTATATCTGCGAAGCTGTTCCATGAGCTTGATGTTTTCCAGTGCAAAACGAGTTAGCTTGGGATTACGATCAATCCTTCCAAATGCAATTCATTGAACAACTTCCCAATTCACCATTGCATTTCGTACTAGAAACCTATGGAGACTCTAAAATTGCTCAACTGGCCATCATTAAAGATATAAGGAGGCTCCAAATTTCCGATAGGATGAACTTTCAGAAAAATCTTCTTGTTTATTACTTCTATCCGGAGGTGTGGTGGAAATGAAGTGAAGCCCTTTGAATGTGCTGTGTGTGGTGCAGTTCCCTCTCTGAGGAAACTGCAGCAAATCGAACAGCACAACCATTGAAGCTTTTGAAGCCACGGGTAGGTGAAATGTTTAAGAAGCCATTCCATATATCAGTTGACCCAATGTTGGACATAAATGAAAGCTAATGCTTCGTATTACCAATATTTCTGAGGGAACATGCAATATATGGTAAATCCCTATGTAACACCTGTTACCACCTAAGTTGTACTTGGTGGTTTTTTCAAGCAATCCCGCGAGGTAGAAAAAGTACACTTGTGCATGGTTAGAGGATCGAAGGAATGCTATTGCATGTATTGTATTGTTTGCCATTTGGAATAAAGAAGGCCTTGGAGACAAGATCTATGGTGTAATGCTTTTCATGTGTGGATGGTGATTGTCAAGTGCTTATGAGGTATAATCTGTATTATTGGTCTTTGTTTTTTGCTGGTTAATTGTTGGCCTTGAAGGGGAGCTCCCTCTCGGTGGGGTACGAGATTATTCTAGTTTGATTTATGCTTTTATTGTTTGCTTGTTTAAGATCTCTTAGAGTTGCATGTATTTTAAGTTTAATTGCATATTTTCTAATTGTCTTTTTCCAGCAACACCTATGTTTTAACCATCTGTTTGTGCAAGGACCTCTAAGTTGCAGGTGATCTCACTTGTAGAAAGGGTTGAGCTAGTTTGAATCTTCCTCATCTTCAAGATCTTTTTGAAGACAGTCCCTCGATTTTCCACCAAAGCAAACTCCATGGCCCAACATTCCCAGGCGTCCAACACTCTTTCTATCTCTCTTTCCTTCATTTTTTAAAGAAAAATTAAATCTTTCTCGGTTACGGTTACTCACATGCTTAAGTAGTTTAGTTTATCTTTCAAGCAATATCTAAAGGCTAATCTATTTAAAAATGTATCTAGATCTAGAAACATAAAGTACTATTTTCAAAGTAGATCTAGTTTTTATTAAGTACTTGTGCATATTTCCAATCTTTCAGTACTTAATATTTTTATGTTCGTAACGCTTTATTTGGCACATTCGATGCATTACAGATGGCTTTTTTTTCACTTTTATTGCCAGGACAAGGAGAAGTGCTGCCGGAAAACCAAAGATCTAAGTTGTTCAAAGACCTCCCGAAGCACCACTTTTGATCTTGTCTTACTCATAAAACTTGTAAGCCTTTGGATCCAGATCTGTAAGGACCATTGGCATCCACCTCAAACATTGTAAATACCATTAATAAAAGATCTTTATAAGTAGGCTCTTTTGAGCCCACTCCCATCCCCCCTAGGGGGGGATTTGTGTCGATGTCTTAGTTTTATCATTATTTCTGATTTAGTTTTATCATTATTTTCGATTTAGTTGTTTATTTGATGAAGGAAGTAAAATAAATACTTACCCCACGCTCTCCCGAGTACCCCAAAAGGGTGAAAGAGATTCGTGGTAGGATTAATTAGAAAATATTTCTTTTATTTATTTGCTCTTAATTTTTTAAATCAATCCGACCGTTGCTTTCTCGAGTACCCGAAAGGTGAAAGAGATTCTTCGGTCGTCATCTAAACAACTCATTGTTACCTCTCTAATAAAATAAACCAAGACTCCTTCCTCGTATGCTCTACACCGCTGCAGCTTGTTTGATCAGTTGGTTGTATCAGAAAGGTATACGAGTTACTAGAATTAATAGGAAAATCCACACAAGTGATTTTCTCGAGAACTCGGAAGGTTGCAAAGGGTAACTACTACAAAGTCAGAGGACTACTACAAGTAGGTTCATCCTCGCCCCGTTGGACACTTGGTAATACCGCTTTAGCACTCAGTTCGAAGGGACTTGACTTGTTGGGCCAAACCCACAATTAACCCACGCCCTTAATTACTCATTAATAATTTTAAAACTGACCAACAAGACAACTGCAATACTTACACGACACAACAACACTCCACTTTTACAAGCACTCCATATTCATCGATATTGGTCGGTTTTACTTTCAATGCTTAAATCAATTATTGCAAAATGTCGTGAATGGTGCTTACATTGTCATATGTTGTTGATGTGATCTCTTTCTTGCAATAGTCCGTTGTGTTATTTTATCTATTTCATATTAACTCCTAGATTTAGTCTTTTTTTTCGTAGACTAAAAACCATAGATTTTCTTCTAATAGGGACCACCTCCCTTGGCTTCACTAGGAGTTGGCGTAGATGGAGAAGTTGAGTGTTGAGTGACAGTATCTCAACTCAAGACATGCTCCCAAGGACGCACCCAGCGGCTTGAAGATTTCTGCCACGCCCAAAACCCTCCGAGGTGCATGAAAGGCAACAACATCTTTTGGCGTCGTTGTCGAGGATAAATCTTTTTATTCCCGGAGTACGACTTTTGTTTTCTTCTTTTTTGTTTTTTCTTTGTTTGATGAATGCTTAGAGTAGATCTTTAATTTTCATCTGGCAACTCCACTGACTTTTTTCAGTTTTTATTTTTATAAAGAAAAACAAAAAATATTTTTGTGGGAGTTTTTAAATGTATATTTTTTCTCACATGGCGACTCCATTGAAGGGATAAAACCCTTGTATCTCATAAAATTGTTGAGATTGATTGTGTGTAGGTGAACCCACGTAATAGTAAAATTTAAAGCTCAGCTCCTTTTTTTTTCAGTTCCTGACATTCTCTATGATTACTGATTCTTGATATGGATATTAAAAGAATAGAAACTGTTGCTCGAGTTTCTCGTGATTGTCCTCCCATTGATTTCTCTAAGATCCCTGGCTTTCCTAATCGTCTCGTTAGTGAAATGACATCTACTTCCCTTCCAAGCTTTCTGGGGCATGATAATGATCACTCAGCGAGATTCCATGTTATAATTTTTCTGTTACATATGAGTAAAACAACATTCGTCATGAGGATCATATGATGTCGATGTTTGCTCATTCTCTGCAAGGGGATGCTTCACGTTGGCTTCATGAGTGTTTTCCTGAGAAATCTATCACTTCCCTTGCAAATTTCTTTGAAATATTTTTGAGGCAGTGGCATTATGATGGAAATGATATTGAATCATTCAATGCTAAATCATTCATCAAGACCAATTTGAAGTACTTCTTTCCTGGGAAAGAATTTCATACAGAATATTCTGAGATATCTAGTATCAACATGGTGTACAACACTCAACATTCAAAAATCCATGAGGATCCCATTGAGTCTATGCATGAAGAGCCACTAATTGAAGAAATTGTTGAAGACCCTCCTCATGTAACATCAACAGAAAATAGTGATGATTGGGAATGTTTTCATGATTATTTTAGTGATGATGATCACATTTGTACTCCAGATCTACCTCAAGATGAAACCATTACAGAATCTTATAGTGAAACTTATGATGAAAACCATAATGTGCATAATGGAACTCCTACCTGTTCTCCATATAATGATGATAGTCTGGAAGGTTTACTGCCTTGTGACCTTTTTTCTGAAGAAGATGAGTATGAAAATAAGGACAAGTATAACCTGGAGCATGATACAAGTGACGAAGACTCCCTTATGTCCAACAAAGATGTTGATGAGGATTCCTGGACATTCATGGAAAATCCAGTCTATGACATGTCTAAGGAGGATATTAATAATGAACTAGAAACTTTTGATAGTTTTGTTGATTCTCCTGTCTATGGCATATCTAAACAAGAGAGTGTGGATCTTGTGGCCTTCGGAAATTTTGATATGGAAGAGGAGCATGCAGTTTATCCATATGATCAGTCTGAGCCATATATCCATATCAGTGATGAAGACAAGGAGAACTTGATATCAGAACTTGATATCAGCGATGGGGAATCTATCACATTTGACATAGATGGCAGTGATGACTATTGGAATTTTATAAATAATCCAACTTGTGAAAATCTTATTGAGAATCCCATCTATGCTATATCCAGCAAGGGGAGTGTCTATTCAGAAATTTGTGGAAGTCCAATCTATGATACATCCATAGAGGGAAGCATGGATCTGGAGACCTGGGAAAATCCTAGTATGGAAGAGGAGCATTCAAAACTCTTATATGATCATTCAGAGTCATATCATGCAGAGCTGCACAAAGGTATCAGTATTGAAGAGATTGAGAAGCAGTGTTGTGAAAAGTCAGATGTGATGCAGTTAGTGGAATATCAGTCTCAGCCATCTTCTTCACATGTAGAGGTTCCTTATGATTTGGAGCAGCTTGGGGCTTATGATGGAGTAGTCTGTCTACCTCATCATGCCAATGAAAGGAATGGAGGAGAAAAGGTATTGGAAAAGATAGATAAAGAAGCATAAGGGATTGTATTAGGAGGAGAGGAAAGTGATAAAGGATTCTCATCTATCCCAATGCTTCCAACTTGACCAAAGAAGTGAGCAAGGGAGCTTCTAATGTAACTAAATACTTACCTTTCTTATTAGAGTCTTTATGTGATCGAGCGAGGATAATACAATGAAGGAGGATGTTTAGGTAACTAGTTAGTAAGAGTAGTTGGGCATTACGGTACAACCCTAAAAAGAGAATCTTAAGAGCAATTTGTCACACTTGTGAGTTATAGGAGAGACTAGTGGTTGTGAAGTAGGTCGAGGTAGTAAGTGTTGGTAGTTTGGTTATGCAACAAGCAAGTGTCTAGACACCAAAAGACCTAGATCTTTAGCCCTATACCACTTTAGGAATGAATGCTTAGTAGGGAGGTACGTACTGCTGCTTATCTTAGAAGCACCGGATTTCTTGTTGATTAGCCGAGGAATTGTAAATAGCTTCCCTTGCTTCCCTGATTGCTGTATGGCACAGTTGGATAGTTCATTCACTGAGGAATTGATTTGTTCCCCATAATATATCAGTCCTATCCAATCATGGATAGAAGCAGCCTACGCGAGCACATACCAGTTTGGGAAGAATTTTAATGACATTATTCATGCCTACGATTTCCCATCCAGCCCGCCCATTCCGGATCATCACGCAAGTTTGCATTTTCTGAATAAAGTATCATTACTTTGGCTGGTAACCAAAGACAAGGCAATTTATTTTTATGTTAATAGAATGCTTAGGTGGTTACAATGGATTTCTGATTACACCCAAACCTTTTTATAGCATGCTTAGAGTAGGAAAATAAGCTCCTTAAAAGAGAGCATTTACTTTCTGCATTTATGTTTTTGTACTTAGCTATAATAAAACTTTTCTTTCATTAGTTGGCTACATTTAATTTGTTTAAATAAATCAGCTTAATGGTTCATTTGGATTTTATATAAAACTTGTGCCACTGAGGTTTTCTTGTCAAGTTGAGATGATTTTACAGGGTATATAAACCAGAGATTTTGGTGTTCTCGTATCCTCTCCTTGCCCTCTGACCAGATCGAGCACACGTCCCGTAGTTGGGGCCAGATGTTACCACCTAAGTTGTACTTGGTGGTTTTTTCAAGCAAGCCCGCGAGGTAGAAAAAGTACACTTGTGCATGGTCAGAGGACCAAAGGAATGCTATTGCTTGTATTGTATTGTTTACCGTTTGGAATAAAGAAGGCTTTGGAGGCAAGATCTATGGTGTAATGCTTTTCATGTGTGGATGGTGATTGTCAAGTGCTTATGAGGTATAATCTGTATTATTGGTCTTTGTTTTTTGCTAGTTAATTGTGGGCCTTGAAGAGGAGCTCCCTCTCGATGGGGTAAGAGATTATTCTAGTTTGATTTATGCTCTTATGGTTCGCTTGTTTCAGATCTCTTGGAGTTGCATGTATTTTAAGTTTAATTGCATGCTTTCTAATTGTTTTTTCCAGCAATACCTATGTTTTAACCATCTATTTGTGCAAGGACTTCTAAGTTGCAGGTGATCTCACTTGTAGAAGGGATTGAGCTAGTTTGAATCTTCCTCATATTCAATGTCTCTTTGAGGACATAGTCCCTCGATTTTCCACCAAAGCAGACTTCAACATAAAGTAATATTTTCAAAGTAGATCTAGTTTTTATTAAGTACTTGTGCATATTTCCAATCTTTCAGTACTTAATATTTTTATGTTCTTAACACTTTATTTGGCACATTTGGTACATTACAGGTGGCTATTTTTTCACTTTTATTGCCAGGACAAGGAGAAGCACTGCCGAAAAATCAAAGATCTAAGTTGTTCAAAGACCTCCTAGAGCACCACTATTGATCTTGTCTTACTCATAAAACCTGTAAGCCTTTGGATCCAGATCTGTAAGGACCACTGGCATCCACCTCAAGCATTGTAAATACCATTAATAAAAGATCTTTCTGAGTAGGCTCTTTCGAGCCCACTCCCCATACCCCCTGGGGGGATTTGTGTCGGTATCTTTTTTTATGATTTTCCAGTTTTATCTTTATATCCGATTGAGTTGTTTATTTGATCAAGGAAGTAAAAGAAATACTTACCCCACGCTCTCTCGAGTACCCTGAAAGGGTGAAAGAGATTCGTGGTATGATTAATTAGAAAATATTTCTTTTATTTATTTGTTCTTAATTTTTTAAATCAATCTGACCGTTGCTTTCCCGAGTACCCGAAAGGTGAAAGAGACTCTTCGGTCGTCATCTAAACAACTCATTGTTACGTCTCTAATAAAATAAACCAAGACTCCTTCCCCGGATGCTCTACACCGCTGCAACTTATCTAATCAATTGGTTGTATCAAAAAGGTATAAGAGTTACTAGATTTAATAGGAAAATCCACAGAAGTGATTTTCTCAAGAACTCGAGAGGTTGCAAAGGGTAACTACTACAGAGTCAGGGGGCTACTCTAAGCAGGTTCATCCTCACTCCGCAGGACACTTGGTATTACCACTTTCGCACTCAAATCGAAGGGACTTGACTTGTTGGGCCAAACCCACAATTAACCCACGCCCTTAATTACTTATTAATAATTTTAAAACTGACCAACGAGACAACTGCAATACTTACACGACACAACAACACTCCACTTTACAAGCACTCCATATTCATCAACACTAGTCTATTTTACTTTCAATGCTTAAATCAATTATTGCAAAATGTCGTGAATGGTGCTTACATTGTCATATGATGTTGATGTGATCTCTTTATTGCAATAGTTCGTTGTGTTATTTTATCCATTTCATATTAACTCCTAAATTTAGTCTTTTCTTTCGTAGACTAAAAACCATGGATTTTCTTCTAATAGGGACCACCCCCCTTGGCTTCGCTAGGAGTTGGCCTAGACGAAGGAGTTGAGTGTTGAGTGACAGTATCTCAACTCGAGACTTGCCCCCAAGGACGCACCCAGTGGCTTGAAGATTTCTGCCACGCCCAAAACCCCTCGAGGTGCGTGAACAACACCAT
Source organism: Pseudotsuga menziesii (assembly GCA_001517045.1). NCBI lineage: Eukaryota > Viridiplantae > Streptophyta > Pinopsida > Pinales > Pinaceae > Pseudotsuga > Pseudotsuga menziesii. Next base: position 479,397 of record LPNX010752236.1, on the reverse strand, counting down.
TGCTTCTGTCTGTGGGGTAAACGTTTTTACAACATCCATCCTAAAAAACAGAACAAGTCAAAGCATGATGTGTGAAATGCGATGATTTCCCTTCCAATGGCATTTTTATGTCAAACTAGTCAGCTGGTTTAGATCTCGTGGAGCTTGATCACTGGTTGCTACTAACATAGTTCCCCTCTTCAATAGTCTAGTTATAATTCCATAAAGGGCCATGGCTGTGAATACATTAACTGCCTGAATCTCATCAAAACAGAGAATGGTTGCCCCTGCCTGGTGACTATCATCTCCAATATTAAGAAGACTATCTGTTACAATAGGCAAAATATTTTCCAAATGTAGCTCCTGCTCATATCTTTCCTGGGCATTTATATCTACAATCTTGACATACCTAACCATGATCATTCCTTTGGCATAGAGCAAACAACTTTATTCTATGTATTTTTTAGTGCTATTTTACTGTTCAAAGTAGCTCACTGCTTTGGTCAAAGTTCAAAAATTACCCCTACAAGTTAGGAGGTAACACACATCAAATTCCTTAATTAGTCATAACACAAGTTGAGGCATAGGTATCTGACATACATCATGGAGCAAAACCAAGGAAGTGTATACCTGATCTCACCAAATATACTTGTCTCAAACTGATAAACCCCTCTATAACTGTGTACCAACTTTGATTTGTTGCTCTGATATAATGAACTAGATCATCACCAAAAGCGTCTCAATGGAGTCCAGAATCTCAGTCCTAGCAAGGAAAACCTGATGAACAAGGATCTAGAATAACTGAAGTTGTAAAGGTCCATGCTAATACCCCATGTGAAAAATAGCCCGGAATAGAATAAAAGATAAGTCTGTGTGCTGCATCATGGTAGCCCAGCTGCAAAATGTATATGTGATAACAAGACTCCATGTTGTTTTGTTTCTCTGGCTATGAACTATGTGGCTTGGCCAATGTGGTTGGGTTCACCGGATGGTTTTCCTTTAGTCCTCAAAACAAGTGCTCCACCCAACAGTGTCTTTAGACACTAAAGCATAAGAACGCATAAATGTTATATCTAAAGGATGCAACATAGAAATGTTGTAAATAGTCAGTGGCCAAAGGATGACCACTCGTTCCTTGTATAATGTTAGGCTCTGTAATGTCCTCTTCCTTTTAGGCCCTGAGGCCCACACCGCTAACCTATGTGATTCCTGTGGGTTCGAGCGGTTACTGATAACTAGGGAATCAGATCAGGACTGATGCCATCCATAGAAGATCTACGGCATCCTCACTTGGTCAAGAAGGGCCACCTGGGCCAAAGGCCACCTTCATGCATGACCATGCTCTTTGCATAACCATGCTCTTTTCCATGCTCCATGCATGACCGTGCTCTTTTCCATGCTCCATGCATGACCATGCTCTTTGCATGCAGGTCAACGGCAAATTAGAAGATAAAGTGACCTAATTAGGTCAAAGATTAGGTTTTGCGCAGTTGAACTTTATAAATAGAGGGTAAAGCAAGAGGAGAAGGCACTTATGATTATTGATTATTTTGGGAGCACTTGGATAGCAGCACAGCAGTTGGGGTTGGAGACGGAGTCTTCAGCTAACAGGATTTCGGCAGTGAAACATCTGTCCTAGTCTTATTCCGGGTAAGCCATACCGGTTCACCACTTGTTCTTCATTTCATTCATCAGTTATATTGCACAACGTATAGATTGTTGCAGAGGCACGGTGCAGCCATAAGAGGGGGTTTTCCACCAGAAAGCCCTAATCAGCTATTGGGCCTTCAGATCTCAGTTTCCTTCCGAAACTCAGGCATCATTCTCACCAGCAGCTTCATACTCCGGTACCCAGTGACTATCAGCTCCATCTGAGCTCATCCGAAGGAGTTATCAGCATTTCCAGACCACCAGGGGCGTGAGCAGCTGCCTCAGAGAACCAAAACGTTTTCATCCTTAGAGGGTTCAGAATTGCAGTATATTCCAGCCAATCTCTCCGGCACAGCAAGGCTATCAGCCCTGCAAATCGACGGATCCATCGGGTACCTCCTCCCTTGAGGGCGTCACCTTTTTCTCTGATTGGGCGTCTTATTGCTGGAGCATTCACCGGAGACAACAGAGATCAGTTCCTCTCCGATCCAGATCTCAGTACTTGCAGACTTTATCTGCAGCAGTTCAGCCAGTTATCAGTGGTAAGTGTGCATTCTATCTCACAAACCCTAACCCTAATTTTTCCTATAAAATAGGGATTTTTGCCTGGCGGTTTGTAAGCCTAGTTGTATCCGCATAATTGTTTAGAAATAGAAAATATCGGGATTTGGGATATTTCAGTGGTATCAGAGCATAATCTTGGCCAGCTGTGGGCACATAGCAATTGAGTAAAAGTGCATGTTGATGCATGCGTGTACATGCAAATGCATGCCAGTGATGTTGGTGAAGTACATGTCAGAACAAAGGTTTGTCTTTGCCAGCTTGTGAGAACATGAAGACAATGAGAAGGGTCTTGACTGGAAATGGGCAGAGGTTAGCAGTACTTCAATACTTGCCTCGATATCAAGAGTATCTAGCCTTGGGTGATGAGGTATGTGCAGCATTGTCCTTTCAAGATTATTACACCATCCAGTTCGGGAGCCAGCCTAAGGATTTGGATGAGGATCTCCTTAAAGGCATAATCGTGGAAGAAAAATCTGATTACAATGATATGCGTTGTGAGGGTTCAAAGGATTGTACAAAAGAGATTAATGCAAAGCAAGGAGGCAGTGACAAAGTGAAAAATGGAAAACTGAGCATTGGAGATACGTCTATGAAGCATTTTCTCCAGGGGAGTGTTTCAGAACAGGATACTGAGGTTAAGCAATCAAATGAGCCAACTCCTCAAACACAGCAAAACTTTTGGACAAACCTCGGGAAGACGCCCGCAAAGGAACCTGAGAATTCCATGGAAATGCATATAAATCAAGTGCGATTTCCAGGTTTCAGAGAGTCATGGTTTGGAGGGGAGAATTCTACCCAGGTTCAAGACATGTCTTTAAACATGGAAAAAACGAATATAGATCAACAACAAAGACAGACAATATTGAACCAGCAACAGGAAGTATTGGAACAGCAACGTACAAGAGATATGGCAGATCAAAAGCAGCAAGAGGCCAGGAAAAAACGTCAAAAAGTTGTTGAGGAATAGAAGCAGCAGACGAAAGGTGAGGTAGAAGATGACAGGGCTGATCAAACTGGTAGGACTTCTTCAACCATTCCATCTCAATTGAAAAACTCTCCTATTTCTGCAACCACACAAGACGTTTCTTCACCTGATAATGAAGATACTGCAGACTCTGAAGTAGAGGGTTCATCATCCAGGATGCTTTCTCCTATGGTAAAGGACTGTGTGAAGCAGTCCATGTCTACAGGAACTGATGTCTCAGATAAAAAGGAAAATCAAATGCTTGTTCAAAGAACCACAGCAGTTGGAAATGAATCTATTTCAGAGCATAGTAACACACTGTTTATGAATCCAGGCAACACGGCAAACGCAACACTACCCTACTCTCTTCAGTCCTTTCCTGTGGGGCATATACCTTATACTCATTCCGTTCAGGTGTCTAGTAGTCCAAGTCTTCCCGTTCCATCTGGGTTCTCATTACCATACATGATGCAATTTATGCCGCCTACTGTCAATGGAGCAAATCGGTCTGCTGTTCGTCCTAGGAACTCCAGCGGCTTTCAACCACCTCTTGGCTATGCACCATTCGAACTTCCAACACTTGAAACATCATCCTCCCGAGTTTCAGTTTCTCATTCTCATCAACCACTTATATTTGGTCCAAAAGGTATTGGAGGTGCAAGGACCTCTTTGGAGCATGTAGATGATGAACCAAGAATTTCTCAAGCTGCAATTCAAGTACCTCAGGGTCCTCTAGGTGGGTTAAGGTCGGCTTCTTCAGAAACAGCACCCCTGGAAGGTCAAAAGCTAGAGTCGGCAAAGTCTTCAATGAAAGAGGAACGACAGCTGGAAAGAACAGGTTCAGACGTGGGGGGTACCTCCTTATATTCAAAGGCTGTTGATGATGATGCCAAGGAACATGG
>LPNX010752236.1:461772-472973 GCA_001517045.1 Pseudotsuga menziesii | reverse complement strand
TCTCAGTTTCCTTCCGAAACTCAGGCATCATTCTCACCAGCAGCTTCATACTCCGGTACCCAGTGACTATCAGCTCCATCTGAGCTCATCCGAAGGATTTATCAGCATTTCCAGACCACCAGGGGCGTAAGCAGCTGCCTCAGAGAACCAAAACGTTTTCATCCTTAGAGGGTTCAGAATTGCAGTATATTCCAGCCAATCTCTCCGGCACAGCAAGGCTATCAGCCCTGCAAATCGGCGGATCCATCGGGTACCTCCTCCGTCACCTTTTTCTCTGATTGGGCGTCTTATTGCTGGAGCATTCACCGAAGACAACAGAGATCAGTTCCTCTCTGATCCAGATCTCAGTACTTGCAGACTTTATCTGCAGCAGTTCAGCCAGTTATCAGTGGTAAGTGTGCATTCTATCTCACAAACCCTAACCCTAATTTTTCCTATAAAATAGGGATTTTTTCCTGGCGGTTTGTAAGCCCAGTTGTATCCGCATAATTGTTTAGAAATAGAAAATATCGAGATTTGGGATATTTCAGGCTCATTTACCCTCCACAAGGGTAACAGGGTGAGGCAAAGTCGTCGAGGCTATGGATGCTCGTTGGCATCAGGGCTAGGCCTTAGTCATTTACTAGAGCCCAGAAGGCTTTCCAAGGCACCTGCTTTGGAGGCTATCTATGAACTTATGTGAAATTAAAAGTCGTTTGAAAAAGTCAATGGCAAAGGATGAGCACTCACTCCTTGTATAGTGTTCAGCTCATTTTCCCCTACAGGGAAACGAGGTGAGACTAGCCTACAAAGGTTTTTCCTTTGTCATTTTCTGGAGGCCCAGAAGACTCTCAAGGGCACCTGCCTTTGAAGGTTGACTAGTGTTCCAAACTGTCAAATCTGTATATGGAAACTTGCTAGAGTTTGAAGGAAACAAGCCGGAGTACTTTATCCATTTGTGAGACACCACCAACCCCTATTGCACTCTGTCATGCATATGTCATTTTGGTTTAGTGTAATTGTCATCATTCGGAGAGATCACATGGTCAAAACCAACTAGATGTCATCACCCTTTACCTAGCCTTGTTTTACATCCTCACCCAATTGTTTAAACTTTGTAAGTATGGCATATACAAGAGACTTCCAAAAGATTCAATGATTACCTAAAAACAACGGTATATTTTATTGGTTATTATTATTATATTGTCGCCATGATTCTAAATGACATGATTTAAGTTTGGGTTTTCAAATACATCTTGGAGCAGTTCTTACCTTGGATGTCTGCACGTTCAACTCAGTTCAGCATCCCACCTTCAATTTGGGTATTTTGACCTGGTCAACCCAGTTGACCAAGTCAAACACGATTTCCAAGGCAGTGACTAAAAATTTGACAATGTTTATATTTACTCTAGGCATGCCCAGGACTAATACTGCAATTCCAGTTTTTTAGAGTTTGGCCTCAGATTGTATGATCAATGATTATTATCACTTTATTATTGGCCAAAGTATATTATTATTGCAACGATTTTGGTTCTCCTAAAGCACCACAGTGTTCAAGGGGGTGTGACTAGTCACTTATACCATTCTACTATGTCTCCAAATACTCCTATGCAGTCAAACTGCCCCAGTTCTCATCCTGATTGAAGATATGACCAGTTTTATGATTTTCAAAGGATGTACCATCATAAAATGAACTAAGAAATCACTGGGAAAATCGATTTGGCTTGTGTGGTCAAGGAAATGGTAGGGAAACTTATCAAGATGATGTATTATGGCTCTTCGAACATCGATACTCTAGTTTCAGTCATCAATTTGTCAGGATTATTTATTTTGGCTCATCCAAGGAGGACGTCCCCCAAGGGGCACCCCTCACCTTGGCTATATGATGTATCACATTGTTATATCTTATGATTTGATGTTGTAATGGGGCCTAGGGAGAATTAAGCCCCTAAGGTGACCCCCTTTGATATATTATCATGTTATATCTTACGTTATCTTATGTTTTGACTAAGACAAGGCATCATTGGGCAAAAGTGCTCCCCTCTTGATCTAGTCAATTTGATCCATGTATTGATCCATGTAAAAGTAATCTCCATCGTTGATGATGTTATAATCTTAATTATTAGATGTAAAAGAAAATTAGGGTTTGTGTCTCTCAAAAGCTAGATAAAGGAGAGACCACCCTCATTGTATCCCATCGGGAAATTTGGCACCATCAGTTCTTGAAGAATAATCGATAAATTTTTCGGGGATCTCTCGTCTTATGTGGATGATTGAAGAATGTTCTTTGTGATTGACTGATGCTATTTTTCGCTTGCATTGGAATATCGTGGAGAATATCTCTAGTATATTTTGGATCCATTATTTTTACTTCCAGGGAAAAAGCCAATTTGAGAGGGGCACACTGGCTAGAGAAACCCTCTTCGTATCTTTCAAATCGTTGTGTTAATAGGGAGTGGGTTTATCTACGATCAATCACTTTCTCTTATCTTTCATCTTCTTACTTGCATTTGTCATTTTTCTTACCGATCTCTGTTAGAGAAAATTTGAGGTCTAAAATGGGCCTCCTAAGGAAAATAATAAAATAATACTTAAAATAATAAAATAATATTTATTAATTTTGGAAGAAGAAAGAAAAAAACTACTTTTTTTGTTCGTATTTTCAACATATCTCTCAATGTTTTTACTCAAATTTCGAGCTAGAGGGCTCGTTGGATGCGGAATTAAATTCTGCATCCAACGAGTACCCACACTGCATACTTTTGATGGACCCCGCAACCCCAAAAAAGGAAATACCTGAAAAAACGTAATGATGATGTCATCATCACGTTGGATGCAAAATTAAATTCTGCATCCAACAAGCCCTCCTGCTCAAAATTTGAGTAAAAACACTAAGAGATATGTTGAAAATACGAACAAAAAAAGGAGTTTTCTTTATAACAAATATGTTAAGTCAACCATTATGGTTGACTCATTTTATTGAAATTCTAATGGTTCTTGAATTCCAACTCACAAGAATTTATTGTTGGCTCATTTTCTTATAAGGCCCATTTTAGACCCCAAATTTCCTCTAATGATTGTTGTTTACCTGGATTGGCAGGCGAGAGGGTGCACCAGTGAGTTCTTGGGTGATTCAGATAGAACTGGATTATCACCATTGTTCCACTTGATCTATGCGGGAATAGTCTTTGTCACTTCAGCATCCGTCCTCAAAAACATCAGATAAGTTTCTCCCAGGTAAGATCTATCTTTATTCTCTATATCTGATTAGGGATGCATTTTCCATTCACATCAAACCCTCACTTAAAACCTCATCTTTTAGTTTAGTAGGTTCTAATTTGCAGCGGTTTATGAAACTCAAAACCCACTTTGGAATAATCATAAAACCCCTAAGTCTAAATTTTCACGATCATCGGACTCCATTTGCCCATCTAACAAACTGGTCTGCTTCTTAGGGGAAGACGCCCTCCTTGGGATGAGTGGGTATTTTCAGATCCGCAAACTAGGTATTGGTATTTCACCTCCAATCGCCTTATCAAACACGTAGCATTAAATTTGAGTGTCAAATTTCACTTAATTTCACCATTTACCTCTAGATCCAGTTTCCATGCTTAAAATCCTGGGGTAAATTGGGGTTTTTCATATAGACACTCTTAATCTCTTAATAATTGTACAAAACTCTAATTAAATATAATACTAAGAGATTTAATCAAATTTCCTTGGACTATCTACTTTCCTTCCTCATTTTTAGGGATCTTGGTTATAGGGACGCCCCTTGGGCCTAGTGTTTTCATTGAGTCTAAAGTGTCGGTATCCTTGACTGGCGTGACATTTGAGTTCTTTCAGAGGTCTTGGACATCGTAGGTCACGACTTTAGTTTCCTTTCCCTCTGCCATCCTGGATAAGATCACCCTACAGGGAAACTACAAGATTTGTGATAACGAAAGCATTAGAAGCCTAACGAAGCTTCTGTTTTCTTTAAGACATCATTTTTTCATGAACTTTTAAGCCTTTGGATCCTATTTATAAGGACCAAAGTACACTTCTCTAAGAATGTAATAAACATTAATAAATTTTTGAGTTGGCTCCTAAGAGCCCACTCCCCATCCTCCCTTGGGAGATTCGCGTCATTGTGTTTTTTTATGGTTTAATGCTTTCTTTAGCTTGGATTTATTTTCTTGTTTACATGTTTGTTTTAATCATCAGTACTTCCATTTTGCTTTATTTTTTCAAAGAAAGGAAATACTAACCCCACACATTCCCGAGTTACCCAAAAGGGGAAAGAGATTCGTGGTATGACTAAATAAAAAAACAAGTTTAATTTTGTTCTTTTCCTTTTTGTCATTTCCTTTTAGCATTTAAAATTAACATGGTTGTGCATTCTCGAGTTACCTGAAAGGGGTAAAAGAATCCCAAAAGTGAGTGGTTTGTTAAAAAACTTCACATCTAATTTTAATAAAATCAACCAAGGCCCCATCCTCGTATGCTCTGCACCATTGCATCTTGTCTGATCAGTTGATTGCACGAAAAAGGGATACGAGTGACTAGAGTCATAGGAAAATCCACATAAGTTGCTTTCTTGAGAAATCGGAAGGTATAAAATGAAGAAAATAAATGACATTAATATGAAACTTTCATTCACACATTCTGTCAAATACTTGAATGTCTAGGGTTTATGATTAAAAATTTGCTCATAAACTTGAAATAAAAACCACCATATTCAAGATCTTTTGAAACACTGAAGTATCCATTCACACATGAAAACACAGATGTTTTGGTCAATAGACTGGAAATCCCAACTCCTGGGGAAACCCTAGAAAGAAGAAAATTATCATTAATAAGAATACTGAGAAAAGTTTCCATCTACACATGAAATCATTCCTTCAACCCTCACTGACAAAAATACCCAAACTAGAACACCAGCAAAATACCTCGATTTTTGTGCCCATTAACAGTTGTATAGTCTGTTGTACGACCTCCACACGTGCGTTGTACGGTCTGCCTCCAAATCTGTGACCACATGTGCCTGCAATAAATGTTGTACAGCTGGTACAGTCTGCAATAAATTCTACCCCCACTTGTTTGGGAAATGTGCCCACACGTGTGGCTGCAATAAATGCTCAAGTACTGTTGTAGGGATTGCAGGCTTCCTTAGGATTTGTTTTGCTCCTTTCCTTCGTATTCATGCCACTCCTCTAGGGAATTCCTTCTTTCTCTTCAATCTTCTTCTTTGTCTCTCTCTTCATTAATGGTGTGCTCAACTTGTCCTTTCTCTCTTGTTTTATACCTTAAGATTTGTAACCACCTATATAACTACCTAATCTAGGGTTAAGATACATCTACAAAATCAAGGGCCATCATTTAATGCACCCACTTTTAATAATTAATTCACTTTAATTATTAAATAATAACTTAAGTGAGACCCATTCTATAAAGCACAAAACATCACTTTATTTATATATAGCTCACTTTATACATAAATATACAAAGGACAAAGTCTAAGTCCTCTTCATCACACCACACCAAAAATATGAAAGAGGGCCTTCAGAGTTAACTTTCTAACACTCCCTCTTAACGCAAAAGGTCCACAGCACTATCTCCATCTCTTACTCTTGCAACAACTCCCTCCTGCTCTGGAATCACTCTCGGATACAGATGCTCAACTCCATACTAGAACTCTGAAGCCTGAGACTCAACCTGAGCCTCATCTACCTGCTCTTCTACACCATCACTGTACCAGCTGAGTCTCCTACCAGTGCTCTGGAGAGAGCCACTCTCCTCATCACAAACATGTCTTTCAGATACAATTCTCGCCTCATCTTCAGACTCTGACAGCCAACCACCTGCTCCTGCTCCTGGTCGTACAATGTGCCCTCTCAAAACATAGAGCATGTCCCTACGATCTCCTAATAGAATAGTGGTACCAACTGACTCATCTATCTGATACAGGAACACATGGCCTGACCTCACCATCATCCCATAACCTTCATCTTCAAAGGATGATACTGAGAGTTTGTTGACTCTCATCCCAGGTACAAAAAGCACTCTATGTATTTCCAGGATCTCACCAAGGTCTAGTTGGAACATGACTGTTCCAACCCCTCGCATCGCTATCTGAGGACTATCAATATCTATCTGAATAAAGTGTCTTGGCCCCAACTCTGTGATGATCTAAAAGATATCATAGATCCCAGTCATGTGGTTGGTTGCACCACTATCAACAACCCATACATTCTCAAAAACTGAGCTCCCTATATTGGAATCAATTGAGACAAGAGAAAACTATTGCTCAAACTTTTTTGCATAGTCTTCTATTGCTGCAGACGCTGCCATTTCTCGTTCACATTATTCTTCTCAGGACACTTCGAGGCATAATGTCCCATCTGACCACAATGGTAACATCTGATCTGACTGATGTCTTTCTTTTTCTTGTTAACTTTTGTTGCAAGTGCCACATTATGCTCCACCTTTTCATTAACCTGACTACCCAGAGACCCTTCTCGAATTTCCTCTTGAGTAAAATCATCCCACAGTTTGGACCAATTCGGAAGCTTCTCCCTACCAACAATGCACTTAACAAATACTTCCCCTTTCTTGGTGAAACCCTTCAGGCTATCCTCACCAATTCTGAATCTGGGATAACATCTCCTACGACTGCTAACTCATCTTTGACTTGAGCCACTCGAGTTAAATAGGAGGTCATTCCTTCTTCTTTGTTCATCTTGACATTGTGCAACTTGTTCTTTAGTGCCATTTTGTAGTTCTCGTTCTTAGCTTTGAATAACTGCTTCAGGGTATCCCACATGTCTTTAGTAGTCTTCTTCTCTACCAAATGTGGAATGAGATGATCCTTTACTCCATCTAGGATCACTCTCTGGGCTCTAGCTTCTAGGGCTTCAAACTCATCTACTTCGTCCTTGTTTGTAGGCTTGGTCATCTTAGTGTTAGCAAAATTTCATATTTTCCATTCTTTAAGCACAACAGTTGTTCTAACTTTCCAAGAAAGATAGTGTAATGTCCCTTTTTAAATTTTTACTAAAATGCCCAATTTTCCAATTTTTCACAATTTTTGCTCTTGACTAGTCTTAGTGTCTTGGCCTCCAAATTGGCCCAATTTCTCCCAAATCTTCAAATAAGGTGTATGAGTGATATAATAACTTAATTATTATGTTAAGGGATGTATTATGGCCCTCCAATTACTTCTGCAAGTTTGTACTAAATTCTAAACAAGATAGATGATTTTATTAGCAATTTTGGGGCTCAATTCCCCCGGGTAATTGTCGGAATGGCCTCCCAAATGTACAGAAACCCACTCGAATTCTCAAATTGAGGGAGGGGATGTGTAGAGGACATCAACAGGGACTCATATGCTGAACCAATCGAACTCCCATGGTTATTATCACTTCCTTCAATCAGATATATAAAAACTAGTTTTGAACCCTTGGGGAAATGAGATGCAATTTAATCCAATGGTTATGGAATTCGACCCAATGGCCACAAACTCTCAATTAATGAATATGAAACCTCAAATATGCTTCAGTGACAGTCCATTCATGCATGAATAATCAATAGTTTACATAGCCATTCAAATCTACCAATATTATAAGAGTTTGCAACAAAGAAGTGGGAAATGGCACTGTTTCTTTATTACTGATCAATAATACATAAAATCTCTTGGCCTTTCGACCTGATAACTTTCTGAACAGAGAGCGCAGAGTATTTACATCATAATACAAAATGCTGGAACAAGAGGAGCTCCCTCAAAAAGATAAATGGCTCACCAAGTGCGCATCACTCCACCGGGCTGAAATATGGTGAAAGAATGTGAGATGGGAGGGGGAATGAGCTGAATCCTGAAGTGTCCACGAGCTGCTATAGCTACACCTATATATTATAACTCCATTGAAGCTCCTTGAAAGACCTGAGTGGTCTCTCCAATCACCAATTAGGATGGGAATCTTTCACCCTCGAAATTGGCTCAAGCATGAACTAGTCACTCACTAGCTCTCTCTCTTCACAACAACAAATTTCACAACTGATCAAAAATCCCTTTCTCATGGCTGCTCCCTGTATTTTATAAACATTGATGGTCTCCTCAATTTCCAAATACATCCATAAACCAAAGCCAAGTCGAATTGGTGTGGCTGCTCATGCTATGCCATGTGGCCTCTCTCTTCACCTTCCATCTTCTCCCAAATTGAGTAGGAACCCATTGGGATTCTCCAAATCACATGAGAGCTCTATTGGATGCTCTATTTCGACCTAATATGTCAGAGATGTCAGATGTCAGCCTTCATATCTGACCTGTGTCATAACTGTCATAGAATCTCCATCATTGGTGTCATAGATGTCATAAGTGTAAGGGGAATCTAGCCAAGTGTCCATGAAACTCCCCATTTGGCTCTTCCTTGCTCATGTAAGTTACACTTTATCCCAAATTCGACCTATGAAGTATACGGACAAGTATATGGACAAGTATATTGACCTTATATTCCATCCAAAACATTAGGCTTTCCATAGATTTGAGATTGCAAGAGGTGGATGCCATTTAACATAGGAATTCTAGCTTTAGTGGACCCCATAGTCTCCATATGTCTCCATTTTTCCTAGCCATTTCATTCTTCACTTGCATTCATTTAATTGACCTTATTAAATAAATATTTTATTCCTTCTAATGTTTAAACATTATTTATTAGCTCCCTTGTTAACTTCCCAATGTTTCCACCCAACCTAGGGAACTAATAGGATTGATGGAATTTTTCCACTATGCAATTATTTTAAAATGGGGACATTACAGTCCTCCCCACCCAATATTGCTTATCCTCAAGCAATTTCAGATTTGGATGCTGCAAAACATTCTCCTCTTCCCATGTGGCATCTTCACTCTGTAGATCCTTCCATTGCACCAAGTATTCTTTGATTGTCCTGCTCCTCAATCTTCTCTCCCTTGTCTTCAAAACCTTTTCCGGAATAAGTGTGAGTTGTCCTTCGTCATCCAAAGGAAAGAGTGTATTTGAAATGACAATTTGCTGACCAATAGCTTTCTTGAGACAAGAAACATGAAATACATTATGAATTTTACTCCCTTCCGGAAGTTCCAACTCATATGCTACTTCTCCAATTTTCTGTTGCCAGGTACACTACCATCAGAACTATCATCTCACTTGCTGCAGTATTCGGATGGAAGTTACATCAAATGGATGTAAAGACGACATTTCTCAATGGTAAGATTGACGAAGAGGTTTATATTGAACAACCTGAAGGCTTTGTTACTCATGGAAAGAAGACCCATGTATGTAAACTGAAGAAAGCCTTGTATGGACTAAAACAGGCTCCGAGAGTCTGGTATGCCAGGATGGATGGATTTCTCCATAGCGTAGGGTTCTCCAAAAGTACAGCTGATTCTAACTTGTACTTTAAAGTTGTTCATAATCATGTCTTGATACTTGTTCTATATGTAGATGACTTGTTTCTTACAGGTGATGAACAGTTGATAGACCAATGTAAGAGGGAGCTTACCTCTGAATTCGAGATGAAAGATCTCAGAATGATGCATTACTTCATTGGCTTAGAAGTCTGGCAAAAGCCAAGTGAGATCTTCCTAACACAAGGAAAGTATGCAATGGATATCTTGCAGAGATTTGGGATGCAGGACTGCAAGTCCATGAGCGTACCAATGACTACCAACTTGACAAAGTTGCGGGACTCAGCCTCTAGTTCACAGAATGTGGACTCTACTCTATATAGACAGCTCATTAGTTCCCTGATGTATCTCGTGCATACAAGACCAGACATCTGCTACGCAGTGAATGCACTGAGTTAGTTCATGTCAGATCCAAAGCACATACACTTGGTAGCCGCCAAACATGTACTCAGATATGTGCAAGGGACTATCACTTATGGGCTCAGGTATACTTCCAGCAGTGGAGTATTGTTATTTGGATATTCATATTCAGATTGGGCTGGCAGTGCAGTCGACCGAAAAAGTACCTCTGGTTATTGCTTCAGTATGGAATCAGCAATGATCTCTTGGTCCAGCAGGAAGCAGGGTTCCATAGCTCAAAGTACAGCTGAGGCAGAGTATATTGCTGCAAGCGATGCCTGCAAGGAAGCAGTTTGGCTCAGAAAGTTGTTATCTGATTTGTTCGAGGGAAAGCTTGACTCAACGATCATCCATTGCGATAATCAGAGTTGCATAAAGCTTTCAGAGAATTTAGTGTTTCATGACAGATCGAAACACATTGAAATGAGGTATCATTTCATCAGAGACCTAGTGCAGAGAGGTGCTCTGAAGTTGCAGTACATTCGTACAGATGAACAGATTGTAGATATCTTGACCAAGCCTCTAACAGCATCAAAGTTCGTGTACTTTCGTGACAAGCTTGGTATGGCAGAGAATGCCTCTCTCGCTGAGAGGGAGTGTTGATTTTCTGAGCAGCATCGAGAGCCCTTCTCTTCGAAGAATGGGACCACCTGGTCCGGGACCACGGTGAAGACTCAACCCAGTGTTGAGTGACCATTCTGTTGAATGGTAGATATTTGGTCTGGGACCATGATATAAACCCAGATCTGCCCTGGGTAGACTCAACCTTGTGTTAAGTAGACATCTGGTCCAAGACCACGATGTAGACCAGTCTAGGACTGGTAGACTCAGCTTAGCACTGGTAGACCACGATGTAGACCTCTGAGAGAATGAAGACACTGTAAGCCCTAGACTGGGTCCGAGCATGTGTGTGGCACTTTGACCCTTGATCTATGGGCTTGGTGTGCTTCTCCAAGGATTAGCTACCCTTGGTTAAGTTACCCTGGTACCAGATCTAGGTGTCACACAGTGTGTGAGATAAAAGCATTAATAACTCTCTTGGTTTATGATGATGTACTTTTGAAAAGAAAAAAAAAATACCACAGGTAATGACCACGGGGGCATTTGGTAAAAGGCCAAAGTCAAAAGTCAAAGGAAAAAAATAAAAGTACCTTTTTGGTAATAGTGAAAGTGAAATTAGGAAAAGAATAAAAATATTATTATTTTTATTTTTCTTAATTAAAGAAGGACTTCTTATAAAAGTCAAAGGAAAAAAATAAAAGTACCTTTTTGGTAATAGTGAAAGTGAAATTAGGAAAAGAATAAAAATATTATTATTTTTATCTTTCCTAATTTTGTCCACCTAAAAGGACTTCTTATAAAAGTCAAAGAAAAAAAATAAAAGTACCTTTTTGGTCAA
>LPNX010752236.1:435437-461526 GCA_001517045.1 Pseudotsuga menziesii | reverse complement strand
AAAGTGAAAGTGAAATTAGGGAAAGAATAAAAATATTATTATTTTTATTTTTCCTAATCGTGTCCACTTAGAGGTGAACAAAGGCTATAAAAGAAGATCAAACCTGCTCATTTGTTACACACAATTTTGCTCTCACAGGAGAAGAAGACTATCTTATGTTCAAACCCTCAACTAGGGTTTTATCAGCAAAGTCCATCTTCAGCATTTTTGCACAGCTATCTTCAGCATTCCATTTTTTTGGGCAGATTTCAGCAGTCTGATATTTTCGGGCAGTTTTCAGCACGCTGATATTTTTGGGCAATTTTCAGCACACTGATATTTTTGGGCAGTTTTCAGCAGTCGGATATTTTCAGGCAATTTTCAGCAGTCTGATATTTTCGGGCAGTTTTCAGCACGCTGATATTTTCGGGCAGTTTTCAGCACGCTGATATTTTCGGGCAGATTTCAGCAGTCTAATATTTTCAGGCAGTTTTCAGCAGTCTGATATTTTCAGGCAGTTTTCAGCAGTCTGATATTTTCGGGCAGTTTTCAGCACGCTGATATTTTTGGGCAGTTTTCAAACGGGCTGATATTTTCAAGCAGTTTTCAGCAGTCTGATATTTTCAGGCAGGAGAGAGAAAATCTCAGTTTTTTTGAGAAAGCCCTAAATTGGTAAATTTTTGTAATTCTGGAAATTATTTAATTTTTACTGATGAATTTTACAGTTACTGTGGTCAAAATCCAGATCTAGATTTGAGGAACTTCTTGAAGAATTTCTTAAGCCATCTCATTTACGAGATGAGCTATTAATGCTTTTGGGGTTTTTGTCCTTTGAAGGTTTCCCCAGTGAAAAATATTGTGTCCATGTGAGCTAATGTGTTGAATGTGTTTCTACTACACTGCTGATCTATTTATGTTTATCTACAATTTTTAAAGTTTATGCTAATGCTGAAAATTCAACATAGTTGCCTATAGGTTTTGAAGATCCCCGGATGGCCTGCTAGTGGGGAATCATGTGCTTCCTGCAAAACTTTTTACTTAAGCTATGAATCTCAAACCAAATAAATTATGCCCTTATAGTATATCAGCCCCTCCAAAAATCTGTAGTTATCATCTCCCATGAGTCCATCTAATACATCACAAGCTAACTTATCTTTGGCATATTCAACTAGTAGCATGTCCTTCCAATTTTTAGCAATGGCCATGAGAGAAAAAGAAGGTTTTTGAGATAATGCATCTACTACAATGTTATTCTTCTCTTTCACATATTCAATATCAAAATCATAAGCTTGGATGTTGCTTACCCACTTTTGTTTCCTTTCATTTAGATCATTTTGGATAAGGAAGTGTCTTAGACTATTGTGGTCTGTTTTCACCACAAACTTGTTGCCTACCAAGTATTGTCGGAATTTGGCCAAGGCATGCATGATGGCCAACATCTCTTTGTCATATATGGAGTAAAGCTTTTCATGAGGCTGCAACTTTCTGCTCTTAAAGGCTATAGGGTGTTGGCCTTGCTTTAGGACAACCCCTACTCCTCCACCTGAGGCATCACATTCAACAACGAAAGGCTTAGAAAAATCAGGTAATGCAAGTATGGGACAACTACTCATTACCTCTTTCATCTTTTGGAAGGCCTCTTCAATCTCATCTCTGAACTTCTTGGGATGCCTATAAGGTGGTATCTGAATGGGTGAAGTACCCTCCTCCAAAACAATGTTATGCTCAAGCCCCCTATCAGGTGGGCTACCATGTGGAAGATCTCTGAAAACTTTTTCATATTTGTGCAGAAGTGTCCCTATCTCTTTTGGGTGTTTAACAACTCTGATTTTTGGCTTGAGAGAGGTGACATAACATTCAGCAGTCCATTCTACATCACCATGCCTCAATATCTCATGCTTTTGCTAAGGTCCCCCTAAGTTTTTGTTCAATTCCGAGAAAATAATTTGTTTCACTTTTTTAGGCCATTTTTAATGGTTTAATTAAAAAAATTGTAAATGACATAAAAGCTTGATCCGGAGGCCGAATTTGGTGTGGGGATGTTGGTTTTAACACTCCAACCATACTCTTTACCTCAAAACCCACTTTTCAATCACTCTGGGTGATCAAAAAGTCACTTTAGGTCATTTTTCATAACAAAGCATCAAAATGACATTTTAATGCTAAAGATGTGACATCTTGACAAAAGGCAAATAATTAAAAAAAGTCAAATTAACATGTCAAAGTGTTGGGTGACATAGCAAGATTTGTCCCCCATAGTGGGCGACCTCATGCCTTCGTTGAAGCGTCATTTTAGTGAAGATTATGAAGCTAGTGAATCACCAAGATAAACCAAGTGCGCCTTCCATTGATGATTCACGAATTGGCTCATGTGGCAAGTAAATATACACGTTGGAAGATAAACCAAAGTATCACCCCCAAGCTCATGTCATGGCCCACGCGAATGTATTGGCAAGTTAAACTTGGAAGGTTGGTGCGCTTCATGTCAAAGGGTAACGCATTGATAAGATAAAGCGAGTTGTTTAAACATAGATTGGGATGTGGCATGATACGCTTGGATTTGATGCATGTGGCATTCAAGGAGTGGGTTGGTAAGGGCTTGATGAGTGTGCGCCTATCCATTGGAAAGGTGGTGTATCCTTCATACAATCAAATCCTTTCAAATTGCCAACACCTTGAGTCCCACTTCACTCAACTCTATGTCATCTCAATCGAACTCCCTCAAATCACTCATATCACTCAACTTCAACTCCAAGTGTTGGTTGCGCCCCCTTGGGCCTGCTTCATGCTATTAATAAAGCAAGACTCTCTCCCATTTACTAGTTGGAATCTGGTGCTAAGAGCTTGCTCATTGTAATTGTTATTCACTTGAGAAATAAATAGACTTTGGAGGTCTAATTTGTCATGTGCTTTGGTGGAGTGGATGTGTTATCATTCAGCTGTATGAAGGTAACCTGTATCTAATCCATATGTAGCTTAATTGAAGGGTTAGTATCAACTTTGTAAGATAGATTAATCATTTTGTTTAATGAGTTAATCTATTAAGCATAAATATTTAGAGATCTTACTGAATGTTTCATTTGCGTATGGATGCTTTATATTGATTTCTGAACACGCGTGCTACTATATTTGATCGTGGCTTTGTGAGTGTGTGATGTGCATGTTATTTTGACGAGAGACGTGGAAGATATTGCTTGATCTCTCTGTTTGTTTTCTAATAATATTTGTTGCAAATAAAGTCCCTCGGTACCCCACAAGTGAAGACTCTAGGATTCTCTATTTCTCCAAGCCTGCCCTTCTTTCCTTCTCCCATTTTCTACACTTCATTGTTTCCAGTTTTCCTTTGAAAGGCACTCATAGATCTACATTCAAATTCACATTTAAAGAATAGATCCTAAAGTTGCTTTTATTTTATAGATCTGTACTTGTTTTCCAAAGCAATATTATTTCTTAGTCCAAATCTAAAGCATTATCTTACTTATTCAAGTATTTATCTATTATAACAGAAGGCTTGATTAGTAAGTTAGCTTCTAATTCAAAGTTCCATATCTAGAATCTAAGTGCTTGAGATTTGTTTGCTATCCTTAGGAAGCAAACAAAGATCCTAAGAAAGCAGCTTCCTAGCTCACTTTCCCAGTTACTTTCACTCAGTTTTATTTAGTTTTTACTTAGAACTTTTTCGGCAAGTTTTGGTGGTTTTCCCAAAGCACTCTTAAAATGTTTTGGTAGGTGTTCCCAAAGCACTCTTAAAGTGTTTTGGGGCATGTTTAACTAATGTTTTTTCTGTTTTTGTAGGTTTAACGAAAAAAAAGGAGGAAGCTCTGGCGAATTTTCGAAGAATTAAGCAAAAACAAGACTAACAGAGATCCTCTTTGCATAAAATTTCAATTTTTAAAGTCGTTGTGAGCCTTTGGATCTGGATTATAAGGACCAAAGTGCACTTCTTCCATCATTGTAAAAAATTAATAAAGTTTTGAGTAGGATCCTAAGAGCGCACTCCTAATCCCCCTTGGAGGGATTCGCATCAGTGTCTTTTTTCATGATTTTTTTTAGTTTTAGTTAGTTTAATTTTTATTCTCGATTTAGTTGTTTATTTGATCTAAAAGAAAAGAAATACTTACACCACGTTCTCTCGAGTATCCCGAAAAGGGGAAAGAGATTCATGGTGGGATTAATTAGAAAATATTTCCTCTCTGTTGTTTCTTTAAATTTTAAAATTTACCCGGTTGTGCTCTCCCGAGTATCTCAAAAGGGGGAAAGAGACTCGCAATCGTGAGTAGTTAGTTAATGAACACCACATTAGGACTTTTAATAAAATTTGATGGAGGCTCCTTCCCCGTATGCTCTGCACCATTGCAGCTTGTCTAATCAACTGGTTGTACCAGAAAGGGATACGAGTGACTAGAATAATAGGAAAATCCATATAAGCGTGTTTCTTGAGAAATCGGGAGGTCGCAAAGGGTGGATACCACGGAGTCTGGGGGCTACTCAAAGCAGGTTGTGACTCACCCCATTGGACACTTGGTGAAACTACTTTAGCGCTCATTTCAAAAGAGCCTACCTTATCGGGCCAAACCCACAATTAACCCTCTCCCTTAAATCACTCATTTAATAATCTAAAATTTACCAACCGAGACACTGCAATACTTTCACTGAGACTACACTAGAAACCCTCATATGCAAAGCACTTTCTTCATTTGGCGCAGGTCTATCTCATTCTTGTTTGCATAAGTTAATTTCGCTAAGAGTAGTTTATTGCAGTAATTGGCAGGTAACATTTTATTTCATTACATCTTGAAAACTCCTAGAATATATGTTGTTGCATACTTCCATAGTTAAAAACCACCTTAGATTATTTTTTATAGGGTCCACCCCCCTTGGCTTCGCTAGGAGTTGGCCTAGATGAAGGAGTTGAGTATCAGGTGACAGCGCTTGGCTCAAGCTTGCCCCCAAGGTCTCACCCAGTGGCTTGAAGATTTTTGCCAGATGACCCAAGCTGCAAATTATGCGGCAACAGTAACTTTGTTATTTCTTTGTTTTCTTTTAGGTCATTAATAAGGTATTATTACCTTGTTAAAAGAAAAAGATTGTAAAATAGTCTTTACTCTCTTCTTCATTGTATTTTTGCATTACAAGGTGTTTTTTTTGTTACTTCAAACTTCAAGTTGGAGGTGATGTTGTGATAACTTTGGTAACTTCGTTATTTCTTTGTTTTCTCTTATGTCACTCATAGGGTATTATTACCCTGTTAAAGGAAGAAGGTTGTAAGTTAGTCTTTATTCTCTTCTTCATTACATTTTGCATTTAACGGGAGTTTTCTTGCAGCTTTACCCTTGTTTGGATTGCACAATACTAACCCCTTTGTGTCGGGTGCACCTCGAAAAAGCATAAAAGGAAGGAGTTTCTCCTTCCACTAGTGATCTATTGCAGGTACCCTTAACTCACCAAGTAGATTGGGTTTAGCTCAAGCAATGTCTTTCTCATGGTGAACTTTTCAAAGCCCTATAAGTTTGTCTTCATTTATTCCATGCCCTAAAGTGTGTTTTGGCACTAGTCCCTTCCCTTCAACCCCAAAAGTTTCAAAAACTTCAAAAAATAAAAAAAAATAAAAACATAATTTCCTTTCTTTTATTTTGTTTTAAGGTGACTCTACTAAAAATAATTCCCTTTCTAGTGTTAGAACTTTTTATCTTTGAGTTGGTAACTAAATTTCTGCAATTTCCAGCAATATAAAAGCATAATTAGATCATAAATTGCAGAATTATTTATCAACTTTAAGCGATCTCAAGTGTTTTATCTTTTTCTTGGGTTAATTCATTTAGTTTTCAATTTAATTAGTTTTTTGCATTTTTACTCATATAATTTCCAGAATTTAGTTTCTCTTACAAGCTTTAATTCACATTAATGCAAGGGAAATTTAAAATGGTTTTCACCATTAAGCCTTGTTAGCATAATCACCTAATCCTTAATAATCTAGTTGCTTGAGTATTCAATTGCATATCTATTTTTTTATTCTTGTAATTACTTTAATTTAATCTAAAACGGTTTTCACCATTAAGCCTTGTTAGCATAATCACCTAATCCTTAATAATCTAGTTGCTTGAGTATTCAATTGCATATCTACTTTTTTATTCTTGTAATTAATTTAATTTAATCGGTGATTAAGTTTCACTTCAAGCCTATAAATGCTCTTAAAAATTCTTATTTCACATTCTTATGGGCTTGAGCTTTTCATAAACTGAAAAAGCATGATTAGATCATACATTGCAGAATTATTTATCAACCTAAGCAATCTTAAGTGTTTTATCTTTTTCTTGGGTTTCAATTTTGGAATTTAATTAAATTCTCGCATTTTTTACTCATCCAATTTCCAGAATTCAAGTTTCTCTTACAAGCTCTAATTCAATATAATTCAAACAAAATTTAAAAGAGTTTTCACCATTAAGCTTTGTTAGCGTAATCACCTAATTCTTAATAATCTAGTGGCTTGAGTAAACAATTGCATATCTATGTTTTTTATTCTTGCAATTAGTTTAATTTCATTGGTGATTAAGTTTCAATTCAAGCCTCAATTTCAAAATGCTCTTAAAAATTCCTATTTCACATTCTTATCGGCTTAAGCTTTTCAGAATCTAAAAAACATAATTAGATCATACATTGCAGAATTATTTATCAACCTAAGTGATCCTCAGTGTTTTATCTTTTCCATGGGTTAATTCATTTATTTTTCAATTTTGGAATTTAATGAAATTTTCGCATTTTTACTCGTATAATTTCCAAGATCCAAGTTTCCTTTATACAAGCTTTAATTCACATTAATTCAAGGGAAATTTAAATTTTTAAGTGATTTTCACCATTAAGCCTTGTCAGATGATCACCTAATTCTTAATAATTTAGTTGCTTGAGTATTCAATTGCATATCTAATTTTTTATTCTTGCAAGTAGTTAAATTTAATTAATGATTAAGTTTCACTTCAAGCCTCTCAATGCTCTTAAAACTTATTTCACATTCTTATGGGTTTAAGCTTTTCAAAATCTGAATTGTGCTTTCATTAGTTTAAGACTTTAAGTTAATCTTTTGATTCAGATTTTATTCTTTGATGAGAACAATATAAGAACATCTTCATTAAGTATCTAATCATCCTTGTGATCATTACTTAACCTTGGACATTTTATTAATTCACATAGTACATGGTTAATTTTCATAGCTTTCTTGTGGGTTGATAATTGTCTATTCCATGCTTCTAGTTCTTGTTAGTTCTTATTGAAGCATTTTCATCTGAACCTAAATGTTTAGTTAACTATATATTCCTAAGTTGTGGATTCATTTGTACATGTTTCTATTTCATACTATCGTACCTTCCTTTGCTTAAGTTATAATTAACTCTCAATGTTTAACCAAAATCTTTCAATTACGGAAGCATCCCTTGGCTTTTGAGGATTGACCTAGAGAGTGGGGGTAGATTGTGAGGTGACAATGGCAATCAATCTAAGGCTACTTATTGGCTTGTACTTGTGGATTGGGACCTTTTCCACTTAAGTACAAGTTAGGAGGTACCAAGGTATTAGAGGATACTACAATGTATCAATTCAGTGGTAATCTAAAAATATATATATATAATTGTGTGCAAAGGTAAAATACAAAGATTCTTAGAACCATAATTGGGATATCAAAGAGGAGTCAGGTAAGTGGAGATTTGGAATCTTCACTGAAAAAGCACTAGGTAATATAATATATTAATAGCATGGAATCCAATAAAAAAGACCCTATGAAGCGGGGGGAATCCAAACAGTGCCAAAATATTAGAGCTATATGAGTAGCCCAAGGTGATGATAACACAAGGTTCTTTCATAATTATGCAAGAATGATGAAGAATATCAACACTATATAGAGCCACAGAATGAAGAGGGTGAATAGGTCATAGGCTTTTGGATATTGTTGAGGTAGGCACCTCTCATTTTTTAGAAGCTATTCAAGAAACCTTTAAGAACTAACATAATAAAAATTAAGAAATGCTTTCCTCCCTAGTGAATCAAGAGTAGAATTCGGAGCTAATGGCAGAGATTACAATGGTTGAACTTGAAAAAGTTATTGATTCATTCCAGAAGGACAAGAGCCTTGTGCAGGACGGATGGCCCATAGAATTCTATCTTGGCTAATTTGAGTTATTGGGGAAAGATTTGCTATTGATGGTAGAAGAATCCAAGAAAGTTGGGAATGTTTTGGGAGCAATAAACACCCCTTCCTACAAATGATTCCTAAAGTTGATGTTCTGAAAATATTAGATGATTATAGACCAATCTCATTATGTAAAGTGGTTCATAAGATCATATCCAAGGTAGTAGCAAGAAGATGTAAACTTGTGTTATCCGTAAACATCCCTGTAGAAATTATGACAAAAAAATTAGACTTTTGCCAAACACTTAGTTAAACCCAGATTTCAGACATTAACTGTTATTAAGTAAAAATACTTCACATACATAAAACCCAACAACCATGAAGCTGAAACACTGAAAAACTAAGTCTGTAGCAGCGGAAATACACACAAAAAACAGCAGACTGATAAACCCATAAAACAGTAGATTTTTGGTCAATGTGACCCTGGAAAAACCCCACCCCAAGGAAAACCAGTCCAAGAGAATTTTATTGCAGCATTTATCAGGCAGAAAAATAATTTACAGCAACATTTATTTCAGCATTAATGACTTTACCAGATTTCTCGATTTCTGTGCCCAGCATATTGTACGGATTGTACAGATTTATGTGCTTGAAAAAAATTACTTCTCCTCGAAAATCATGCCCAAAAATATTTTCTCTAACTTTGTGCCACTGCTGTACCATACGGACTGTACGGAACTGTACAAGTCAGAAGAAAATAAATGCCTTGGAAAACTGCCCAGCTCCTTGGGATTCGTGCCCACTTGAGAAAAATTGTAGCTCCCTTTCTCTGTGCAAATAACTCAACCAAATGCTCACTCTTGGAAATGCTTTCCTTCAACTTGTCTTGCACACTACCCTAGGCTCTCTCTTATAATTTGAGAATGACTTTTCACCTTCTCAATCACTAAATCCAAAGGCCAAGATTAAATCTTGCCTTTTCAAGATCAAGGGTTGAGAAACTTTCCCCCCAAAAGTGGTTACTTTTAATTTTAATAAAGTCACATTTACTTTATGAACTAAGTGCACTTTATCATAAAGTCACTTTATAAAATTAAAACAAGGGAATACTTTATAAAAAGTCTCATTTACATAAGCGTCACTTTTTGTTGATAATGCTTTGTTGTTTAGAGATGGTTGCATTAAGAATGCTCAAATCTATCATCGAGTCCTTGAATTGTATTGCAAAGCTATTGGGATGGAGGCCAATGAACGGAAATCATCCATTGCATTCCATGCAATTGTCATAGGACAAGAGAATGCTATTAAGGATTTATTGTCATTTCAAGAGATGGAGTTCCAAAAGGATTTTTAAATCATTGGTTTCCATCTGAATCCTAACGAATATGGTTTCCATAACAAGTTGTGGCTTTACAGTGAAATTGAGGGAACAATATCTCCATCATGTACCAAATGGTTCTCTCTTGAGGGAAGGTTAAACTTAGTGAAAGCAATTTTTAAGGAAACTCCAATGTATTGGCATTCATTGGCATACAAAATCCTAAAGAGATTATCAAAAAAATAAGGAAAAAGATCTTTAGCTTCCTATGGGCTAGGAAAGAAGGAAAGTATGGGTTTGGCAAGATGCGATACATTGGCAATGGATAAGAAGCTAGGGGGTTGGTACTTAGGACATTTTCCACTTTGGCAAAGCTTTGGACTCTGGAGAGTGTCTAAAGTTATTAACTAGTGAGTGGTTATGGTTGAGAGTGAAAATTCATAAGTACATGGAGCCTCTCTTTATTGAAGAATGGATTAGAAGTCGTATCAAGAGGTAACAGAATGCCACTATTATTTGGAAGCATTGGTCTTAACATTCCTATTGGTAGGTAACTAGATTAGAAAATTGCGTTGGTACCACAATCCATATTGGAATTGATCGTTGGATTGGTTGCAGTGAAAGTTTCAAGATGTCCATTACATTAATTAATAGCATTAAATGAATTCATGTAGCAACAATCTCTAAGTAGTAATCCTTTGGAAGAAAACTAGAAATTGGAAAAGGACATAGGTCTAGTGGGAGAGCAAGCTGAGGGGGAAGCCTATAATTAAAGGCTAAACTCTAACTTTGTGAAAATCAAGGATGAAGATGATCTTTTGCTTTGGTCTAAAGAACCTATGTTTGGGAGATACATAGCAAGGATTGGATACATAGTGATGTTGATATATAGTCAAGTGTTGAAAGAAAAGTGATGGTGGTCGAAGATTTGGCACATTAAAACCCCACTATAAAGAAGGTTGTTTATATGTATGGCTCTTTACAACATTGTGCATGAGTTGTCCTATTAAAACGCTCATTGAAGGCCTGGGCATGCGACCAATGTGTAAGTGTGCTTCAGAATCTATGTCCCATATATTGGTAGGTTGTCATTTTTCTAAAAAGGTATTGGAAATAGCAAAACCATTAACAAGAGAGGAAGGGTTCTAGAAAGGAGACACCATTGAGGAGACCCTAAAATCATGGCAGGAGGATAGTAGGGTAGTTGAACACAAAACACTACCCTTAGTTGTTTGTTGGGCCATTTCACTGACCAAAAATAGCATAATTTTCGTGCACCTGAACAAATGCCATTGCAAGTATTTTTCAAAGTACAATATCCATATAAAGGCCTTAAAAGAAGTGATTTAAAAGGCTCCAAGACAAGTGGGTGTGTTGTAGTTTTATTTAGGGAATCCTTGGGTATTCTTTATGGAGCTTCAGCTCAAAACCAGATATTGTGTAGGGCTAGGGGCATCATTTTACTTTTTTGTGGTCTGGGCTATGGAAGTAACAATTTGGCAAAGACCAAGGTCATCCTTATCCTGGTCGGCTTCGTTGCAGACAATGGTGTCAATGACCTCTCATTAGAGGAATTTTGGGGTCTAAAATGGGCCTCCTAAGAAAAATAATAAAATAATAGTTAAAATAATAAAATAATATTGATTAATTTCGGAGGAAGAAAGAAAAAAACTACTTTTTGTGTTCGTATTTTCGACATATCTCCCTGTGTTTTTACTCAAATTTCGATCGAGAGAGCTCGTTGGATGCGGAATCAAATTCCGCATCCAACGAGCTCTCCCGATCGAAATTTGAGTAAAAACACAATGAGATATGTCGAAAATACGAACAAAAAAAGTCGTTTTTTTTAATGACAAATATGTCAATTCAACCATTATGGTTGACTTATTTTATTGAAATTATATTGGTTCTTGAATCCAACACACAAAAACTTATTTTGGCACGTTTTCTTATAAGGCCCATTTTAGACCCCAAATTTCCTCTAATGAGATCTCTTGAGACTCAAGCTAGTGGTGCATTGGTCCCTGGATTACTGGTTAGACTAGAAATCCAAACATCATGATCAAGCATCTTATTGAGTAGGTGAAGAATCGAATTTCTAGGTTTGCCTATTGGTCCTACACTCACATATTTAGAGAATCAAATCGTGTTGTAGATGATCTACCCAAACAGGCAATCGATGCCCAAGCAAGGGTGCTTGACATCACTAAAGTAAAGGATGAAATCATTAATATTGCCTGGTAGACAGTTGTTTATGTAGTCATTTACTCTTTGTGTGTTAATTTTGGACTATATAGATGTTAGATGAACAACTTGTGAAGGTCTTTTAGGCCTCTTGTTTTTCTTCACAAAGAAATTATGTTTGATGTATGCAATTTTAAGAACTTCAAATTAGAGGAATTTTGGGGTCTAAAATGGGCCTCCTAAGGAAAATAATAAAATAATAGTTAAAATAATAAAATAATATTGATTAATTTTGGAAGAAGAAAGAAAAAAACTACTTTTTGTGTTCGTATTTTCGACATATCTCCCTGTGTTTTTACTCAAATTTCGATGGGGAGAGCTCGTTGGATGCGGAATTTGATTCCGCATCCAACGAGTACCCACACTGCATACTTTTGACGGACCCCGCTACCCATCACGTTTTTTTCAGGTATTTCTTGTTTTTTGGGTAGTGGGCTCCGTCAAAAGTATGCAGTGTGGGTACTCATTGGATGCGGAATCAAATTCCGCATCCAACGAGCTCTCCCCATCGAAATTTGAGTAAAAACACAGGGAGATATGTCGAAAATACGAACAAAAAAGTAGTTTTTTTTAATGACAAATATGTCAATTCAACCATTATGGTTGACTTATTTTATTGAAATTCTATTGGTTCTTGAATTCCAACTCACAAAAACTTATTTTGGCACGTTTTCTTATAAGGCCCATTTTAGACCCCAAATTTCCTCTAATGATGTATATAATAGAGCAATGGATGTAATGGAATTGACCTTATCGGTCACTATTTACTAAGTTGTCAGTAGCTCTTTTTGGCTTCATGTCCTTAAACACTTGCTATATGAAATTTCACCTTTTCAGCGAGAAATAAAGATATTATGATTTTTTTCTTGGAAAAAAAATATTAAAGGTATAAGCTTACTAATGAACTAAGTTCTTTCAATAGAAAGATTCAAAAGATCCATTTCAAAATAGAAGAATAACACGAGCTAGGAATTACTACTAAGTTAAAAAATTAAAAGGATTATTAAGGTGAACACTCTCTAAAAGCAATAGTACCAAGGTTACGATAGAAAGGTCAACAAATATTGAAGTGCCCACTTAATATCAAGGAAGAACTGATTAATTTGAGAGACATAACGAGTTCTCTTCTTAAGGGAAAATATATATATATATCTCCCTAAGTCCCAAACCCACATTTAAAGTTCTAGTTTTATACCATTAAATTCTAGTGTGACTGTTACTCAAGATTAGTAAGCATATTAAGTTCAAGTTATGAGACTATTGGTACATACTTTTGGTGCAGACATATCAACACAAAATTGCAATGTATGAGAACTAATTAGCACAATATTATAACAAAATGGAACAATAAGGAGAAGAAATTCATAGGAAAATAGTTAATCAATCCCTTGAAAATAACAAATTAGAAGTTCTAAACAAGTACTTCATTACAAAAACTGATAGATTGTTATGCTAAGTCGCAAGAAATCAACAATACCATGAGGAATCTCAATAAAATAATCAAGACCTCAGGAAACAATTTGAAAAAGTCGTAGTAGACAACAATAAATAAATGAACCACTTAAAAATTCGAAGTCAATTTTTGTTTAATGAAGTGAATAAACTAAAGAGAAAAGACATGCATGTTCCAAAGCATACGAAGGTAGAGGTCAAGGTACAAATGCAAGATAAGGTAACTCTCATAGATGCAATCAAGGATGAAAAAGTGAGTGTTACCAATGAATATTTATCCATCGTAGATAAAGTCAAGGTACAAATCCATAGAGAGACACTTACAAATCCAATTATAGTTGAATATTTATTCGTAGCCTTTGAAGAAATTGTATCTCATTACAAAAATGTCAACACACTGGTGAACAAGAACAAAGCTCAATTGCTAAACAAGAAAGTATCAATTCTTGATTCTTGTATATAACAAAACGAAGCTCAATTGCCAAACCATATTATCACCCTAATCACAGAAGTGGTTGAAGGGGATAATCAACATACTATATCAACCAAAACAACACTTGGCCATATTCCTATATATCATAATGGCAATTCAACTTATTTCTTAAGGAATACTGAAAATAAAAAACAAAGAGGTCCTCTTCAAATGTTGCACACTACAATTCCATAGGAAATTAATTTAAGGTGGATTGGCACTTTTTAATGTGACAATATTGTTTAAACCAAAAACAAAATAATCGTAACAACAATCAAGATCAAGGCAAAGGGGGAAATAGACCTAACAACAATAGTAACATTGGGGCAGTAGGAAAAAAAACCAAAATAATCAACCTCAGTAAGGAGGATGAAAATCAAAGATTTCCTTGTAAGATCTAACAACAAGACCAATCCATGCATCATTGTCCTGTCATTAAAGTACAAAGATTATGGTCCCAATCCCTAGGAACAACTATTCCTTAAAAACCTACAATTTTGTAGAATCCTTTTCCCCAGCAATAACAAATGCTGCAAATACCTTGTCTTTGCAAAATCCATCAATGGCATTCGTCCCCCTAATGGGCAATCCATCTAACAATCAAACACTCCTATGACCATGATGTGCTACTTTCAATGTGCTCGTACTTATGTGGCATAAAATTTAATATCTTGCAATAAAGAGACAAACACTTCACATTTGAATGGACCTTTACAAATAGAGAGGCAATTGGTTGTTCCAGCACGCCACATGCTTATGTCTCCCCTACATAGAAATGTGCATAACCATCATATTAGGGATTTCTACAATTACAACATTGTGGAAGATTTAGACAAGCCCTTGTGTTATGTCCAATTTAGAGGTCCTACAAAATTGGTGTGGGTAACATAAGGAATTGTAGAATGCAATATGAGAAATTTGTCCTTCATATTCAATATTGATCACTTTTGACCAAGTTGAACCTCATCTCCCTCACTACATGGTTTTGCAAATTCATGTATCTAGCAAAAGGAAAATTATCCATTGATGTCTTGTAGATGAAGGATCTTCAACCTACATCGTGTATCCATCAATTTGGAAGGATTTGGGATCTACTGAACTTACCCTTTAAGTCACTATCTTGAAAGTGCTCGATGGTCGAAACTGCAAACCTCAACGGATCAATCCCAAACTTCTTGCCAAACTGGGTGGCAAGATTGTCACCATCTTGGAATTTGTTGATGCCCCAATGGTGTACTCTTCTAAGATTCCTTCAATGGGCCTCAAATATTAGGAAAGATGCTTCCAATGCTCCATGATGAACTTGCCATTTTTTAATCACGGCTTTCATATCCACTATCTCTATACATTTCTCTTTTGGATCGGATCTCCTTGTATATTTCTCTTATGGATCTAGATCAACTTTCCATCTGTGGAGCTAGCTCCTTCTAGTTTTTAGCTTAGAGTCTTGCTTCTTTCTTTTTATAGGAGTCGCCTTAGCACTCCTTTGTATTTAAACCTTGGTACCACATAGTACCATTGGCCTACTTTTGTGGTCATTTGTTGGACATTAATAGAATCATCTTATCCTATCTTATCTTCTCTCATATTAACCTTTGATAAAACTAGATGTACGCAATGAAAGCATTAATGTCTTTGATGCTTTCAACTTTGAAATTCCTTCAGGAAGACAAGATTGTAACAATCGATCAAGAAACATACTATCCAACATATCCAAATTCAAAACTAGATTCAATCATTCCATTCGTTAACATCACAAATAAATCCCTTCATTCGACAATGTTGGCCTTAATTTGTTTGAAGACTCGTCCTTGCTTAAGGTGTAATCTCAACCCACGCCACAAGTTCTCTATGTGCCCACTTTACCCATGTGCACAATCTCAACCATCAAAGAGGAATCCTCAATCCAGGAAGGTCAACAAACGAAGTTGATCATAGAATACAAGGGTACCATTTTTTCTACGTCTGAGGATCAACTTGTACAACAAAAAGCATCTTCTTCTAGCAATAGCTCAAATCCTAATCAAACATCTTCATATATGGATATCTTTGATCAATTTATCTCTCTTGTTTGGGATTTCAACCCACCCAATTCATATGATTCCTTAGACATGGCCCTTTCTAACTTAGTGATTCTTGAAGCCAAAACTAATCCAAACCATCCTTGGGAGGATCTTCATCATAGGTTTTACCTTATTCCCTCAAAATTTATTATCGAATTGAATCAATTTGAAATCAAGTCCAAAGAATTCATTCTACAAGGTGATGTTGATTGGTTTACAAGACTTATCCCTGCACTAGATGCATTTGAGAAAGGGACCTCAGCTAATATTTCCAAAACAATACCTATCAACATCACTTTTAAACCTAACGTTGTTTAAAATATTCTCATCAAAGTTTGTTGTTCTCTAAAAGAAATAACAACTTATACAACATTGTTTAAATAATTTCAAGGTTCCTTTGCATGGTCCTATCAAGAAATGTTTGGCACAGACCACAACATAGTCAAACACAAAATCAATACTTGGTGTGATGACAAACCCATTCGATAAAAGACACAACCCATCAAACCAAGAGAGCATTAGCCATTAAAGCTGAAATCAAAAACCATTGAAGTCAAAATTTACTTATCATGTCCCCTACACCACTTGGGTTTCTAACAAACGCCTAATAATAAAAGGACAAGGGACTATATCAGGGTATACACGGATTTTTGTGATCTTAATAAGGCTTACCTAAAGGATAATTTTCCTACAACTTCCATCCAAACTTGCATTGGAAATGAAATCCTATCATTCATGGATGGTTTCCCAAATACAATCAAGTCCAATTACATAAGTAGGATCAACATAAAACCACCTTCACAACACCTTAGGGTACATTTCGCAACCAAGTGATGTCATTTGGCCTAAAAAATGCTTCAGCTACATTCCAACAGGCTATGTCATATGTATTTCACGACATGAAAAACATAACTAAGGCTTATTTAGAATATCTCATTGCCCAATCAAAAAAAAAGGGTGAATCATTTAAGACATTTTTCAACATTTTCGCCACTGTAAAATTAGGCTCAATCCCCTGAATTGTGACTTTTATATCACAACTAAAAACTGTTAGAGTTTATCGTGTTAAAGAATGGGATCAATGTTGATCCTCTCAAGGTGGAGGTGATACTTCAATTGCTCTCTCGTGCACATTTTTTCAACTACAAACTCTCCAAGGAAAGGCAATTTTTTTTGTAAAGATTCATTCCCAAGTATGTTGCTATCACGAATGAATTTCTTTGCTTGCTACAAAAGGATGTTCCATTTCTATGGAATGACCAAGCTCAAAATCCATTTGAAACTTTGAGAAAAGATATCACATCAACTCCATTGCTCAAAACCCATTTAAAACTTCGCCCCTTTAATAAGCCCCCACAAAGTTTAAATAAGACTTCATACTCTACTTAGCAGCATTTGACTATTCCATTTGGATGGTGTTAGTCCAACAGAATGCCAACCATCAAGAACATGTTAGATATAAGCAAAACTCTTGATGTAACCAAAATACATTACCATCGTGATGAGGAATTGACCTTAATAGTTCTACAAATTATACAAAAGCTTCATCACTATGTCCTTCGACATGCTAAGGTTGTAGTAAATTCCAGTCCTATGTAACAAATACTTAACATAGTAAACGGTAAGTTTTCAAAGTGGATTTTGATCTTACGAAAATTCATCTTGAATTTGCTAGATCTAAAGCCATGAAGACAATAGCCAATGCAGAAATGACCACGAATTTCCTACAAGCCATGAGGATCAAATTGCCTTTAACAATTGTGCATTTTGTACAAAAACTCCACCACTATATCATTCTTCAATATACTAAGACTATAAAAAAGTACAATCCCATGCAACATATACTTACTTGACTCCTGATAAATGGTGAGTTTGCAAAATCGATTATGATCTCACAAGAATTCAATTTTGAATCCATCTCTTCTAAATCCAAGAAGGAAAATTAACCATAGCAGAAATTATCAAAGAGTTTCCTACGGGCTTGAGAATCCCCTAGTGAACAACTCGATATGAGATGAACATTTAATCCTTATTGCCTCTAATAACACTTGGTATGAGGACATGCTTGTATATATCCAAACCCAAAGGTGTGGTCCCCACCTTTCTCAAGATGATTAATGTTGATTTCACAATCAAGAGAAATGATACCTTATTATCGGAGACATGTTATATTGTCACGTTATAAATATTGTTCTTCATTAATGCTTAACCCAAAAGGAGGCTAAGAAGGTTTCGAATGATTGTCTCGATGGATCCTATGGCGGTCTTATGTTTAAGTTGACAACAACACAAAAATCTTCAACAAGTATTTTTGTCCTTCAATTTTCCATGACTACATTCATGCTATAAAAGTGCAAACATTGTCAAGTATTTACTTCTAAGACTCACATGCTCCTCGTTCAAATGTAACCTAAAGTCACTACTAGCGCATGCACAAAATGGGGATTAACTTTATGAAATGGCATTTTCCTTCCACAAGCAACCAACAACACCTTATAGCAGTTATCAAGTAGTTCACAGAGTGTGATAAGGTCATGCTACCCTATAAAAATGATAGCTGCAAAACGATACTCTTTCTATCTGATCACATCTTACAATATTCGGTGTCCCAAACAAACTACAACTCATCATGGTTCCCACTTTGAAAATCAAAATGATGGAAGAACTGGCAAACAGATTAGGTTTCAAACACAAACAGTCTACTCCCTAATATCCCCAAGCAAATGGTAAATGAAACTGTCAATAAGGTAGTGAAAGCTATGCAACAAAGATGATAGATACACACAAATCTAACTGGCACCTAATTCCCTTTTCCACTCTTTGGGCATATGGGACATTAGCTAAAACTACCATAAGCTTGACACCCTCTCAATTGACCTACAACATAGAAGCAACTATATCAATTGAATGTGAGATCCCTCAACTTGCCTAGTTGTCAAACTAGCTCCTAACACACCCCATGGAAAAGCGATTATATTCCCAGAGCACTTACATGAGCAGTACCGACACACCCACATTGCCATTAAGCCACACAAGAAATGTGCCAAAGCTCAATAATCTTTCCATTCACCCCTACTCCTAGGAAGGTGAGCTTGTTCTTGTTTATGACATGGACAAGGAAAAGTTGGTCCAAGGAAGTTTGAACCCTTTTTGTACAAACACTTTCTTGTTGAAGACATTTACAAAAGGGGGCATATGAGTTAGTCGACTATGATGGCACTCCGCTCAAGGATTCCATCAATAGGCTTTTCCTGAAAAAATCATGTGCTTATTAAAGAAAATATTTTAACACTTGTAAATAATATACAATTATTCACTTTTGTTTCATTGCATTCTTTGGCTTGCAACTCACTACAATTCATTTTTTATTGCCAAATGTCATCCATCGCCCCCCACTATGTTGTACATAGATAGGGTAGATTTTTGGATCAAAACCTTGCTTTTACTACATGCGCACTTTGTACGCCTTCTCACCAGGTGTTGCATTCGAATGGTACAAAATATGTTGCCCACATAAGTTTGTTGTTGAACCTTGTGGCTCTTAGTAATTGATTTGCAACTTATCGTGTCATAATTGAATAAAGCATACCACATTCCTAATCCTATCCTCTTCAAAAAATTCTTATGAGTTAAGGATTCTTGGGTGACAATTTGGCAACATCACTTTTATACATGTTCCTAACAATCATAATGGGTTAGTTGACTATTTGGCAAATCAAGTGCTAGATTGACATCTTTAACATTAAGAGGAAAGGAAATGAAGTGCACTTGTATATATTATATAACCATATATAACAAACAAATATAACCATGTATAACCATGTATAACAAACAATCACATCATTTGAACAATAATCACATACAAATCAAAGTTTCTCATTATTTAAGCAGAGTGCATAAATATAACCAAAAAAGTATCTGTGCATCGACACAAAAAATGCGGCATCATGCAACTAAAGCATCCAATACATAAAAAAATGCTCTAGGGAGCCTGGGGAGGCTTGATCGTCACATCCCCCTGCCTCTAATCGGGACATCGCCACACTCCTGTACTAAGTATCCCCGTCGCTACTCGACAAAGTAATGTGTGCCATAAAGGAGGCACTCCAACTACGTTTGACTGCATCGTCGGTGGCATATCATCAAGTCTCGCCATTGGGACTCCCTCAGTTAGCCTCTCAAGCCGCTCTCGCACGGCCTCTAGCACAAGTCCCTCGCTCTTGACCGACTGTGCTATAAACCCTGGCAAGGTCGCCTCCTCTGCTCCCTGTGGAAACTGTTGGTTCCTAGGGAATCCAACTATTTGCTCCACTCCAACATCTGTAAAATGAAACATATAAGTATCATCAAGATCAATACATATACAAATATATACATAAAAAAACCTAAAAATATAGCATTCAAACACACAATGCATTAGAGGAAATTTCAACTCAAAATGGGCCTTTTAACTTTTATTCAAATTCCATGTCATCATGTGTTAGCCAATGAAATTGCTTTAAATTTGAAATACCGTATAAGTCTTAAACACTTTTTTAATATAAATTTGGGGATAGGTATAAAAAATAAAACTACTTTTTTTGTTTGTATTTTTGACATATCTCCCCGTGTTCTTACTGAAATNCTTCCTCCAAAATTAATAAATATTATTTTATTATTTTAACTATTATTTTAGTAGTTCATTTTAGGAGGCCCATTTTGAGTTGAAATTTCCTCTAATGTCTTATTTATGGTGCCCCACTATGCACCCTATGGCAAAGATAAATCTAGGTCCCTAATGAATTCAATGCTAGCGCAAGGATAGTCATCAATGATGATTAAACCTTGCTACCACTAAGCGAATAAAAACCTAACCCACCTCACCACCACCTCAATCATGCATCAACTTTGCCCATCTAATAATCCTCGGATCCTAGAAACCTATGCCTGCATCCCCATGTAACGACAAATCAAGGACACCCACCTAAAGAAAAAAGAACAAAATAATGTTATCATAGTCGAAGAGTTGGACAACCACAGTACTGTACACTATAAGTTGTCAGTAGATATGAGGTAAAAAGCAGTTGCTCCAATTGAGGTAACAGGAAGCCAGATTGATCATTGCCTTTATCCAAAGTTTATACTTAGGAAAAGTGCATTATGTGATCTAATTTTAATTTGACTTAATGGAAGCACTTCTATAAAGTTCAAGAGAAAAATAATCTAAGTGATGGCTAATCTAATCTTGGCCATTGATCTCATCGGAGGATCTCATCCATTGATCCATAGTGAGAGTTAGGGTTTTCGCTTGGCCATTGAGTTAAAAGGAGATTAATTTCATGGAGAGGACACACACACATAGTTGCTTTGACACACATTGTCAGAGAGAGATTACTTACTCATAACTTTCAGCCAGAGAGTGAGAAAGAAAGTTTGCAAGCGAATTCGCAAAGGGTGAGACTGAAGAACATCTATCCGGAGGTTGACAGGGCTACACAGGGAAATCATAGAGGTCCTATACAGTGACACTGGGAGGTCATACAGGTGACACAAAGGCAATGACGTAGGCAGTCGTATGCACGACACAGGCAATCGTACGTTGTTTTACAAGTGACGCAGGAGGTCGTACGGGTGACTTCAACACCCGTACAGTGACGCAGAGGTCGTACAGGGTGACGCAAGGCCATACGATTTTTGTAAGGGTTTTCTCTATGAGTTTCAGTTGTACAATTTTGTCAAGTTGGGAAAAATCGATTTCTGGATTGTATTGTTCTATATCTTGTTAATAAAAATATCTCCTCAGACTGTTGCACCAGTTTTCCCATCTTGGGTTTTTCCAGGGGTTTTTATACCCAAAAATATTGGTGTCTCTATTGATGTGATTGTTGTTCTATTTTTCTCAGTATTTATTTTCTACTGCAATATTTGTGAAGAAACTCATTTGTGGTTGTCAGTAATAATAATAAAAAAATTATATACTGGGTAAGTCAAGATTCGGTTTGAACAAAATTTACACGGTAGAAGGGTGGTAAGAACATTGACATGTCAAAGGTCAAATGTATATAATAAAAAAATTATATACTGGGTAAGTCAAGATTCGGTTTGAACAAAATTTACACGGTATAAGAGCTCTTCTTAGCAGATCTAAGAGAAAGCAACAATATTGGATAGATCGAGGGCATATCTATTGAAGACACAAACCTAGGGTTTCAGATTTAGGGTTTAACAAGTACACTTCATTATGGTCGTACAGTTGAGAGTCGAGGAAAGACTCCAGGGGGCTCAGAAGTTTCCTACATGGAAAGAGAGGATCATGAGGATCCTGGATGTTAGTGATGCAGAGGAGCACATTGAATCCAAGAAGGTTGCGCCCACAAATCCGACAAAGTTGGCTAGATGGAAAAAGGTGGATTCTAGGGCCATGTTGATTATCTTGGATGGGGTGAAGGATCACATAGTCCCTCACCTTTCCGAGAAGAAGACCACATTAGACATGTGAATGGCTCTGGAAAGCCTTTATCAGAGTAAGAACGAAAACTGGAAGATGGTGCTACAGGAGAGACTACGTAGCACAAAGATGGCCAAAGGTGAAGGAGTGGTGCCTTATCCCATAAAGCTCACACAGATCAAGGATGAGTTGAAGATGAGGAGCTAGTTTGGATAGCCCTCAATGGATTTTCTAAGCCATGGGACGTCTTTGTCAAAGGCGCGGTGGCTAGGGAGAAGCTCCCTGATTGGTAGAGGTTGTGGGATGACTTTGTGCAGCAATAGATCCATATGGGTCAAGGTCCAGGTT
This sequence comes from Pseudotsuga menziesii, assembly GCA_001517045.1. Taxonomy (NCBI): domain Eukaryota; kingdom Viridiplantae; phylum Streptophyta; class Pinopsida; order Pinales; family Pinaceae; genus Pseudotsuga; species Pseudotsuga menziesii. Next base: position 439,104 of record LPNX010752236.1, on the reverse strand, counting down.
CATCCAATAATGCCCCACAGATGATGGATGAAGAGGCTCTAGCCCTAGGAAGCAAGGGTAAGGCAAAGATGAAGAAGGGTGGTAAGAACATTGACATGTCAAAGGTCAAATGTTTCATCTGCCACAAGCCAGGACACTTTGCCTCCCAGTGCCCAAACAGGAAGAAGAAGAACAATACACAAATGGCGGGTTTTACAGAGGTGGAAAAGTTCAGCGAAAGCTTTGACGAGGATTTTGGTTTGATAGCTTGCATGGCAAGCACCATAGGCAGCAACATCTGGTACATTGACCGTGGAGCATCTTGTCACATGATAGGACAGAAAAGGTTCTTCAGAAGCTTACAAGAGGATGGAATAAATCTCCACATTGAGTTGTGGGATGATGCGCGGTATCAGGCACAGGGAGTCTGGAAAACCCCTCAGTTTTGTTAACGTATTATATGTCCCGGGGTTGACAAAGAACCTCATATTCGTTTCCACCTTGGAGAACAATGGTTTTCAGATGAAGTTCCGTGATAGGAAAGTGTATATCAAGGGTCAGATAGGAGTTTGGATCGGGTGATTGGGATTCAGAGCGGGAAGTTGTACAGACTACACTTCGAGTCTGCAAAGGCTCTGATCAGCAGCATCAGCAATCAGAGTGAATTGTGGCATAGGAGGATGGCACACTTACACCATGGAGCACTGAGGCATTTGAGATAGGAAGTTATTGGAATTCCTCAGGTACAAGAGGAAAAGCATAACCACTGCAAGGGTTGTACATTGGGGAAGAACATCAGAAGTCCTTTCCCACAAAGTGAGCACAAGTCTATGGGGAACTTGGACTTGGTGCATTCAGATGTTTGCAAACCCATGAGTGTCAAATTTTTTAGAGGCTACAGTTATTGTGTCACATTCATTGATGACTATTCCAGCAAGACCTAGATCTATTTCCTGAAGGTCAAGCCAGAGGTCTTCGAGAGGTTTCGGAAGTTCAAGACTCTCGTGGAAAACCAGACAAGGAGGAAGATTCGAGTATTGAAGACGAACAACGGGGGTGATTACATCTCTAAGGAATTCCTGGAGTTTTGTTCATTAGAAGGGATCAAAAAGAAGCATGCAGTTCCTCATACCCTGCAACAGAATGGAGTGGCGAAGAAGACACCCGAGGGGGAAGAAGACACCCGAGGGGGTCTTCACAAGCACTAAGCCAAATGTGAGTCATCTACGCATATTTGGGAGTGTCTATTATTGTCACATCCATGCTGACACTAGGAAGAAGTTGGGCACTTCTAGTGAGAAGGGCCTACTAGTTGGTTATAGCGATACAACTAAGGCATACAGGGTATATATTCTGGCTCGCAAGAGAATCATTGTGAGTAGGGATGTCCAGTTTGATGAGGACAGAGCCTTACAAATATCTATGGACTTACCAACACAGGAGCAGCCAACACAAAACATAGGATTCAAGTTGGAGGAGCCACAGGTATAGGTACAGGTACAGGTACAAGTACAGACACAGGACACAGGTTCTAGTAGTCAGAGGGAGTCAAGAGGATAGGATCCTTTAGTCATTGACTTAGAGGAGGAGTTGCAGCAACAGGAGCATATCCAGTAGCAGAAGCAGGTAGACACTAGGCCACGGCTTAAGTGGTTGAGGTCCACAGTTCGAGATTTCAGGCAGGTGACTCTTCCACAAAGCTCCATGAGGCGGAGCAAACCACCAAATAGACTTAGCTATATGGCAGTGATGACGGAATTGATTAACTTTGAGCCTTCCAGTTTCAAGGGGGATGCACTACATGATGTGTGGCAAGAGGCTATGGTTGAGGAGTATGACTCCATCATGAAAAACCAAGTGGGGAAGGTTGTGTCGAGCCTAGAAGGAAAACGAGTGGTTGGATCCAGGTGGATCTATAAGGTAAAGCATGCAGCAGACGGAAGCATGGAAAAGTACAAGGCGCACTTCGTGGAAAAGGGGTATTCACAAAAGAAATGTATTAACTATGAGGAGATCTTCGCCCCTGTCGCCAGATACTCTTATATTCGGACTATTCTCTCATTAGCAGCAGAGATGGGTTGGCGCGTTCATCAAATGGACGTGAAGACGTCCTTCCTCAATGGAGTTATAGAGGAAGAGGTATTTATTAAGCAGCCCAAGGGGTTCGAGGTAGAGAACAGGGAGTTGCATGTATGCAGGTTGCAGAGTGTTGCCCACCTATTTCGACTAGGTGGCAACTCCATGTACATGAGGATGTACATAATTGTACCTTAGAAAAATCTGAGGATTTTTCGCTTTTGCAGGGCTATTGCCCCTTTGTAAAACGAAATGTCTGCTCCCCTGCGTGGGAAAATTAATGTAATTTTATGTGCTAGTGTGGGTCATACGATACGGATGCCACACCATGGAACGGGTTGTTAGGGAAGTCCCCTCATCGAGTGTTTTTCCCTTTCCAATTGAGCTTGTTGTGTAAACGAGTTTAATCGGTTTGGTTTTCACTCAAAATCCTCCAAAGTGGTGACGGGCGTTCTACCAGTCAATTCCATGAGGTGGCTAAGGCTTCAAAGTGTGATTCATGACAATGCTAGGCATCTGTATAGAGTCTTGTGGAGTTTCGTTGTGTTGATTTTTATTTTTGTCTAGTTAATTAATTTCACCCCTTGGTGATTAATTAACTCAGTCGTTGATGTAATAATGTAATTGCTCAAGCATGGCATTTTGTAATAGGGGCTATGAATGCAAAGTTAATTGCTATGAAACCCCCTAAGCCACTGCTTTGAGTCCCATGTCATTCTGATGAGTGGTTGAGGAGATAGACCATTTTTGTCTAAGCAAGGTCTATTTTTCCTAGGGAATTAATTAATTTCCCTAAGTCAAAATTCACATTTTTTGATTTTGAAGTAAAAAATCAGGAAATGCCATGGTAAGTTGGTTTGGGGGTTCCTAAGCCTAGGAAAACTTATTCCAAAGTTTTTCACCCCCCCATGGCCTAGATATTAATTTTTCAAGTAATTTTTTAATTTTTCCTAAGTCAAAATTGGAAAATTTAAAAAATTAAATTGAAAATTTTAATCTAAGGTGAATATTTATTTTAGCCTAAGTCTAAGGTTAAAAAATATTCTAGAGCAAAGGCTAAAGTCAAAAACCTAGATCTAAAGGTGAGGATGCTTTAAGACATGGATTAAACATTAATCCATTGATTAAAAATTAATCCAAGGGTGTGGATTAATTGAGAAGAATGGAAAAATCAAATACCTAGATCTAGGGGTGGAGATTAAACCCTAGATCTAGATCTAATCTCAACCATTTATTTTCAATAGGTTGGAGTTTGCCTCAACTATTTAATGAAGGTCTCACTCCCTCATTAATCATGATCTCTCATGCTATTGTTATGCTGCCGGAAATTTCTTGCTCTCATATTCTCTTGCTATACTTTGTATTGAAGATTTGCCCAAGTTGGGCCATTAAATAAAAATTTCTTTGGAGGGATACTATGCTGCAAACTCTTTCATGATCCGAATCTTTGTAAGGTAACCTTGTATTTGTCTTGTTTGCATTTATTGTATTTTTCTAGTTAGCTCTCCACAAATTGTTTTGTGGAGAGATTAAAGAATAAAAGTGTTTTTATTCTTTCTTATGAATGATTTGACATTTCTTACAAAGTATTTTGCAGGAACTGTTAAGTATT
>LPNX010752236.1:350351-434037 GCA_001517045.1 Pseudotsuga menziesii | reverse complement strand
GATTTGAGAAGAACTAGATCGAGGTAGTCACACCACCGATTCTAAAACTTAATCCAAGAAGAACAACTTCAATAAAATCAACTAAAATAAACCAAGAGACATTTCAAAACCGGTTCTATAACATTTTCCATTTTCAGCACTCTTTCACTCCAACATCGCACTACATTTTTACTTCCAGCACTTTACGTTTCAGTTATATTCACTTTCATTTTTGCAATCGTTATGTGGTGAATGCTTATTTGCTTAAAGTCTTTCCATTGTTAAATTTACGGTTGGTTCAATCATTTTCACTCAAAGCACTTCTCTGCCATATTGGAAATCTTGTTCACATTGTATACATTGATAAACCATCTGTACATTGCTTAGATACCTCGATTTGTTATCGTTTGTAACTTGTAATATTTTGACTCCATTTAATCTAGGCACTGGTCTTGTAATTTTGTAATCTTAGTAAAAGATCCCTTTAACTAATAGTTAATAAATCTGGAACTTATTTTCCTGTAGGGACTACCCCCCTTGGCTCTGTTGGGATCTAGCCTAAACGGAGGAGTTGTGGACTGTGGTGACAGTGGTCCCCAGCTCTAACTTGCCCCCAAGGACACACAAAGCGGGTTGGAGACTTCCCCGTGTCTTAAAGTGTGTATTAGGCGGCAACAAAGAGAGCTCTTTATGGACTCAAGCAGGCACCTCGGGCATGGTACTTGAGGATTGACAGCTATCTACGAGAGATTGGATTCCAGCGGAGTGAGGCGGACCACACCCTGTACTTCTTATCATGTGAGGTACCTCTCATATTGTTTTGTATGTAGATGATCTCTTTCTTATAGGAGATGGGAGGTTGATCGACGACTGCAAGTCCAACCTTGCTGTTGAGTTTGAGATGAAAGACCTTGGGTTGATGCATTACTTCCTAGGTCTGGAGGTTTGGCAGAGAGATGGGTGCTTCTTCATTGATCAAGGGAAGTGTGTAATACAGATCTTGAGGAGAATCAAAATGGAGGACTGTAGACCCATGCCCACACCTCTAGTTACCAACTGGAGGAAGATTGATGCATCAAGTTCAAAGGAGTTTGATGCTACATTGTATCGCCAGCTTATCGAGTGACTCATGTTTCTAGTCAACACACAACCAGACATTAGCTTTGTAGTCAACTCTTTGAGTCAGTTCATGGTGAACCCTGGGAGAGTGCATTAGACAGTTGTGAAGCATGTGCTTCGCTACATCAGAGGCACAGTGGAGTATGGATTGGTTTATGAGAGTAGTGGGAGTGTCCTGTTAGTAGGCTTCATAGATGTTGACTGGGCAGGATGTGTAGAAGACCGAAAGAGCACTTCATGTTGTTGCTTCAGCATTGGGTCAAGGGTTGTCTCTTGGTTCAAGAGGAAGCAGAAGTCAATTGCATTGAGCTCAACACAGGATGAGTACATGGCAGCCAGTTTGGCTACATGTGAAGGGATGTGGCTAAGCAAGTTGCTTTCAGGGTTATTCGAGTGTGAGTTGGAGGCTACGGTGATTCGTTGTGACAATCAGAGTTGCATCAGGTTATCTGAGAATCTAGTGTTCCATGAACAGAGCAAGCACATAGACATCCGGCATCACTTCCTGAGAGATTGTGTACAAAGAGGAATCATTCGATTGGAGGAAATTCAAACAAATGAGCAGGTGGCAAACATATTCACCAGGTGGAGTAGATTTAGACAAATGAGCAGGTGTCAAGCATAGTTTTGTGAAGTTCAGAGACAAATTGGGGTTGCTACCAAATCCCTTCCTTATTGAGAGGGAGTGTTAAAAATTGGCAACAAGGAAGGTATTCTATCATTTGCATGTGTCCTTGCTTGATGTAAGACATAAAACAGGAAGCCATCTTAATCATGGCCTTTATCCAAAGTTTATACTTAGGAAAAATGCATTATGTGATCTAACTTTAATTTGACTTAATGGAGGCACTTTTATAAAGTTCAAGTGGAAAATAATTTAAGTGATGGCTAATCTAATCTTGGCCATTGATCTCACCGAAGAATCTCATCCATTGATCCATAGTGAGAGTTAGGATTTTCGATTGGCCATTGAGTTAAGGAGATCGATTTGGTGGAGAGGATACACACACACAGTTGCTTTGACACATACATTGTCAAAGAGAGATTTCTTGCTCAGCTTTTAGCCAAAGAGTGAGAAAGAAAGTTGGCAGGAGAATTTTGCAGAGGGTGAGACTGAAGAACATCTATCCGGAGGTTGACAGGGCAACAAAGGCAAATCGCAGAGGCCATTCACAATGACGCAGGGAGGTCGTACAGGTAACACAAAGGCAGTGGCATAAGCAGTTGTACGGATGACATAGGAGGTTGTAGGGTGACGTCAACACACCTACAGTGATGCAGAGGCCGTACAGGTGACGCAGAGGCCGTATAGGGTGACGCAGGTAGTGACCCGAGGTCGTACGATTTTTGTGAGGTTTTCTCTGTGAGTTTCAATTGTACGATTTTGCCAGGTTGGGTAAAATCGATTTCTAGTTTGTATTGTTCTATATCTTGCTAATAAAAATATCTCCTCAGACTGTTGCACCGATTTTCCCATCTTGGGTTTTTCCGGGGGTTTTTATACCAAAAATATTGGTGCCTCTATTGATGTGATTGTTGTTCTGTTTTTCTCAGTATTTATTTTCCGCTGCAGTATTTGTGAAGAAACTCATTTGTGTTGTCGGTAATAATAAAAATAAAAATTATATACTAAGTAACTCAAAATTGGGTTTTAAGGAAATTTACACTCACCAATCTAGCCTCCAAGCCATTCTAAAAACTACCTAGAAAAAATTATCATTTGAACATTCTCAAAGCTTTTTTAACCCAATCACACCTTTTCAATACACAATCGCTACCATTAAAGCATGTGCATAGCAATCATTTACAACCTCATGCCTAAGGTGTGGGACATACATCGATACACACACATGCATATCTCCTTGAAAATATGTCTTGTTTGTTGAGGGGTCTACAAGTTCTTCAAAGTTTTGTTGTGTGCTGATGTTGCTATCTCTCATGTTCCTACAAGCAAGTACTTATAGAGACAACCTCCTAGCATCGATCCCAAGTTCTCCTCCTCCTTCTCCCCCTTCTCAGACTTGTCTACTTGTTCTTTCTTCTCATAACCGCAATCTTCTAAAAGTTGAATCTATTCTCCTCTTAGTTACACCAATAAACAATCAATCATCTATTGGGAAGAATTCGATAAAACAATATCCAAAATCTTTCACACCAATCACTCCTAACATCCAAGGCCAAGGGAGAATGGAAAACAAGTTGCTCAAACAAACATGGAGAGTAGTACTCTTTGTACAATGAGTTTGGCTCTAGAATCCTTAGAGATTATCTATTTGCCAATCTATTGGTGTCTACCCTAGGGTCTAAAACTCCTTAGAGGAAAAGGAGAAGAGACCTGCCTACTATCATCAATTATTATGAAGGAAGGAATGCAAACCTTGATGATGTCAACTAACCAAGCCAGGAGAAACAGTAGGGTGTGAAAGGAAGAGAAGATCAAGAAGACTTGTGTCTTCTAACATTTGAGGCCAAGGGGAAGAAACTCATGATGGAGGATTGGATACTTTTGATGTCCTAAGTGACCAAACATCGTAAAGACTGGGTCCAACACTGAGGTCTCTTTGAGGTAATCAATCTGCTATCAATGCAAGTGAAGGTCCATTGTCTCACATACCTACGGCCATTCAAATCATGGGTGGGGGAGTCATCCTAGCACCGAGCACCTCCACCAATAAAATAGCCTGTAAGAAAGACTTAACAAACCTAATGGAACCCAACCTCAAGACCCCATACAAAATCTCTTGCCTATGGATCATTGCCTCCTAGGCATATAAGACTAGGCATCTCTAATCAAGGTAGTGAAAAAATATCAAGGGAAATCCTCAAGTCCCCAAACAAGTAGTGAAACCTCCCTTGGTAGCATCTAGGACACTTGAAGACACAATGTTCCCCAAATTCAATCTCCTAGGGATGGCATAATCAACATATCCTCCCAAAATTTCGGATCAGTTGGTTTATCTCAACCCATAGGTGATGTGAGAAAAACCACAACTCACTCAGTGGGATCATGAATCCATGAACATAAACTAGGGGAGAGAAGTGGTCTCAAAGAACCAGCCTTGTTTGCACCTAGAGAGGCCCAAGGAAGAAACCCCTAGGAGGAGCAAAGAGTGAGGTTAGGGTATTTGTCACATCCAAGTGGAATCTCCCAAAGTGTGGATCCTATGTAGATAAAAGATGAGCCTGAACTGTCGGAATTCTCTCAACACGAGACCAATCTGCCGATGTCGAACTAGATCCCCAAACTTCAGCTCCATAAATAACAATGGGTTTAATAATGGTGTCAAAGAGGGACAACTTCGTCAGGTTCACATGAAAATGCAACTAGGAATATTGGCACTCTTAACACAGAAATTCTTGGCCCTGTGGAGGTCAGCAGTAACTCATCTATGAAAGGAAAACAGTTGGACAGTTCCAAGAAGTGACCTTTTCAGCAAAGACCCTGGGAACTGAGATCAAGTGAGACATACTTGGATAGCGTATACTTGCTCTTAGTTTCTTCTTGCTGTATATTTTTCAACAGGTATCTTGTTCTTGTTTAGAGAAAAATAAAAACCTTCATAACCATATAAACCCTACTAATATAGAACTAGGACTTTTATTTCCTTGTTCACTCAATTCAGGCATTTTTTTCTTAAGCTGGAAGAGCATAGAAATTTACAGGAATCGTAACACATTTTGGCCTGGATGACTAGAATGTGGAATATGTAAAAGTGGGAATTCAAAAAGAGAGGAACCATTGCTTCCTGTTCTTCTCAAGAGTGAAATTCATAGTAAAATAAATTGCAAGGATGATAGGGGATCCCTTCACATGATATAGCTCCTACTGACTTACTGAATATTTCTTTAGTTGGTCTAAGCAATACCCATTATTTTTCCCTGGGCTATCTCATCAATTTGAATGACATCCCCAACACTATCTAACAACATCTTCAATGGTGTTCTCCTACTAAGTTAGGGGAATGAAGAACTGGTTCACATCATATCTCGTAATTTAGTTGGATATGGTTCCTAACTTCCTCCTACCAAATACTTTTATCTTTCAGAAATTTTGAAATTTCATTTTGAATGATCCTTAGACAATAATATTTCAGTTGGGCCATCTAACCACACCAGGCCTGTAAACGGATGGACTTTCAACACTATTGGGATAACATTTTTTCAGCCTAGTTCTCATCAAAGACAATGATCAGCATCAGACATTCTGATGATTATAAATCATTATTTAACATTGCTAAGATTACAAATGAAAGAATAGACAAAATAATTAGAAATGATAACATCCTGAAGCTCAAGACTTATAAAGGTAGAGGAATTTAAAGCTAGAAAACATGTGTGACAAACATCCATTTACCTGCATGAGCTTCAGATCGAGCGCATGCATACACTGAGATATCCAAGTTATCCTTGGCCTTCTTCTGCCTTTGTCCTAATTTGGCATCTGCTAAATCCTGCTGAGATTGAATAGAATCTCGTGACTTGCGTTTAGTCCCTCTCTTGGCATCATCATTACCTTCTAAGAACTGGATCCCATTTCTCTCTGCTGACCACTGACTTGGGAGAGATACTCCAGCAGTTAATAAATTAGACACACCTGATTGCTGCCTGAAATTTGGAAGAAGAGTGATGAGCCGATTCTGCAGTTCTGAGAGACTGAAAGAAGAGCACAAAGAAAAATGTATCAGCTCACACCACTGTATAGTTTGAAATAAGAAAATATAACTCATATAACAGGAATATTACGAAACTTGATTTGATGCATTTAAGAGGAAGAAAGAACCTACAAAAAATGGACAATTCTTAACCTACAGTTCATATCTTCTGACAGCCTCAACTCTTCCCATTCGTGATAAATTATCAGTAACTTCTGTATTGTGCTTTAGATTGTTACCTGCCAAAACCACCAGTACTTTCAAGTGCATATGATGTCACTAAGTACCAGACAAATAAATGACAGGAAAAAATTTGTTTGAGGAAGCTAATATCCTGCTTTTATTGGCATTGCATTATTCATACAAATACAAGAAATACATAAAGGAATTTAAAGGACAACCACAATAAGATGACTGCAGGTCCAGATCTTAAATACCAATTTAAAGGTCTACCAAACGTCATGTAATAATATTTTGCATATACAAATTTATCAGAACAATATGACTAGACATAAATGCTAGAACATTTTGGATGAAATATTTATTCTGTCTGATCACATGAGGAGTAAGTTGCTGTCATTGAATTTGGTCATAAACTCCAAACAGTTATCCATTAGACCAAAATGATATTTTTGTATAATTTGGTAGGTACAAATGACAATACATGTTTTAATACAATAAAATTCTAATATTCTTTACTTTTACGTCTATCTCATCATGTTAATGTGTTGAAGCTTTAATATTCTGTCTATGTATGTGACAAAGATAGAAATCAGCATTTCAACATTCTTTGTCAACATGGTTCTATTTTACAACCTATAATTGAAGACTTGCATTTTAATCATAAATGTCAAAAACCACTTTTTTACCCCAAAATTTCTCAACAGAAGGAGCTTCAGACAAAAAAAATATCCATGGAATATGCAGTGAATAGAAGAATCCAATACCCAACAAATATGCAATAACTTTTGAAGACAATGGGCTAGCAAAACAAGAAATCTAATGACTATTACTCCCCAGAAGAAACTCTGGATGACAGTGCTGAATGTTAAACATCCTGTTGTAGGCCCTACTAAGGCCATCGACCTTATGTGTCCCTAGCCTTACACTCACAGAAGGATAATAAACTTAAATCTTGTGAGGGTGAAAACGCAAGGGGTGACAAGTTGATCAGATCAGTTTGAGATCCCAACACATGCTCTTTTCACCTGAGATGAGATGGTGGTCCATCCTAGATTACATCTCAGAGATTGCTCAGATTTTGCTCCAGTATGGTCAGATTCTCCCTATGCCTTGATGTCAATATGATGATATGGTCCATATGTGCTTGTGCTATACTTCACTTTTTCTCTTGTCAATGATCGGGATGATTTTTTTTATGTCGTTGTGATCATGGTTGGTTGCTTTAATACTATAGTGGCCCATGAATACTTGATTATCTTTTGTCGCAAAGGTATACTATGGTGTTGATCATGTTTTCCCTTGAATAAGTATGTTATTCAGAAAGTTGAGTTGTACCCTTAGTGACCTGAGTTGGTGTTCCCTTCATTTCATAACATTTTTCCTAGTCATTTTTCATTTCGACAACCTTTTCATCTATTTCCCCTTTGTCGGTGGTCTTCCATGTGCATTGTGAAAGGTCAAAGCAAGAAAAAGAATACTCTAAAGAACTCTCACAAAGTCAAATGATAAGATGTGATATCTACACCGTTGCTAAAAGCCAGGTTCCCTATGTCCCAGTTTATCAAAGCGAAATCTAAAGCAAAAGGGACAAAGCCAAAAAGGGCTAAAAAGTGAAAGAAAAAAGAAAAAATAAAATAAAGGGATCGCAAAAAAGAGGCGCAAGCAAAGGGTAACTCATAACAAGATGAAAATCAATAAACTTCTAGTTCTTGAAAGCTTAGAAGATGACCAACTTTACTCACTTGGTACGATGATTAACTTACAAAATCCCCATGTCCTCCCTAGTCATCATATACACTTAGTTTACCCACACTTTACTTAGGAATTATTGGAAGATTGCTTAATCTAGTTGTTTTTACATATAATTTGGGTTAATATTGATTATACTATGGCCTAAGTTTTAATGGCCTAATTTATTAATTAAGTTAATTGATCCATTAGAAAGGTATAATAGTTGATTAATTCATGTAAATGCTTCAAACTTTATGATTTTTCCTAAGTTAGACATTGAGCAAACCATTTGCACATTGGTGTCCTAGCACACATGTTGTTACACTTATTGTTGATTATACCTAGCACGTAAGGTGGAGTGGGACCTTCCTAGACTTGGTGCACACGTGGGATCTAAGAGACATCAGCAAAGGGGCCAACCACTTTCAAAACAACTCGATCTTGATATTATTGGCAGGTGGGAGATGTGCTGCTCATGATTTGATCATTTTCACACCTATCGGACCATTGAGACGAGTTGTATGAGGATGTGCTCACATGTGGACCCTACACAGAGGCCTTCTAGACACTTGATAAAAATTTAGTTTAGGTTACCAGTTACTTATTATTATAAGCTTCAGCAGCAAAACTGAATAATAATAATAAACTGAAACACTCATAAAAGAATACACAGCAGGAATAAAAGAAATACAGCCACACATAAAACACAAGAATTTACCCTGGAAACCCCACTGCCCCTGGCAAAAACCAGCAAACTAGATCTTTATTCTTCTTGGTCGCTATTGGACCGAAATACAAAGACTTGTTCAACACCGCACCTTTGCTATAGCACACTACCACACTTGGACCCTTCTCTCTCTCACAGTGAGTAAAGATCACTTGTGTATCTAAAAAATGAGGTAGGCATCTTCTTTTATACATGCAAAAGGTGGTCAAAACCACAAAACCATGCGCCACCAAAACCATGCACACTGTTACCAACTAGTTTGCATCTAGTTGGACTTTCAAGTGAGCCGGCAAAGATGAACAAAGTACTTGTTCAAACTTAGAACTTAGAGGTCCATTAGACCTTCATGGCCTTTTTAATTTTTGTACCGCATGTTCATACCCCTTCGGAGAAGTTGTAATAAATGTACTAGTATGACAATTTTTTGTAAGGGACTTGGCTTCCTAAGGCTTAAACGTCAATCTGATCATTCCAAGGTGTTTTTTCCCTTGCCAATTATGCAAATGTTGATTAAGCAATGTATAATTTTCGAGTTTGTCACCGCTCCTCCTGTTACCCCCTTTTTATGACAGGGGTGTGACAGAGGTGTCCACAAAATTTTCACATGGCTGGAAACTCCCTTCTGGAGTTGTTACAAACCATGCATATCAGCATAACTTTTTCTTTCAAGCCAGAGCATTTTTTACAGCAGTCAGTGTGCCAGTTCTAACAAGCAAAGGAGGCATGAAGGGAGACTGTTTTAGAAACAGTGTAATATCATCACCATCAGATTACGAAAGCAAGTTTCCAGGCTCCTTTATTCTTTGAATGGATGCCATGGGTGTTTCCCAGTCAACAAGGAATCTAGGCATTTCTGTTCATTCCGAAGACTCAGCTTTTGTGGAAAACAAGGGAAGTGGAAGTTCCTGTACCATCGTTTCTCAGTGGACACTGTTGATGAAATTGTCATTGATGCCAACATGGACTTGCAGTGACCCCACAGGATGTCATTAATGCCACCAAGTCCCACCTGCAGTGCCTTGACCCCTTATAAAGTGGTTTGTGCCTTGAAGCACCCTGTACCCAGTTGACAAGGTCCCTGTACCCACAAGACTGGATTTTGATGCCACCATTTTGCTGAAGATGTTGAAGACCCTAGAGATGGTCCTGAAGCCTTGATGGACGTTGGAGAAACCCTAGATGGGTTAGAGAAGCATTGAGATGGTCTTGAAGCATTGATAGATGATGGAGAAGCCCTAGATGGGTTGGAGAAGCATTTATTGACCCATTCTGTGGTCATTCATGCTATGATGATGTCATGGTACCCCAAAAGAAGACCTAGCATCCCCACATAAGATATCTTGACCCTTGGAGGTCCTCTTGTGAGGTTCAGGTGGTTGAAGAAGACTATGAAGCTTCTTACTTGATGAAGAAACCTTGAAGAGGTCCTTAGACCCACAATTGATGGTTTAAAGGTCCTTGTACTCTTGATGAAAATGAAGTGGTCATATGAAGTCTTGGAACTTTTTGAGATGGCCCTAAGGGATGAGAAAGCCTTTGGACCCACACACTTAGTGGTTTAATGGCTCTTGTACCCTTGTAGTAGTGGTGAAAATGATGTCGTTAGATGGCATGATGAAACACACCCTTGCATGTGATGGCTTGGGTCTTGAACTCACACATATGGACCTTAAAGATGATGACAACCTTGTTGAAGAAGCCGTCTTGTACTTGTTGACTAACGTGGATATTGAAGGAACCCATGATGGTTGTGGTCATTTGATTAAACATTTTCATATAAACCGTGGTCATAATGTGTTGAAGACCACAAACTTTGGAGGAACCATTCTCTTGCACATGGCATATCCTTGGAAGCCCTAGTGGCTTAATGGACACCCTTACTTATGCTTATGGAGGACACCTTCACCCTTGATGACTTGTGGAAACATCCCTAATGATGTGGAAAAGGAGTGATTGTGTGACAAAACAAAATAATGAAAATAAAAATAAAATAATACAACTCACCTTGAAGTCGGCTCCATTAAGACCTTTAAATATTAAAATTAAAAATACATTTTTAACAGGTCGGCCTCATAAAAATTGGGGTTTAAAATGTGTATAAATACCAAGTAACATCCTCATTTATGAAAGAATTTTTGTGGGAGCTCTGAGGAAATTTCAGTGGTCTTACTGAGGCAAATTTCGGGCAGCAGCAGACTGCAATTTTTTGATGGTTTGAAGTCTGGCCTGAGGTACTCGTGGGCAGCAGAAAGAACACTAAAACATAGCAGCAGCAGACTCGTTTTATTTCTGTGAATTTTAGCAGCAGTGAAGTCCTTTTTGGTGACTGTTTGCAGCAGTACAAAATTACAAACAGACCCCAATTTGTGGATGCCCTAAATTTGGGAGCAGTGTAGCAGACCCGAGATTACAACAGTATGGTGAATTTGGTGGCAACAGCAAAGGTAAAACATTCCACATTTTGCAGCAGAGCTTGAAGTTGTCTGAGGTGAATTCGGAGGCAACTAACAGTAGAAAAGTGAATTTTTGTTCTTCTTTTGCTATGTGACAGTCCAAATCTTGGACTTGTCTGGGGTTTTAACCAACACATCATACACTGCACAGTGATGCCAAGTTTGACTTGCTTGGGGTCTTTCTTACCAACTAAACAGTCTCAAATTGACAGCAACAAGCATAATACACAATCCACAGTTCTGAGGAATTTGAGTGATCCAAGTTTGAAAGCCTTTCTCCATAGTCTGATTTTGTGACTTGTTTACACAGTGCACATTTTGGAGGCAGTCCACCGAAGTTCCATCTCAAAGTCACAGTTCTAATTGTGACTTGATTGGGGTTCATTCATAGCCTGAGGTTGACACTGTTGGAGGGTTTCCACAGTCCTCAGCCAGTCCCGAAGTTTTGTTGAAGATCATACACAGTCTGGTATGAATGAAGGGATGATAGCCTGGAGTTTGAACACCATCTGAGTTTAGTATGCTATTGATTTGCTTCTCAACATCTACATAGTTCAAGGTTGAACTTGTGCTAAGTTCTTCCAAGCACAGTACACAGTCTGAGTGTGTATGACATTGGTTAGGGCTTCCTCTACGCACATACAGTCCTAACTTAAAGTTGGAGATCATCGAAGTTTTATTGTTGTTCCTTTTACAGTCAAAAGTTGGGATCTTCTATGACAAGTGTACACAGTCCTATTGGACATTGGTTGGGGTTTGCTTGTATTGGTTGTATTATTGCAAGTTTGAGAATATTAATGAAGCAATGAGAGTGTACTTCAATCATTGGAAACTGGCGCAGTGAACCTGGGCATCTCAGTCTGCACATGGATGATACTGTACATACAGTGAAGCATAAACAATGATGTGTTTATGAGTAGACAAGTGGTATGAACAGTGGTGCATGTAAGTACAATAATATAGTCTGATGCTACCCTATGCATTCTCTTTGGTGACATACTGCATAATGATGCTGTGTATCTTATGATGCTTTGTAAGCCATGATAATGCCTTGTGCATTATTAATGATGCCTTGTACACCACTGATACACTATGTTGATGCATACTCCATTCACTGCATATGATATGATGATGCATGCAACATGATGACAGCCCTAGAAGTTGACATGCTGATGATGAGGCTTAAGCATGAAGATGACAGTCCATGATGACAGCCCTAGAAGCTATTGATGAAGTACAAGGATGATACACAGTGAGAGTGACACACAGAGCAAGGTTGATGCACAGCTTAAGAAGATGACAGCCCTTACTTGGTGAGTGGATGACAGCTCTAGTATTGACAGACCAAGTTAGGACTTGTGTTGGGCTCTTCCACTCAACCAATACACAGTCTAAGTCTAAGTATAATGAAGAGTGACTTGAAGAAACATCCTAGTGACAAGAAGACATGACAATGATTATGATGACAGTTTGACACCTACAGCAGTATGGCAGTGATACCTTTAGCAGAAGACATGATGATGATGTGACAAGTGAAGAAGATGATGAGAGTGATGAGCAGAAGAGTGTTGCAGCAGTAGATGACCAGCAGTATTGATGTTTAATATGACAGTGATGACATGGGCAGAAAGATGATGTGGCAGTGATATCTACAGGGATGATTTGACAGTGACTAGAGCACAGAGGTTGTTGAGCAGCAGTGAGCAAATGAACAAAATGACTGATGAGCAGTGTTACAGCAGAGTTGATATGATGAGCAGAGATGATGAGCAGCGTTGATGATGTGATAGAGATTGCTTGTGTATGATGACATAAGTATGGTAACACAAGTATAATTTAATTGTATAAGCAAGCTTGTCTTGCTTTTGAGGTTAGGATACCTCAAACCCTTCTTAGCAGGGTCTAAGAAAACTAGGCAAGGTCCTGGATGCAGAGTAGGTGCTCTACATATCAATAGGTGCTGATTTTACCTCACGGTTGTAGCCGGACCAAAACTAATACAAAAAGATTACAAAATTATATGGTGTTGTGTTCTTTTGTGTTATGGTTCTTGATGATTCAAATGCTTATGATATGTGAATGATGAAGTGGAAGATGTTTATGAAATGATTATGCAGTAGTTAATTGTGACAAGTTAAGAAAAGTTCTAATATTGCTTTGCACTGATTCACCCCCCCTCTCAATGTCTAACAGACACATTCGGGATGCTCAAGTTATAGATCCTTTGGAGCTGGTGGTGACTTCTGCAATTGAGGCTTCTACTCCCAAATATAGTCTAGTACAAGACATGATTAAGCGGTTGTATAATATTCCAGAGTTCATACAGATAATTGATTTCCTTGAAGGGGATCCATCATGTAATGAACGTAATGTCATCATTATGTTGGCATTCCTTTCTGCCCGCCTTCTTGAAGGAAAATCAATGTGTGGGAGTCTGCCATGTATTCTACAAAACGGTATGGGTTCTGGCAATGCTGAAAAGACAGTGCCAATTGAACATACGGAACAAAAGCATTGCATATCACAAGAACAAAGGAAGCATTATCTAAGACTTAAACTGGGTCGAAGTGAAGCAACAAAACAATTATCTTATACACAAGCCCAAGAAAAGGCAGTTACCCGGATTCAATCATGGCATAGAGATTTGACTGAAAGACGGTGATTCCTCAAGATTAAAGCAGCTGCTATACATATACAAAGTGCCGCAAGAGCACTTCAAGATTCTTTTGCACTCTCTATAATTCAGGAAAGAAGACAAGAAAAGAGCAGCGTTGGTGTATACTTTTGCTGACTATAGCAGTGTATATCCAGCTTTCAATCCACATATTGATCGGTGTCTTTCTTCTGTTTCAAGGAGTTGAAACAGATTGTTGTTAAATTGGCATCTATATCTTTATGGACAATCAATGTTCAATGAACAGTCCACACATCTATCGGTGGCAGACTGTAATGTTCTGTTTTTTATAAATAGGGAATTGACTGAGGACCTTTAATACCGAGAGCACATTAGGACAATTATTTAGTCATCAGTATAGTAAAGAGGGCCATCAGAGTTATTATCATAAAGCATGCGGAGCATGCAGGCCTTATTTCTTGAATATTAAATTCAACTTCAAATTAGAATTGCATGCATGCAAAAGTGAGCATAAACCATAAAAGTGACATGCAAACCCTAAAAGCGCATAAGGATCTATTTAAGAAGGGTTATGGGACTAAAGGACATATCAATTATTATTGTTGATTGATTTTGGAGTTTCGAGCAGCAGCACAGCGTGCAGCCGTGGCAGTTGGGGTTGGAGACGGTGTCTTCAGCTAGCGAGGGTTCGGTAGTGAGATATCTGCCCTAGTCTCTTATTGGGATAGATCATCCAGGTTTATCCACTGCATCCATCATATACTTCAATATCCGGATATTCAGCACATTTCGAAGGGTTATTAGTAGATCCACGTTTTGCAGCCGGAAGTAGCAGGGAAAACACAGAAGGATTTGTTGGGACCACAAAACCCTGTCTTTCCTCCGCATGTCAGCTTCCTCTTTCTCAGCAACCCTATCCTACGGTATGCAATGATTATCAGCCATCAGTTTGCTCACCCGGAGCAACTATCAACCAAAAAGATCAGTTGGGGGCATAAGCAACAGAATTGCCAATCAATTCGCTAGGGCACTTAGAGGCAGCCAAACCTTTGCATGTGCCAATCCATCTCTCTGACATCAGCAAATAGACAAGCTCAGAAAGTTTATGCCTAAACAGACCTCTCCTCTTACAAAAACGTCACCTTCAGTCTGAAGGGTGCTTACGGTACTGCAGGGCGGTAACACCGAAGGAAAATAGCATTATTAGACCACCCATCCAGATCCTTATGCATGCAACTATCTCTTGAGTAATTATCAGCCAAAATATAAGTGGTAATTGTTAATTTCTTTCTGTAAAACCCTAACCCTAATTCAGCTATATTTTAGGGTATTTTTGCATGGCAAGTTTGCATGCACAGTTATTTTGCAATTCTGTATGAGATTGAGTGTGTGAGTCAGCACTACCATAGAACATTAGAAAATATCAGTATTTGGGATATTACAGTGGTATAAGAGCATGATCCTTGCCAGCTATGGGCATAAAGAAATTGAATAAAAGTGCATGTTGATGCATGCTTGTACATGCGAATGCATGTCAGTGATGTTGGTGAAGTGTATGTCAAAAAAAAAAAATTCTTTGCCAGCTTGTGAGAACATGAAGACAATGAGAAGGATCTTGACTGGAAATTTGCAGAGGTTAGCAGTAATTCAACACTTGCCTCAATATCAGGAGTATCTAGCCTTGGGTGATGAGGTATGTGCAACATTGTCCTTTCAATATTATTACACCATCAAGTTCGGGAGCCAGCCCAAGGATTTGGATGAGGATCTCCTTAAAGGCATAGTTGGGGGAGTGAAGAAAGATCAGCATGAAGTACAAGTTGTTGGTGAGCTTGATTTGGAGTTAACAGTATATGATGAGGATGTGCATGAGGAGATAGCATTAGAGCCATCCTGTGATTCTAGCGACACAAGCACATTTGCTAATCAGATTGTGGACAAGCCGTGTGATGAGTTGGAGTTGGTACACTCTTCATCACCTACAGCAGGAATCTAGACACTTATGACAGGCGAAATACATGAGGTGCAAGGCAATGTACACAGCAGTCAAGACAGTGAGCAGTCACACATGGAGGTTAGGGAGAGTTTATACAAGCATGAGATAGAGCTTCCAGATGATAGTCACCGAAAGAAGATTGAACGAGTTAAAAAAATCATTCTAGCGATGAAAGAGAGGAAGAAGATACTCCGAGACACAATAGTACAACGAGATGTTGAGCTTACAGTTCTTCGAGTTGCATGTACCGAGTCAGCGGCCAAGATTTCTAGTATTGAAGAGCAGTTGGATTACTTAATGGGGCAGCAGAAGAAACATACTATTGCATTTCAAAGCAGTCCTCTTCAAGAGTACATAAACAAGGCTTGCAATAGCTTGAGTCCACATTTGCATAATGGCGGATGGTTTTTACAGGTTGGCCAGGATTGAGAAATTAGGCAGCAGTATATGAGCATTCCAATTGAAATCAGAAGGGCAGAATGTCAGCTTGGTAGGATTATTCCTTGTGATGGTGCTTATGGACAAGGTCCTTTTTGGGGGTTTGATGAGATTAAGGGGTGGTGTCCTATTGAGTGAGCGATTCTTAGGAATCCATTCCTTGCCAGGGGTATAATCCCACAACAGCCTAGGGATATTTGGGATGAAAGATGCACAAGTTTGCATTGGGATCCAGGTGGGAGACCTTATGAGGGATGGATACAATGTTTATGGATGGGGTTACTTGGGAGTCTACAGGATGCTCCTTGTGTCGATACTACGCAGGGTAGCAGTGGATGCATTTTGACCACTGCAATTCTCAGATTGATTTGGGACCCTGGGATTATAGTGACTGGCAGCTTAGTGATTGCTAGAGGATGCTTTCAGGAGGTCTCTTGTGATGGTACCTCGTTTACACCGTGGTTAGTTACTCTACTTCTAGGAGGCTTCCATGGGATATCTTGTGATGGTAACGTGCAGTGCAATGCTTTGAGCAGAGGATGCTATAGATCTCCTAGGATAATTTGGGACCCTGGGATCATGCCTGGATTCAGTTGGTTTAGTTTGATTGATTGTGGAGTTGCGTTGGCATTGCTTGAGGACAAGCAATCTTTGGCGAGGGAGGACTGTAATGTTCTGTTTTTTATAAATAGGGAATTGACCGAGGACCTTTAATACCGGGAGCACATTAGGACAATTATTCAGTCATCAGTATAGTAAAGAGGGCCATCAGAGTTATTATCATAAAGCATGCAGAGCATGCAAGCCTTATTTCTTCAGTATTAAAGTCAACTTGAAATTAGAATTGCATGCATGCAAAAGTGAGCATAAACCCTAAAAGTGACATGCAAACCCTAAAAGTGCATAAGGGTCTATTTAAGAAGGGTTATGGGACTAAAGGAGATATCAATTATTATTGTTGATTGATTTTGAAGTTTCGAGCAGCAGCACAGCATGCAGCCACAGCAGTTGGGGTTGGAGACGGTGTCTTCAGCTAGCGAGGATTCAGTAGTGAGATATCTGCCCTAGTCTCTTATTGGGATAGATCATCCAGGTTTATCCACTGCATCCATCATATACTTCAGTATTCAGAGATTCAACACATTCCAAAGGGTTATTAGCGAATCCACGCTTTGCAGCCAGAAGTAGCGAGGAGACCACAGAAGGATTCATTGGGACCACAAAACACAATCTTTCCTCTGCATGACAGCTTCCTCTTTCTCAGCAAGCCTATCCTACGGCATACAGTGATTATCAGCCATCAGTTTGCTCACCTGGAGCAGCTATCAGCCAAACAGATCAGTTGGGGGCGTGAGCAGCAGAATTGCCAATCAATTCGCTAGGGCACTTAGAGGCAGCCAAACCTCTGCATGTGCCAGTCCAATACTCCTTGTAAATACTTTGATGTTGTTATGGTATTGGTTGTTTGTAAATCATCTATTTCATGGAATCTATTTGAAAATATCTATGGTTCTTCGGTACATCATGATGTTATCATGACCAACTATATGATGACTCACTTGTATGATCAATGTATCATTACTACTATGTACATTTATGCACGTGTACATCATTACTAATGGTTCACCAAGGACATTCTCTACTAGTGGTCCATCTGGGACACCTTCTGATTATAGTATAGCATCCTTTCACTACTACAAAGATATCATCATGCCTTTTTCAAAGCTATTGTATTATGTGCCAGTTGGTCAATGTTATATAGTGGCCTCATTCACTAAGGGACTAATATCATATCTCTTGTTGTACATGGGATCCGTGCATTTTGAGCACATATTTGGATACCCATTTGGCCATTTATTCAGGTATATGCCATCAGATTGATCACTACTGCCAAAAATCAATCACTTCAAAAAGGTGGTGGCTACATTGCTTAGTGTTCTGCAGTCTTAATTTTCATGAATATGCATGGGTTTGATATATTCAATATTTTCCAGACCTATTGATGGATTTGGATACCCTTTTGGCCACATTTTCAATTTGCAAGGTTGCATGTAAAAAGTTAGAATGCTCCTCCAATTTGGTCAGATCTACAAGGGTCAATCAAATAGATTATAGTATTCTAGGAGAAGGTTACAAATTTCATGAACATGCATGGCTTTGATCCAACCTCTAGATGCACAACGACTTGGAATTTTTGAGCACCCATTTGGCTCTTCTATCCATCCATACCCTCTCATTGCCCAACGATCTCCTACTTCAGTGATTTCCAAACATCATGATGTTTCCATGCATATTTCAGCAAGTTGGCCAAATAATACAAGTTAATACTATGGTTTTTCTAGTTATTTGCCTAAGTTGAGGCAAATATTAATTATTATTACTTTAATCTATCTAAGTGCATTTTATCTTATAATTTGATGTTGAGGCCCACTTTACTATTTTTCACGAGGTTTACTACCATAGTTGCACGGGAGGTTTACTACCATAGTTGCACGGGTACCACTCCTGGGATTTTGGTAAACCGTACTCGGCATTACCCCACTCTTGGGAGATTGGGAGCTAGTACGAAACGCCCCCTTTTTTATGGGAGCTTTTCAGGAGATTTTGGGAACTTTCTTTTGCCACTCCCTTTTTATTGGGAGCTTCTACAAGCTCTAGACCATGTGGAGGCCAAAATCATAAGAAAAGTGTTGAAAATCAATTGAATGATTAAAGTTTATTGTGTCAAGAAATCACCAATAATAAAAATTTCAATTGAATCTATCAATAATGCCATTTTTTTATTTTCAAGGTTATATAAATAAAGAGGGCCCACACATCCTAAATGTTTAGATCCATTCACACTCAAAATATATGTTGCAAGTGTACTTAAGTGAATATAAATGGATCTTTTACAATACTAAGATATTGAACAGCTTTAATTCATATCTCAAATGATTATTCAAATTTCATACTGACTGATATAGTAATTTAGGATCATTAACCATATCAAACTCAAGATACCAACAAATTTGAAAGTTTGTTAGTTGAACTTAAAACAATCAAGTTCATTCACATTAGAAGTAAGTTGTAATTACCATAAAAAAATGCAGAGGAACCCAAAGACTAAGCACTCTTAGGAGCAATAATATAGATGGAGTTGGAACAAGGAATTAGAAAACTATTGAATCTTATGATTTATGAAGCTATCGATGCTTCGCACGCATATATGCAACCTGCCTTTACAAACTCGTACAATGAGATTTGTATAATGTGGACCTAGAGGAGTGAGAAAATTTAAAAAGAATGAATTTCATGACACTATTAAAGGATTAACAGGATAAAATAGTTTAAGCTATGAAATTAATCAATTATGTTTTTTAACTTTATTTTTTTTAAATATATTTTAAAAAATTAATATATATTATTGTCGCTCCCAACCCTATGTTTCCTGCAAATTTGGGCAAAGCTTCTAGCTGTATTGTATACTTGTGTCCGTGTACCCAACATACCCGCGTTCTAGAAACTTGTGCAACATAGATTACTACTTTTTTCTAGAAAGGCCGATTTGCCTATGTTACACTTGGGCACACATGTTGAGGCACTTTTGGATGATTTGGCACCTTGGCACACATGTTGAGGTTTATTGGGATCATCATGCCTCTATCACACTTGATGATTAGATCTCAACCCTTGATTACTACTTTTTTCACATGGATGGACCCCCCCTCATGCATGGATCTACACTCAGCGACTTAGATCAAGGACTAGTTTGACCAACAATTTGGTTTGGAAAGATAGCTCAAGGTTTTAGCACGTGATATTCACCTTTCTCATGATATTTCTTCACAGTTTTCATCTAGACCCATGCTATTTGGCATTATTTACTCTTTGGTAATCACCTTTCTCATGATATTTCTCCATAGTTTTCATCTAGACCCATGCTATTTGGCATTATTTACTATTATTGACAAGGTCAAAAGAAATTCACCCCTCTAAAGGAGGACGATTTGTCTTATTTCAAAACTATTGTTGTAAAAAGATGAATCTAGACCATTGATCTAACATCTAATCCGATTGGGATCATCACTTCATGTAACTACTTTTTACCTCTTCCACTTAGGGTTAATTCACCACCTTGGGCTATATAAAAGTGAGAATCAAATCATTTGTGGGGGTCAATGTTGGGAGTAATGTCACTCTTGAATTTGCTCTAGAGATTCTTATGCTTCAATATGTCTTCGTGTGAATGGGATTTGCTTTCTTTGTGGAAGGAGGCTCTTCACAAGGGCCTAAGGTAATTTTTAATTTTCATGTTGGTTAAATATAAACAAGTCTAGAATTGACTTGACCTTCTTGCTTGGATTAGATCTTGTGTAATATGCTTGAATTGATTTGTTTCTTCATTTCTTCTTGCTTTGTTTATACTTGATCATTTATGAACCTCCTGGATGCATAACAAGTCTAGAATTTGGATTACTTCGTCCTCCTTGAAGTGAAAATTTAACTTTGCTTTTCGTTAGCAAAGGAGGGGGGTTGTCTTGACCTCAACTTTCCCTTCAAGACTACTTAGTGACCAATTAGGAGGCTTCTCAACTCCATGCCCAATTTTTTATTTCCACTTAAGGTACTTGGTCTAATCATTTGCTTTTTATTCCATCTTTCTTCCAATTTAGTTTTACTACTAAATCTCTTCTTTTTCAAGTACATAGTAACCAAATTTGCAAAACCCTAAAAACCTGATTTGGGAAGTTATTCGCTCTCCCTTCCTTGAGCACATTATAAGAATATCTTAACAAGAAAATGAACACATAATCACTCAAGATCCTAATAACCAATATCATTAGAACTCATAGATCTTGCACTATTTGCTTCTTGGCGTAAATTTTGTTGTTTGGTTGGCTCACTGATGGTGACCCACTCAAGTACCAATCCTACCAACAACCCCAGAATAAAAGAAACATGCAACCATTTTCCAAGTTTAAACGGCACTCACGAACCGTTAAGGTCAAATAGATGTACCAATTAACCAATCCATAATGCACCCACGAACAAACAAAGATAGGCAATTGAATTGGATTTTGAAGATATCCAATCTAGGTGCTAAGACAACCTTCAATCAAATCAATTCTTTAAAAAAAGGATAAAAAAGAAGCAAATAAAGTTATGGGAAGGAGTTTCCTACCAAAGAACATACCTTGTAACATTGCCAAGAACAAATTGTTCTACCAGGCAATGTGGGACAATGTTATGGCCGACCCAATATATAAGGATCCTACTCATGAGGGGTCTAATCCTTCAAAAGAAAAAGACAAACATCAACATTGGATTGGATGGGCTTCAACAATCATGGGAAACCACTTGATTGTTGAAGTTTCTCAAACCATGGTAAGCAAATTCTGCACTCAAAGAATGACTAAACCCCAGGTAAATCAAAAAATAAAACCTTATCAAAACAACAATCTTCAAATACACTAATATACAAACACATGCTACTAGATACACTAAACAAAAATACACAAAAAAAAACAAAATCCCAGATCTGCATCATTGATTTTATTTAATATGTAAAATAGTAAATACTAATACTACAACTCAAAAAACATAAACTCGTTGGCCAACATAGTGATGTGCCCTTCATATCCAAGATACAAAGTAACTAGGATCTTACATGACGTGCCCCTAACTAATAGAGTCAATCCCTATCCCTAATCAATACAGACAACATGCCCTCTTGTGTGAATAGTACTACTAATTATGCACCCCAATTGAAGGATGGTTGTGCATGAATACATCCATAGTCCTCCTTGGGATCTACGCCCTCACAAATGCCCTAACTACAAGGATAAATTATGCATGTGTTTTAAACTAAATTGAACTAGACTAAAAGCTTAGTTGAACTAAACTAGAAACTGGAACTTCCTAAATTTGAACAGTAGCAAACTAAGTTTAACATGCATGTTGAAGGTGTCCATGCACCCTCTTGTCTCCTACATAATTGTGCCTCCCTAACACTTTATTGTGCACACGAACCTACGCAAACTACTGCCATAAAAGTTGTTGTACAAACTTGCATTAAATGAGCATATCATTGTATAGACCTTCTATTGCACCTACTCACTATGTGTGCCATAGCACAAGTGAAAATAACACTCCCTCTCAAACTTCCCCTTTGCTAAGGGCTTTGTCAAGATATCAGCAACCTTTTGATCTATATAAACATACTCTAGTCATTGCTCCCTTCTAAACCCTATATCGAAGAAAGCAGTACTAGATGTCAATGTTCTTGGAGTTGTCATGGCTTATTGGACTCTCAGAGAATATGATACAACTCTAATTGTCACAACATACCACAATAGTCTCCAACGTCTCACCTATCAACTTTGGTGTCATCTTGCAAACAACTATGACTGTCACAATAGACCACAACAGGCTCCAAAATCTCACCTATCACCTGTGCTATCATCTTTAGAAGCCACATAGCTTCACAACTAGCAATGTTAGTTGCCATATACTTTGCCTCTGAAGAACTCAATGCCACTAATGCCTACTTCCTACTAAACAAAGATATCACTCTTCAACCCAAATTGATGCAACTTGAAGTACTCTTCTTGTCACCAACATCTGAATTCCCCTAACCAATCAAAATCAACAAACCCATATAGCAACAACTCACCATCTCTTGAATACCTCCAACCATGATGTATTGTGCCCTTCAAGTAACAGAGCTCATATTTTGCAACTACCCAATGAATCTACCTCGACTCAACCATATGCAAGCTCAAAATGTTCACTACAAAACATATATCAAGTAGTGTTAACCGGATACATCAAAGATCCAGTCAATTGTCTATGTATCAAAGGATCCACCAAATCTAATTCCAATTCAACATGCAACTTCATATTTGGTGCCATTGGAGTAGCAAAGGTTTACAATCCATCATCTAAAATCTCTTCAAAATATCAAATACATACTTACCATGTCCAATAAATGCCATCTTGATTATGCCACATCTCTAAACCCAAGAAATAGTGCTTCAATCCAATGTCCATCTTAAACACTCCTACCAACTCTGCCTTGCACCCTGCTATGAACTTCTCAAAATTCCCTATTAGTATCAGATCATCTAGATATAGGACCAAAACAAGCAAATATAAAGATTAGGGTCTACAAAAGTTTTGGTGAAGCCCAAACCTAACAAGTACTCGATAATCTTGCAATACAAAGCACACAGTGAAGTATGCATGCTTGAATCCCCTCTTTGCAATATGTGACCTCTACCTAAAATTGGAAAAAACTGTTGAAGCATGTGTGCAGTAGGTAACTATGGATTTGCATGCAAAATTGAATTGAATTTAAACTGAACTAAAGACTAGGGTGAATTGAGCTTGAACTAGAGATTGATCCCCACATAACAATAGCTTGCCTTCCAAAGCAACTAGTGTTGCACCTATCTCCATCAACCATCAATGTTGTGCTCATGTACGAAAGAATGGATCTGTGACACTGCGATATGGACTTGTCACTATTATGCCATGAGGAAGGATAAACAACTACCAAGCAACTAGATAAAAACACTCTAATATTGCAAAGGATAGATGCAAGCTAGGTGCCAATGCCAACGAAAACCACAAAAACAAATGCCTCGACAAGGGAAAACTTGAGGCCAACTAGAACAGAGCTCCAGCCAATGCCAAAACATCAAAACAAATCCAAACCAACAAGTGCCAAGGCCAATGCATTCTAGGCTAGATGTCAAACGAATGCTATTCTAGATTACCATAGCAAATATAATGTGCCTCAAAAAGGATCTCAATTCTTATGTTGTTCAAGGAGCGGAGCACCTATAGCTCTATTCACTCAATAAAACAAAGTTAAGTTCTAAGAAGGATAATGTTTATGTCCATATTCATTCTAAACTCCACCTCATTTGTCAGATGAAAGAAGAATATACATCAAGGGACACAAAGGATTGGGATGTGAATCCATCAAGGGACACAAAGTAACTTTAGGCAACCTTAATTTAACTAGGGATACTTCCACCATTGTAACTAGACCATGAGCAGAAATTCATGGAATTCAAGAAGTCATGTGGCTTCATCATATCCTTTCAGAGTTTGGATCTCAGCAGCAGCATCTAACCACACTCTGGCGCAACAATCATAGTGTCGTTGAACTCGCCAAAGATCCAGTTCAACATCAATGCAGCACACAGATTGAGATACATATGCAGTTTTTCAAGAAACTTCTTCAGGATCATGTCCTGAAGTGCTCAATTGGCAAACAAATGATCAAGTTATAGACATTTTCACAGACCTTACCAAACCAAAGTTTTCCAAGCTTTGTTCTATGTTTGGAATTCAAGAAGTTGTCATAAGGAGGGATAGGATCTAATGCCTCCTTCCTTCTATTGTGTCACCTTGGTAAATCCTTCAATCCTATCCCAGGTTGTTCTTAAGGGGTATGTCAAGATATTTAGATACTTAGGAGTCAGTTAAGATCAACTTGGTCTAATTTGTCTTCAGGTAAAGTGTGTTTCTTTAGTGCATTTCTTTAGCGTGCTTTTGTAAGTAACTAATCCGATGCTCATGATTATGTTCTAGACCTAAAGGGATCCAATGGTTCATCTTCTCCTTGAAACCAATGGCACTTAACCCATGGCTTAACACTTGATTGGTTCACGATCTGCATGGAAGCTCATTTTCTCATGCTCGATTGTTGAAAAATGTTCATATAATCCTTTTCTTTTTACAGTGATATATTGCCTCAAGTGGCTATGTTGGTTGAGGCTGTGGACTATTTCTCTCTTTGAGGGTTTTAGCCATGTAAACACTTGTGTGCTGATCTTTGATCTGAATATGTGAGAGGTAGTGTTCAACCTGTGTGGATATACCCTGTTTTTCAAACACTTCTGCAGGTTTCAATGTGCTATCTTCCTCTCAAATCCACAAGACTACAAGCCATCAGATGTATCATGATGTTGAGCTTGATAATATCAACCCTTTTTGTTTGTATGCACTATGCCATATGGCCTAGGTCGCAAGGCCCTGATCTACCACAAAAGTGTCTCTTGACCTTTAGCATTGTTCTATTTCTGTACTTTCTATATATATTTAATTTTATACACCCATTTGCAGAAATCTTATCTTCTCTGAAACCAAAACAGTTTCAAATTTTCAGGTGACTCATATAAAATCTTTAAGGTCACAGCTAAATCAAGGTATCACTTTACTTTCCAATAATGAAAAGGAGAAGCTTATACAAACTGAGAAATTTAAAACCTCATAAAGTGTACAGTTAAAAATTTCCATTTTCCATTGTTCTATAAGAAATTTAACAGAACAAAATAACAAATACATTGTCATTAAAGCCTTAATTTATACTGGAACATGTTGGAAAAATAATATGTGGCATATACCTGAGTCCAACCTGGTCAATTCCATAGCCATAGTCCCGTTTCCATGCTCCTGCTCCATTTGATTATCATAATTCTTTAACTCCTACAAATTATGTCCCTCAAATTAATTACAGATCTGAAAAGGGAAAGGTATCATGCTGTAACATAACTTGTAGAAAAATAACAGACATGAGTTCCATCTTGCATGAAGTGCTAGAAGTATGTGTGCTACCAGCAGCCTAAAAGAGAACAAAGTTGAGTATACAAGCATATGCCTTACAAAATAATAATTAGATTTCAATTCTTACACTTGAAGTGCCATCAATGAAGCCTGGGAGATTATTTCTGGGAAGAGCCTCACCACCATCTAAATCTCCCTTTTGAACAACACTTCTCTCAACAGTATCTAACCCATCAATATGACCATATTGATGTTCAGCTGACTTCTCTCCTCTTTGCATCGAACCACCATTGACTGACATCTGTCTACACTTTAAACCTCCTGACAAACCTACTCCATTGTTCTGAATATTTTTCTGCACAAATTAATAGATATTAACCATAAGGGAACACGCAATTAGAAAAACATCCGATTCCCCATTCTTAATTAGCAGCGTGCTTCTCCATAGTTTAGAAGTAAAAACTATGACAAAGTGTGAGTCATTGCGTTTTCATCACTGAAAATCCAAGATTTACTAAAAGTAATAACAATTAAGGAATCTTAATTAAACAAATTCTCAATTGTGTGTAGACCACTCTGAAATGCATATCAAATCCTTCCAGTTATCCAGGAAAATTTTGAAAATTAAACAATGCCCAAACTTAGCAAAGGTGCTTCTGTTACCTGTTCCTCCCTTTTCTTCAATATCTTAGTATGGCACTTCTGAATGTAATGGATTAAATGCTTCCGTGAATGCTTTGACTCTAAATCCTCCCTCACCTTTGGATTCTGAGTCAATCAGTCTTCTATTGTCTTTGTTCTCACAATCGCTTGGGCATCCAATGATTCTAACCATGAATAAATTGGTTTCCACTTGTCACTCCGTCTAAAGTGAGCTGTTGGAGGCTCCAGCCACTCTGCAGTCTCTGTCTGCTATATAAACCACTTACTGTTATTAATATCAAATGGCAAGGAACATTAAAGCACAAGAAATTATACTCATAATGACATTTAGGGCCTCCCCAGACTGATTTATGGACTGAGCAATATTTAAGGAAATAAATAAAAACATGATAAATTGAAACTGCATTTGGTGGTTGATGAGACAATTGTCAGATAGGCAAGGCCATTGCTCCCAATGATAAATCATCTAAACATATTAAAAGCATTAAACAAGATGCAAATAAAACACAAGATGCAATAATTTTATTAATGTCCAATGAATGACCACTGAAGTAGGTCAAGGATGCTGTTGGATACAAAATGTTGTCAATACAAAGAAGGAGCAGTAAAACAACTCCTATGAAAAGCAAGATGCAGAAAGTAAAGTATGAACCTGATCTAAATCCCAGAAAACCAACTCTGAAAAGGAGAGTCGGTCCGAGAGAGAGAAGTATCAAGAGAATAGATCTAAAATATGTGATACAAATGGTACAAGCCTGTCATGGTCTGCTGGAACCATCTCTCCTAACATCCGAAGCTGAATGGAAGCATCTCAACATAGAAGTCTGTTAGAGGAAGTCTTGGAAGAGCAGTTGGACAATGTAAAGAGCTGTTGGCTGAAAGAGGGGGCATGTCATTGTGATATGGACGATATCAGCTGACTGTTGGCATGGGACCAGGGTTGGCAATGCCATTGGAGTCTTGCGGAAGTGGAGGCTATCCTCCAG
Organism: Pseudotsuga menziesii; assembly: GCA_001517045.1. Taxonomy (NCBI): domain Eukaryota; kingdom Viridiplantae; phylum Streptophyta; class Pinopsida; order Pinales; family Pinaceae; genus Pseudotsuga; species Pseudotsuga menziesii. Next base: position 406,917 of record LPNX010752236.1, on the reverse strand, counting down.
GTCCACACAAATCTTGGGTTGGAAGCAAGATCATTAGCTGTCTGCCTTCTAGTGTCCTAATAGATGGGAGCAGAGTGAAAAAGGAAGTGATCCATTGAGTGGAAGCTGGTCCAAGATGTGGATGTGACTGGAAGATGAGGGAGCAGAGCCGGAGGACCTCCTGCAGGTATAAGGCCAGACATCCCTGGTCGGAGTGCCTAAAGAAACTGGCCAAAGTTTGAAACTCCTTGAGAAGACAGTGAAAGCTCCCTCAGATCTCATAGTAAATAGGGCAGCAGAAAATGAAGACTTCTTCAATCTCAACCTCCTGAAGATGGCACACCTAGCAGCTCTTATTAGATCAGTCAATCTGGTGATCCATCTCCACCCTAAGTCTATGAGAACCTACCATAAATTGGCCCAAGGGAATACGAAGAGCATGCACCCAATGGTGGAGTGTCTAATGGGGCCATACAATAAACCTGTCCCTAAAATCCAATAAGTGCTCAACGTAGAAGGTCATCTTTAGACATAACCCACCCTAAGGGTTGATCCAAGTCACCTACACAAACTGCCTGTAGATATCATATTGGATGATCCTATTCATCTCCTGCCTGGTAGGTGAAAGCTGTCCAATGCACCCAATATAATACTTTTGACGCATAGAATTGTACAGAAAATCCATTTCAATATTTATAGAAAAAGATCAAATATTGCTAAATTTGTAACTCCATTGTAATTCTAGCAATTCTTCCACATTATGAGGCTGAACTCTAATATTGTTCTTTGGAATCATTCCTCTTCTCTGTTTAAGGGCATTCACACTGTTAAACTAGCAGCAACAAGGAAGGGTTCTTGCATGCAGAAGACTTAAATTAGGAAACCAATTGTATTTTATTTACTTTTCCTAAGTTTACTTTGGAAAATAGATTAAAGTGATCTAAATTAACTTTAGTGAAACACTAGTTAAAGTGAAAGTGAAATTAGGGTTTTTGCTTTACCACTAGTTAAAGTGAAAGTGAAATAAGGTTTTCGCTTTACGTAAGGTTATAAAAGAGAGATCAATTGGTGAAGAGGACACACACTTGTATTCCAATGGAGACAGGATACAGACAGGGAAGGAAAGTCGGACAGAGGATTTAGCTAGGAAGACGGAGGAGCGAGCAACAGGATCACCGAGCTTCGTACAGTTGGGCCGTACACTCACACAGGAGGGTGTTGAGGTTTAGCTAGGATTTGCCCAGTGATTCTGCCGAGTACGGCATTCACCAAGTTTAGGTGAATTTGCAGTGATTGTAAAAGATCCATATTTTCTCATAATAAAATCTATATCTGACTGTTGCACCGGTTTTCCCATCTTGGGTTTTTCGGGGGTTTCCATACCCAAAATAATAGTTTCAATATTGTGATGTGATGTTGTGATTTATTTCTCAGTTTTATATTCCGCTGCATACTGTAAAAGATATTCATGTGTGGTTATCAGTAGAGATTTGCATGCACTGTTTAGCCCTAGTTTGAATATTAAAGGAAAATTTACATGGTATCAGAGCTCGGGTGAGCTAAAGATGAGAGATTTGCAGCAGCAGTGATATATTTGCACTGAAGTAATCCGCAAATCCACCCATAGTATTGACTACTTTTTTACCCATTCGATCAACATATCACAAACTCACTCTACCACTTTTGCTACCCTACCCATACACCCCGGTGAAGAATGTTCAGGGGCAGATCTATTGAAGACACAAACTTAGATTGGAGATCTAGGGTTTGACGGGTACACTTCACTATGGTCCTGCAGTTGAGAGTTGAGGATAGAATCCAGGGTTCTTACAACTTTCCTACATGAAAAAAAAGGATCACAAGGATCCTAGACATCAGTAATGCAGAGGAGAACATTGACTCCACAAAGGTTGCACCCACAGATCCGACAAATCTAGCAGCTTGGAACAAGATTGATTCCGGAGCCATGTTGATTATCATGGATGGAGTGAAGGACCATATAGTCCCTAACCTTTCTGGTAAGAAGACCGCAGCAGAGATGTGAACGGCTTTGGAGAGTCTATACCAAAGCAAGAATGAGAACCGGAAGATGGTGTTGCAAGAGAGGATCCATAGCACCAAGATGGCCAAGGGAGAAGGAGTGGTGCCTTATCTCACAAGGCTCACACAGATCAGGGATGAGCTTAGAGCTGTTGGCTCTAAGACAATGGATGAGGAGCTAGTTCGGATAGCCCTCAATGGCTTCTCTAAGCCATGGGGCACCTTTGTCAAAGATGTTGTGGCTAGGGAGAAGCTCCCTGATTGGCAGAGACTATGGGATGACTTTGTGCAAAAGGAGACCCACATGGATCAAGGATCAGGCTCATCCAACAGTGCCCCATAGATTGTGGATGAGGAGGCTCTAGCCCTTACAGGGAAGAGCAAGGGGAAGGCAAAGAGGAAGAAGGATGGTAAGAAGAACCTTGACGTGTCAAAGGTCAAGTGTTTTTATCTGTCATAAGCCGGGACACTTAACCTCCCAATGCCCAGAAAAAGAAGAAGAGTAACACTCAAATGGTTGGATCTGCAGTGATGGATGAGTTCAGCAGGAACTTCGATGAGGAGTTCTGCTTGATAGCTTGCATGTGAAGCACCACAGGGAGCAGCATATGGTACATCGACAATGTAGCATCTAGTCATATGACTGAACAGAAGAGATTCTTCAGAGACTTGCGGGAGGGTGGAATAGGGATCCACGTTGAGCTAGGTGATGATGCACGATATCAAGCGCAAGGAGTTGGCACTGTTTTGTTTGACAGGGAGTCTGGCAAACCCCTCAATTTTATTGATGTGTTATATGTTCCAGGACTGACCAAGAACCTTATATCAATCTCCACTCTGGAGGACAAGTGATATCAGGTGAAGTTCCGTGACCATAGAGTGTATATCAGGCCCAAGGGGTCAGATAGGAGCTTGAATCGGGTGATTGGAAAAAGGAACGGGAAAGTGTACAGATTACACTTTGAGCCTGTAAAGGCTCTAGTCAGCAGCAGCAGCAATCAGGGTGAGTTGTGGCATAGGAGGATGGCACACTTAAACCATGGAGCACTGAAGCATTTGAGACAAGCAGTCATTGAAGTTCCTCAGGTACAAGAGGAAAAGCATAACCACTACAAGGGTTGTGCTTTGGGAAAGAACATCAGGAAGCCTTTCCCACAGAGTGAGCACAAGTCTAAGGATCCCTTGGACTTGGTGCATTCTGATGTATGCGGACCTATGAGTGTCCATTAGTTCAGTGGTTACAGTTACTGCATAACCTTCATTGATGACTATTCCAAGAAAACCTGGATCTATTTCCTGAAGGCCAAGACTCTTGTGGAGAACCAAACAGGAAAGAAGATTCGAGAGTTGAGAACAGACAACGAGGATGAGTACAGCTCCAATGAGTTCATGGAGTATTGTTCGGCTGAGGGGATCAAGAAGGAGCACACCGTGCCTCATACCCCACAGCAGAATGGAGTTGCAAAGCGAAAGAACAGGACAATGGTTGGAGCAGTGAAGGCCATGCTATTTGATCAGGGATTACCACTATTCCTCTAGGCCGAGGCATATAGGATTGCAGTGTACATTCATAACAGGTGACCCCACACAGCTTTGGGGAGGAAGACACTAGAGGAGGTCTTCACAGGCACTCGGCCAGATGTGAGTCACATTCGCATATTTGGCAGTGTCTGTTATTGTCATGTTCATGCTGACTAGGAAGAAGCTGGACCCTTCTAGAGAGAAGGGGTTACTTGTTGGACACAACGAGACTTCAAAGGCATATAGAGTTTACATTCCTGCTCGCAAGAGGATCATTGTGAGCAGGGATGTCCAGTTCGATGAGTACAGGGCCTTGCAGAGATCTCTAGACTTACCAGCAGAGCAATAGCCAGCACAAGAGTCGGGAGTCAAGTGGGAGGATCCAGATGTACAGGTACAGGTACAGACACATAGCACAGGTTTTGGTAGTCAGAGGGAGTCAGGTGGACAGAATCCTACAATCATTGACTTAGAGGATGAGCTGCAGCAGGAGACAAATATCTAGCAGTCGCAGCAGGTTGACACTAGGTCAAGGCCTAAGTGGTTTAGGTCCACAGTACAGGATTCTAGGCAGGTTGATGATGATCCTCCAAAGAGATCTTTCAGACGGAGTGTACCACCAGAGAGGCTTAGTTATATGGCATAGTTGACAGAGTTGATTAGCACATACTTCACTACATCAGAGGTACAGTGGAGTATGGATTGGTTTATGAGCGCAGGGGAAGTGTACAGTTAGCAAGTTTCACAGATGCTGACTGGGCAGGATGTGTAGAGGACCGAAAGATTACTTCAGGTTGTTTCAGCATCGAATCAGGGATTGTCTCTTGGTTCAGCAAGAAGCAGAAGCCAGTTGCATTGAACTCGGCAGAGGCTGAGTACATGGCAGTCAGCATGGCTGCTTGTGAGGGTATGTGGCTGAAGAAGTTACTTGCAAGGTTGTTCGAGTGTGAGCTAGAGGCTACAGTAGTTCATTGTGACAATCAGAGTGGCATCAGGCTATCTGAGAATCCAGTGTTCCATGACCGGAGCAAACACATAGACATCAGATACCACTTCTTGAGAGATTGTGTTCAAAGAGGAACCATTCGGTTGGAGTACATACAGACAAATGAGCAGGTGGCAGACATTTTCACCAAGAAACTTTGCAAACAGAGTTTTGTGAAGTTTAGGGATAAGTTGGGGTTGCTACCGAATCCCTTCCTCGTTGAGAGGGAGTGTTAAACTAGCAGCAACAAAGAAGGTCTTTCCGCATGCATGTGTTCTTGCATGCAAAAGACTTAAATTAGGAAACCAGTTGTATTTAATTTACTTTTCCTAAGTTTACTTTGGAAAATAAATTAAAGTGATCTAAATTAACTTTAGTAAAACACTAGTTAAAGTGAAAGTGAAATTAGGGTTTTCGCTTTACTAAAGTTATAAAAGAGAGATCAATTGGTGGAGAGGAAACACACACTTGTATTCTGACAAAGACAGGATACAGACAGGGAGAGAAAGTCGAACAGAGGATTTAGCTGAGAAGACGGAGGAGGAAGCAGCAGGATCACTGAGCTTCGTACAGTTGGGTCGTACACTCACACAGGAGGGTGTTGAGGTTTAGCTAGGATTTGCCCAGTGATTCTGCCGGGTACTGCATTCGCCAAGTTTGGGTGAATTTGCAGTGATTGTAAAAGTTCCATATTTTCTCATAATAAAATCTATATCTGACTGTTGCACCGGGGGTTTCCATACCCAAAATAATAGTGTCAATATTGTGATGTGATGTTGTGATTTATTTCTCAAATTTATATTCCGCTACATACTGTAGAGATTTGCATGCACTGTTTAGCCCTAGTTTGAATATTAAAGGAAAATTTACACACACTACTCCAAAATCCTAGGATAAGAGAAGATAATTGTATTAATGTCCAACAAATGATCACAAGAGTAGGTCAATGGGACTAAAAGAGTACATCCAATGTAGGTACAAAGTGGGAGTGCAAAAACAACTACCAAATAGTACTGATTAGTTAAAAACGGAGCTAAGAATCTAGCTAAAAGGAGAAGATAAAAAATAAGGTGCAAGTACCAAAAAGATGCTAGAAATTGGTTCATCTCAACTCTCAATGCTTAGTAGAGGGGAGAAAGTCAAGGTCTGCTGGCGCTGGAGTTTGCTGCCAAGGACGTGTGAGGGGCGATGATATGGGCTCCACGTGAAAGCCATCAATAACTATGAAAGGCCCAACACACTGGCAGATGACATCGTCCATAGAGAGCTGGGGCTAAGAAAATCTTAATTAAGACTGCTCTTGTTGCAGTGATCCTGTTTTAAAGAAGAAAGGAATAGATCATCATTTTTAATTAGAATATGACATTTTTGTCACCGGGGACTTGATTGATTGGTCAAGCGGGGCAGGTGATATTTCCCTTACCAATATTCGATTCCACCAAGAGCATGACATGATTAGCCCCTCCACAAAGAGGGGACCATCATGACCAGCATAAGCAGGTCGAACATGGTGATGGACAGGGTTCCTAGCCTCTAGTGCCATCAGCATTCCACCTTGATGTTGATTGGGTGGCACTAGTAATCAAAGTAAGCATCTAATAGTTTCTTAGAATCTTCCATTCGCATCCGTCCACATTTGCATTCTTTATCCATGGTCCTATACCAACCAACAGTTCTTTGAATATGCTCAAAACGAATCATATTGGCCTCAGCTTGACACCACAAAGCTTCCTTCATCTACAAGGATTTGTCTAGGGAAAAATTCACAAGAGAAAGATAATTGCTTTGCATTCAAAATTAGAAGTTCTCATACTGATAAAGAAAATGTATAGAATCAAGCAACCCAAATCTGACATGTTTCTACAACCAAGTAGCATTGCTAAAGCAATAATGTTAACATGAAAAACTGGAGCAGGGAGGCTTGTAAAGGACCCTGAGGGATAACTTACAGTTCAGTTTGCATGGGCCTGGGCATAGCACCCACAAATTGCAGAAATGGATACTTTGTGCAAAGACTTGGAGTTGGTCTCTGTTTCCGTGCCCTGAATTACACTACTTCGAAAAAAAATTAATTGTAATTTGGGGGTAAACAACACACCCCTCTTGTGTCAGAGGGATACTTTTGATTTGGCATCATTCCTTGGAGGAAAGATATATTTAGTACTCAGGCCATTGTAGATAGCTAGACTTCTTTGAAGTTACTGTAAACTAAGAAAAATCTCATTTCAGCATCAAAGAAAACTATTCTTAGCATGAAAAGAACTCATGCCAAAGTATTTCAAGGTGTAGGTCATGTTTAGGTGACACTACTGGATGCCATGATAGTGCACTTCTGGTCTTCTGTGCAAAAGGCCAGGAACAAATCCTAGGCAACTTTGATGGAATAGGTACACTACACACCTCAATTGTGACCTTGTAGCTAAGGGTCCTATGGTTATAATGATGATATCGCATAAGGAGTCATTTTCCATGTCTAGTCAAAAGGGGTTTAAAATTCAATAGAAAAACATGAAAAGCATTCAAGGTTAAGTACAGTTTCACCAGACTCGGAATCAGAAAAAACTCAGAAAGGCAAAAAAAAACATTTTTCACTGATACTCTATAAAGTTATGTGAATGTCCATACAATGCACACTATCAATGGATGTCCCAATTTCATGGATCAATAGGTATTTAATATATGATGAGTCCAAAAAGGATCAAAACAGAGAACTGGAAGAATCCATTTGTAAAAATATGCTATAAGAAGTCTGTAATAGTCACTAGCCAAGTAAAACCTCGAAAAAAACCGGATATTTGTATGCCCTAGATGCCCAATAGCATTGGTGAATGCCTAACAAGTGTCGGTGGGTGCCCTAGATGCGTTAAGTTGTCCTTTATCTCTTTTTGTCACTTGTAGTCAATAGGGAGAGAAAAATAGCTTAAACAGGTCAGAAAATGAGCAAAATTGCACTCAAAATGGGTTTTATACATTTATTGGGCATGCAGCCAAGTCAAAGTCGCGCTGACCACTTAAAACTCAGTCAACCCCAAATTTAACTCATTTGATTCAAAAAAAACCTTCTAGCAGGCAATCTGATTTGAACTCACGAGTGGCCAAGTTAAATTATGATTCCTGTGACAATGGTTAAAACTTAAGAACGATGGTAAAAAAGTTTCTTAATGTGAATGGATTACCAGAAGCAATAAACTGGACTACAAGTGCATCATTTTGATACTGTAGAGTTGAAATCCAAGCCAAACAAAATTAAACAGTAAAGTGGAAGAGTAGTGATCCAGTAGTAACAACACTAAGCATTATAAAGATGTAATTAGCAACCTAAAGATGTTATTCGATTAAGTGTTGATGCGGTTATCCATCACTCATTAGCAATCAAGCAGGGAAAATGAGAAGTGCCCCTCTTATCGTCCAAGACCGACATGAAGCAGCAAGCTTCAACTCTGGCAATGAAGTCATCATCTTTGAAGAAAGCTAGGTTTGGCTGATTTGCAAAGCTTTGGAAGCCAAGGGTTGATATTGATGTTTCAACATATAAATTGGGGAGATGTTGGAAATAGACCAACAATTCATCTACAATCTCTAACCAAATTGAAAATAGAAGTTAAGATCCACTGGGCTTCTTCTAAACCATTCACTCTAAAGTATTTGTCAATACTTACACACCAATCTCTTAGAGCCTACAAGACCAGATAGTCAGCATAAATATAAGATACTCCTTTTGTTTTTGCAAAGTCTTTGGGTTGCTAACTTGCTACCTATACACTTGGTCTTCCAAAACACCATTCAATAAGGCACTTTTGATGTTCATATGGTAAATATTCCACTAAAATAGAGCTCCCATGGCTAACAACAATCTAACTGTAATCATTTTAGCTAAAGTGCGTAAGTTTCTTTAAAAGTCAACATCGTCATTTTGTGCAAAGCCTTTTGCTGGTAACCTTACTTTATATTTGTGAATAGAACCATTTGCCTCATAATTTATCTTGAAGACCAATTTGCAACTACAACAATTTTATTTTGGTAATTCAACAAGCTTCCAAGTCGCATTGCTTTCTATTGCATTAAACACCTCATCTTACCAACTATTTTGTACCATAGTTGAACCTCCTGTTGAGCCGCCATTTGATGAACATGGTCAATGTTCATATCCAGTGCAGCAGATGTTCACAATGTTTTGCCTGGCCAATTTTGGCTAGTCATTTTTATTTTTATGCTGAAATGACCATGCCCCATGGGGGTTTTGTAATAAAGTGTGCCAGTAGGGGTTTTGAGTGGCTCCATCCCCTAAGACGTAGATTTCAACTAAAGTATTCCAGGGAGTTTTTTCCCTTGTCGATTATGCTTTGCCTATAGCCGAGTATAATCGATGAGTTTTTCTCCCGCTTCCTCCAAAGCAAGAATGCCCGATTTCAAAATTTGGGCCTTGAGGGGTTATTAGAGTCCAACTAGTAAATATGAACCTACTAGACGCTATTGGTATGTTCTATGGTCATTTCCTAAGCCCCGGGATGCTTTAAAAATTTGTCAAAAAAAATTTTACCGTCGACGTTGAGTTTTTAAATTTTTATTTTTTGACTTTGGGGAATTAATTAAATTTTTCAATTAATTAAACCATTTTGACCATGGTTTAATTGAAAATTTTTAATTTGTAATAATTAAGTGGTCTAGGGGGTGTTTTTGGCAAATAAACACTTATTTTCTAAGCCAAAACACCCATTTAACCCCTAGACACACTTATCCTAAGTTTTGGACTATTATTTGGCTTTGGAATTAATATTTTCTCAAAAACCCCAAAAAATGAGAAATATTAATTAAAATAATAAAAAATAATAAATTGAAGATAATAAAAAAATCTCCAAAAAAGGCCAAATTGAATCAAATAAAGGGTTAATTAGCTCGGAAAAAAGGATCTAGGATGATTCCAATCAAGTCTAGACTGATTTGAGTCAGTATCGAAGTGCTACAGTGAACTTCACCTTGAGATTTGTGCCCCTCTCCATGCATGGACGTTTTTCCTTCTTTGGCACGTTTCTGTTGGATTGGTGATAAGACCGAGGGGGATTGAGGCCACCTCACCCCCCCCCCCTCATTACTCCAACTCAGTTGCATCTCAGTTAGTGATCAGTTTAACTCGGAATCAGTTTGTCAAGCTCATTCAATCACCATAGTGTGCCTCTCTGATGCTGAGTCCTGATTTAAGGTTTTAAGCCCTATCTTTCTTTTCTTTTTGTATAAATAAGAGTCTCTTCTTCCCATTTGCATATGGAGAAATTGCGAGAGAACTCTGCCAAGATTGTAAACAAGATTTGATAATGGAATAAAGTGACTTTGGAGGTCTATGTGTGGGTTATTTGCATGTGTTTTTCACCTTGCGAGGTGATATTGTTTCTCAACCTTCTCCTTACTTTAATGAATGTTTGATCAATGTTAGCTCATGAAGGCTATTAATCTTGCACGGTAAGGTAGTCATTTAAAGTTCTAATTTGATTATCTATGCAATTTTCATTATAAATTTGAAGTGGGTAGGAAGTAGTCAGTTATACCAGTTCCTTTCATTATCTATTTTGTTTATTACATCCTAGCATTTGATCAGTTTATTTGTATTGAGTTGTGTTGGTTTCGGGAATCGCCAAGAGAGGAGGGGTTGAAGTTCAATTGGTTTCTCATCAAGGGTGTTTTTGAACTTCATACTTTCACCATGCAGGTTCTTTAAAGCATTTAAATCCGGCATCAAAAAACATACGGCTAAAAGGGGCTCTTCCTTACCTCTATTAATCAAACTTTAAAAACATTTTCCTTTGATTGTAAGATCCCCTCATCTTTCTTCTTCTCTTTATTTTCCCTCTTATCCATCTCTTCTTTCCCCTTTTTTGGTTTGCTTCTTTTGCCTTCACTTTTTTGTTTTTTTACTCCTCTTTTTACCTATTTGTTTCACTGGTTTTTACCCTGTTCTTCCTTCCTATTTTGCTCTCTTATTTGCAGCCATACATGCCTTTTGTTGGCTGTCCTATTTACCAAAATTTTGCAGCCAACTTTCCTCTTAGTTGGTTTCCCTCTTTCACACCTATTTTCAGCCCTTTTGGGCACTTTTCTCGCTCCTTTTTTGCCCTTTTTCAAGCCTCTTTTCCTCTTTGATTTGCAACCATCTTTCTTACTTCTTGGTTGCCCTGTTTTTTATTTTTTTTGCATCCATCTAACTCTTCTGTTGGCTTCCCTGTTTTTCCATCTTTTCAACTTTCCATTTTACTCTTTTCGTTGCATATTTCTTCCCTAGTTTTGCTTCAAAAAACACTAAATTTTTGCATTAAAAAAAGTTATTTTTTGCACTTAGATTACTTTCTTTTTGTCTAACAAATAATGGGTGCTTGAGTACTAGTTGGTTTTGTGCAAACATCGAAGAGGATGAGTGAACCCAGAAGGATTTGAGTATTGAAGAAATTGTAAAACCAAGAAAAGCTTGCATCCTTGTAAAAGCCATTAAGGCTTCTCTCCTTAGTTTTTCTTTCTTGCTTTCTTTTCAAGGGTTAAAATCCCTCTGATTGTAATTATTAATAAAGAGGACTAGTGGGGTTAAGAGGACTAGTGGGGTTAAGAGGAAGGGTGTCTTGTCTTTTCATTGCTTAGTTTAGATCTATTTTAGACATAGCTTTATTTCCTACTAATTGCTAGATTAAATTTCATTACATGCATGCCATTTACTTCATCATGTTTCTTGCTCTTTGATTAATTATCTTAAAAAGAACCTAAAGACTCTTGAACCTGTCATAAGACAAGTCAAGAGCACTCTCTATCGGAGAGCACTTGCATTGCATTCGCGTCATAGACTAGATAAGACTCTTGAATCTCACCATAAGGTGGATTAAGAGCACTCTTTGTCAGAGAGCTTGGTTTGTTAATAAAATTTGCAACTCATCATCCCCTAAAATTGGAATTTACCATTTTATAGTGTGTATGCTCTACCCGTTCGGGATACCCAGAAGCACTGTTGCTATTTAATTCACAGATTTGATTCCAATTTCACACTTAATAAAATTTACCACCTCGCATTGAGTGCAATATTTTGAGTGGGAAAATCTTTGTTGTGGGCGCTAGGTAGCTTTCTTGGTTTCGCAGTGGTTGGAAAGCTATCGAACGCCACGCTGCAAACCAGAGCGTCCAACATGTCTTCGAACAAGGCCACTTAGAATATTTTCGGTAATTCTCCTCGCCTCATTAACAAGATCATTCATAAAACGTACACTAAAATTTGACCAAGTACATTTGCAAAACGATCTCACAAACATCAGAGACTTATATTTTCAGCATCCTGACTCTATTTAAGGCACTGGCCTGTTTATTCTTGCATCATCTTGTTTGGACCATTTGTCCATTTATTTCTAAGTTATTTATGCGTGGATGCCTTAATATCTGTCTTATTATTTATCTCGTGTTTTGCAAATAGCAACGTGGATTGCGTAATTGGTCTTTTTTATGTATATCAAAACTCCTAAACAACACTAATTCTCACCATTCATCTAAGAACACTTTAAAACAAAAAGCCTTAGACAATCTTTTTAGGGACTAACCCCCTTGGCTTCATTAGGAGTTAGCCTAAATAGAGGAGCTGGGATCAGGTGACAACACCTGGCTCTTTGCTTGCCCACAAGGCCACACCTTTCTCACTTTGGGAAACAACAGTCCAAAAGATTTCTGCTGACAATGTGCATTCGGTGGACAACACCTCCTACGTTGCTTTTTCTCACTATTGCTTTTCATGTGCTTCATCAAATAAAGTAGGCACATGTGTATTCAAACAATGGCTATCAAAGCAACATTTACTTGATGCAAAACTGATATTGTAACATTCGCAAAACTGATATTGCAACATTCTTGACTTCAAACCTTCTTCACTTGTCTGAGGTAGCTTTAGTTGTAGAAATTTCTACTGATGCTCAAGATTAATGCAAAACAGAAATTTCACCTCCTTGACCAAAGATTTACCAGATTCTACCTGTGAATTTTCAATATTACAGCTGTCATGAAATAAAGTATAAAACAGCAGTGGAAAGACAACAATATTTCACTTTCTAGCAGCCCAATCTTCCACACAATCCAAGGAGAAAAATTACCAAACTTTCTAGACAAGTTTAAGCCCTCTAGGACAACTTATCCCACATAAATCAAATCTGAAAACTCACTTTTACAGCAGTAAAATAGCATATATATTAACAGCAAACAGCCCTTAAATTTTTCAATGATAATGTCAAATAAATTGTCCTTCTAGTCATGTCAAATCGGAAAGACATATATAGCTGTAAATACAATACATGAAGAACATATATGGCTGAGAATCAAATATGGAAATTGCACAAGACAACAGAAAACTTCGTATTATGCTTAAGATGAAGTTCATGTACATACCGTAGTGTTCTTTAAAGGATAGTACAAACCACTAGCTCTCTAAAACAATAGTTAGGGAAATAATAAAAATCCTAGCTCAACCAAGTAGCTACAACTTGCAATTCACTCCAACAAGTCCTCCAAGGCAAGATGTCCTCTTCTCTTCTTCTCCGCCAAATATACCCTAGGGTTTATCATAATCCCTTAATCGCAAACCTCCAAGGGATAAAACCTAACCCTAGACTTCTAAGATGCCCCAAGATACTTCAAGAAGACAAAAAAAACCCTCGTAACTCAAGAGAGAGAGAGATCAAGGACAAATGAAGACCAAGAGAGATAGAGAGAACACTAGTGCACCCTCTTCTCCAAGGTCACATCTTAACACGAGTGAATAAGAACGAACACAATGATATGAATGAGAAATATTCTCTCCTTCCTCAATATATATGAGAGGCAAGGGATGCCAACAATACAATGTGGGCCCAAGCCTTTACAAGCAACCTACAATGAGCACTTGTAGACCAACACAAATGAAGCACTACACTCCTAGATACACGTCATGTTCCAAGGTGATGCCGTACACAATAAGGGCTCCAAGTTTATGTAGCTACACAAGGCATGCCCATATCCTTTCATCACAAGAATCCACAAATTCCATTGATCATCCTAAGCAATGTACTCCATTGGGTCAACTACCCCTCTAAGAACAATGTCGCAGTCTAGGCGTCCCCAAGCCAACCCCAAGCCTCCAAATAAAAATCCAAGCCATTCCATGCTATCTAGGGCTAGATGCCCTCCTCCAAGATGCATAATACTCCTCCCAAGTAAGACATTCTCCAAGCAAGTGAACCTCTCCATGTGGCCACAATGAAGGGCATCCACCGAGTTGTCAAGAGAACTCCAATGCACTACGTAAGAATACCAACCTAGCACCTAACTGAGCTCAAGCAATCACTAAGCAAGCTATATCCCCTACGCAAATCCATCACATTCCATCTCCCATGCGTCAATCCATCTCTGACTATCCTTGGGCTTAGCATACACCACATTTACCTCAAATTTCAGAAACCACCCCAAACATGGTGTAAACACTTCCAAAGTAACCCCAAAGGCTAACATTACTTGCATTGAAACCCTCATTGCTTGTAGATACCTCTTTGGGTTTTTATTGAACTTTGGACCTATTTATTACTGCTTGCTTGCTAGCACTAGCCACATGATGTCAAAGTATTCTTATACTCGTGTTTTGCATTGCCCTCCTTTTACTGTGGAACCGATTTAGTGTCAACTTTACCTTCTACATGTCATAGTGCAACAATTTGAAATTATTCTTCTTGCGTATGACCTTCATCTAAGACAACATCTTCGTTGACTATTATATCTTTCCTTTCTAAACCAAGAGACTACCTTACAAATATGCATTTTTTGCTTTTACCTTCTAGTTTAGCCTTTTTTTCTTTTGGCACAAATGCATGTATATAATAAAAATTATGAGATGGTTTACTTTTGGCTTCCTATTACCCCATGCCTCTTCAGGTGTACATTTCTCACTGCCCCATGGGTCTTTTATTGAGTAAGCACATTACTTTATGGACAACTTTAAACCATAAGTTGTTTCAAAGATTTTTACACTTAAGCATGCTCTTTGTTGTCTCCACAACAATCCTATTATTCCTCTCCATAATATGGATTTGTTGTGAGTCTAAGTTGCACGAAACATGGAACGGGTATGGGTTTCAGAAATGGGAAAATGAAACATGACCTACCCAAATAGGTACAACGGAGGAAATGTGGTATATAAAAAATACAAAATATATATAATATAAAGTTTTATTTTTCCAAATCAATGAGAAATTAATTAAACAACTTAGGAACAAATATGTGGGTAAATAAGTAATTAATTAGGAGCTTTTATTGTTTTTCAAGCTTCCTACAGGTTCCATCGTTCATGTGGGAGCATGGAATAGTCAACAAAAGCATCAAAATAGTTGACTAGTTCGCTAAAACATGCTCATACAAGCCAAGATATGTTCCTCTTTTGTGAAACACATTTCGCACTCATACCCATGTTTAAATACGTTCTTGAGCCTAGTACGAAGGGGGGGGGTTGAGTTGTGGAGTATATGAGGACGTAAGCTAAAACTATAAACATCATGAGCTCTGCAACATTTATACTCCCCACTATCTATCCTAGGAACCTCAATCTTCTTCCCAATTTGCTTCTCAACCATGACTCTAAACTTCATGAATGTGTCAAGAGCATCTGGCTTGTTCTTCAAAAAGTGAAACCATATTTTATTAACTCATCAATAAATGTCAAAAAGAACAATGATCGACCTCCTTTCTCAAATTTTCCTTTAAATTGTTTACCTAAAATACAAGCTTCACAAACACCTTTCTCCTAATGAATTGGAAGCAAAAATGCAAAACATCGAGAGCTAAGATTTTTGTAGTTAGTCTTAAGCCACTAATGCTTGTCCTACTTGTAGCAGCAAATTTGTGGAGACCACCTTTCTCTTATCAATTATGAGACTCGTGTCTTCATCAAATTCAACCTTGAAACAATGTTTTGCAATTATCCTCACTACCAATAGGTTCTTCGTTAGGCCTACTAGTACAAACATCACAGATTCACATATTTAAAACTTCCATTGAGCACCTTCATTAGGATTTTTTCTTAGGCTTTGACCATGTGCATCCTATCATATCCTAAAGCATGTCTCCCTTAAGTCTGTATACCATGCATCTTTAGATATATTTTTGGGCACTAATGACATAAAGAGTCTATTATTTCTCATATCATCTTCATTGTCACTAAAGCTATTGTGCTCTTTTTTTGATAAATTGCTTTGAATTCCTATGCCTTTTAGGCCTTGAATGAGAAAAAGTGCACTTATTTTTCCTACAACCCTTCTCATAATGACAATGTTTTCCAAAATAATAAACTTTCCTTTGTTACATCTGCTGAAGCTACCCTTCTTTTAGTCTCCATGCCTTAAGTTGCCTTGTTTTGGCTTCCTCTCTTTCCTTGTTGCTAGCCAAAACTTTGCCTTCCTCTACCCTAGCGCTTAGCTGAAGGCATGTTTAGGACTGCCTTTTTCATCATAGAGCTTATCCCTTTCTTCTTCAGCAAAAGCATGTTATAATTCCATTAGGGTCACAACAAAGAGATATCCTATCGCATCAAATATTAAGAGTATAGATAGCTATCATTGGTACTCTACGACTTGTTAGAAACACTTAAAATTCTCCACACAAACTATTATGGGTTATAGAGACAATATTCCTATTATTATCATTTCACCCACCACAATAAGTTAATCTCCAATATTTTTGAGTTTGGTGAGATGAACTATATTGTAAGACTCAAATAGTTGGAAGATAGAATCCAAATAGTTGGAATATCCAATTATTGGTAGAAGGAAGCAAAAAATCGCTAACAACTTTAGAAAATAGGACTTTGAACATGTTAGCAATATTAGGAATAAATTATACCTAATAGAATAGTTAATGGGCTGCTAAAGATTGAACTTTTGAAGGATTAGGATATGAAGTTGATGTCTTTGCTAATCTGAGAGATTCATTTGAATTTGAATTCATTTGAAGGTGGAAAAAGTTATTGTGCATGCAGAGTGATGGTACGTCACTCTTATCAATTTGAAGATTTAAAAGTAGAAGTATTGGAAAACATATTACAACAATGAAAGTTGGGTAGTGAGAATGTCAAAAGAGGAGCTCGGTTGCAAGGTATAATGAGAAGCAGAGCAGGATGGGAGTTCAGCTTCCCTAGAAGCCAAATCTCAATCAAAGAAGGAAACACAAGGGCCTTGTTAGATATAAGGGGGGGCATCATTAGGACTAAGGCATCTAAAAAAAGCAAAAGCCTTAAAATAAAGTGATGTAATCATTTGCTAATTAATGTAGTCATTAAAAGATTAGGTTTTCAAGAGTTCATAACTACTCCTCTTTTTCCTATTATTGAGTGATGGTGCTTCACTCAATAATAAATCAATACATTATCTCATTCTTATGTGCATTCTTATCTACACTTGTGTGCGTAAAAATTGACATGGTTTCAAAGCCATCCTTCCTCACCCTCCTAACATCAGATACTAAAGTGTATTGCAAATAAAACATGGGATTGAAAATGTGCAAAAAGGTCCACACTATAGGAAAAGTTTCCATCATGAATATTTGTCCATGAGACGCCACCAGTTGGGTGCAAAGTCTTGCCATCTGTCTCATTTGTAAAAAGTAGGAATTGAGCTTCCAAACGAGAATTGAGAAAGATTCTTGTGCAAATTGACATGAAAGACCGCAATCCCGTGCATAAGAGAATAGGTGTCGTGAAGTATCCCGTAACAAATTGGATTCAAAGAAGTTTCCAGTGAAGAATTGCAAAAGAGACACCATGAGAAATACTGTGACAAATTAAAATCAAGGAAAAGGATCATCGTGGATGAGTAAATTGTCAGGCCAATTTATACCAATCAATAGAGATGTCATCGAGACGATTAGAGCCATTATGAGGGGAAGATCCACCAATTGAACGTCAATAAAGTTGAAATTTATCAACGCCATAAGGAGTAGCCTAAGATGTAAGACCAATTGTTAGAGTAGTCAACAAAGACTCAAAGGGACTATCAAAGATGCAATTGGTAAGTCACAAAAGAAGTGGGTCAACTTAGTAAGGAGCCTACACAACCTAATCAAAAAAGGATCTAATTGATGAGACCCCAACTTGCAAAAGAGAAGAGATACCAACCTGCAAAAGCAACAAGATCAAGGACAAAGAGAGTCGGGGCATGTTATACCAAGAGTTGGGGCATATTATACCATTTTATGAATGGGAATTTTGCCCATATTTTTACTTCAGAGATCAAACTGAGACCCAAATTTCAGTACATTTAGATGTGACTAGTGATGAGATGCCAGCAATTGATGCTATATTATGCCTTGTAATGATGCCATGTCATGCCTAAGAATTGACTTTATGGATTGTGCTTTGGAAGTTCATACCACTCGACACTGTCTAGAAAACTAATTGGCTTTGAGAATTGACACAATGACTCCACATTGTCCCTTCATCATGAGTGCCTCCCTATCTTTCCTGTGTCTTGGGCCTACTTGTGTTATAATGAATCCTTCGATGGTGCATGAGGCTTGCTTGTAAAACCCTGGGTCGGTTGCTACTAAACAAGAAGAGTTACAATTGAGCAATGCTCTCCCTAGATCAAAAACAAATCTCCCTATGCTTTGTGTCATGAAAATGGTTATTGGTTGGAAGGGTGGGTACTCCTTGAATTAAGAGGTTAAGCCTATTTTCTCTCACCAAGCATTAATGTGGCACCTCCATCAGGCCTATGGACAATCGCTGGCAGAGGAGCTAAGCCCGTATCATCACTAGTACCCAGAAGGTATCCAAGGCTAGTACCTTTCACTCATTATCCAAAGAAAGGAGAAAAAAGTGAAAAGAATAAAATAAAAAGAAAGAAAAGAGAAAAAGAGAAAAATAAAAGAATGGTCAAAAAGAGAAGTATAATCTTCAAAAGCATAATCTTCAAATTCACTTTTTGCATGGAGTTGAATGGTATAATCTTCAAAAGCATCTTCAACATCGTCCAAGGCATTTCCCCAACATTTTTCTCATGATTTCATCACCCATGGATTAATAGGCAATTATTATAAAGTCTGATTTAAAAATGCCTAAGTTAAGCAGAGCAGAAATTCAACCAATGAAAAGAAAATTTTATGTCTGAATTGGCATGATGGGTCCTACTCAAATGCAACATGGATAATTACCCAACATTTAGAGATGATTTTTCACTTGTTTTGGGGGCCCACTCAGCAAAAGAGTGGATTAGGGAGGGCACACTCAACTTCAAGGAGGGCAAAATGCTCATTTTTCAGCTTATCACTAGCTCTTTCACCCTTCCAACTTAGCATTCCACTTCAGCTAGGCAACTTCATCACTTATAATCTCAATCAAGATTTGTGGCCCACAGAGATTCCACTCAACCAAGTGCACCACACTTGAGGAGGGCGACTTGGCCATTTGCATACTCAACAATGTAAAGATGTAATTTAAACCATTAATTGGAAAAGGAGACTCAAATGAAAATCTCAGCCATCCATCTCTTTAGGATTAGGGATTTTCTTGAGTTATAAAAGGGAGAGGGCACCCCCTTTGTAATGGTTGATTTCTGGAATAATAACAAAGCTTTGATTCTCTGCATTATTCTCTTGTGTATCTTGTGTCTTGGAGTGTTGAGATTTTGAATCTTGCTCTCTTGTGCTGATTCTATGGTGGCTTCATGAAGATCTGAGGTATTATTGTTGCAATATTTTCTCCTTATGGGTTTTAAATCTCGGATTGTTGTCTAACCTTGAGATTTTAGCAAGAAGATAGGATTTAGAAGTAGATTAAAAAATCATTTATTTTCTAGGTTTTATTTCTCTTTCCCATCATATGATTTTCTAACTTGTTTGCAGCTAAGCTACTAATCTCTGGATTGTCATAGCAACCTCCTTGTCTTGGTTTATGAGAAAATTGGAGTGAAAGGGGCTTTTGGGGCGACTTCAAATTGGAAAGGTTTTGTAGATTGTTTGTAGCCTCCACAAAGTTGGGAGTCTTTTCACTTAGATCAGCATACTTGAGGGGCGAATTGACTCCATCACCCAACGAAATCAGCAAGACTTGACAAAGGCTCGACAAATACAAAAAACCTCAAAATTACAGTAAGGGTGAGTCTTAGCCAAGTATGAGGCAAATCTTGGTGAGTTTGGTGAGTAAGGGTGAGCCTTAACAAGTGGCAAGCTAATGATCAATATAAGGTGAGTACACTTCCTAGCTAAGACTTGTGAGCCTTGACCGAATCAAAAGTTCACTTATGGAAACAAAGATTGCTTGGATGGAATCAATGAGGATGCACACACTGAAATTGATGAAAGAAATCGACAGATTGTGATGTTGATCAACCCCTTTGTGACTAATGATATGTGGCTAGAAATGCAAGATGGTCTTGATGCTTTCCAGATTTGGGGGTGTTTGAAAAACTTACATGAGACATTAGATATAGGTAGAACTTTCTTCTTGATAACTGTTGTTTTCAATAAAGACGGAGCAATAAGAATCATTTCAAGACAACTTATTAAAAATCACAAACATTAGAGATCAATTAAAAGAAATTGATAAAATAAATTAAAGAAGATATATTAATAATTACATTTAAAAACCCCGCACCTTCGTATGAAAACTTTGTTACAACCTTTAATACATTGTTACATGGGGACATGTTTTCTAGGGTAGGGTATGGACTCCCCACACTCCCAGGAAATATGTACTTCAAAGGGGACATTTCCCCACATCCCCTTTTGATGGAGACACAAGGAAATGCATTAGGAACATCCTTCTCAAAAAACTAGAGTCTCCCATGCTCCGTTTAACCAAAGACCATCTTTCAAGGGGAAAGAAAAAAAGATAAAAGAAAAATAAAACATAAAATGAATGTAAAAATGCATAGGGAGATGAGGGACCTAAAGAGGCACAACATGGATTGGATGGTCTGCCATTAAGTATTTTAGAGAATGCAAATGATGTTGATTCAAATAGCAACACTCCATTGGTTGGTCCTTATTTCTTCATGCAATAGCTAGATGAAAAGAATTGTGCGACATGCACTGATGCTCATTTGTCATTTGACATGTTCTTAGATCAGTAATCTTAAGACTTAGATCTATATATTTTGAATTTTCTAAATACAACGATAGATGCTTTGTGTTTAATCATTATTATCATGTTATGTTACATCATTATATGTATCATTTATGATTTATTATATTACATGTTGGGGAGGTCATGGGTTCAACTCTCTTTACCCCCTTGGGGTTAGGCTCCATATCAAGGTGGTGGTTTACCTCATTTACCCTCCATGAATCATGCAGAAGTACTCAGAGGGTTTTCCGCAAGGTTATTCTTTGGAAAAAAAAATATTATCGATGCATTGTTATGTATAAGAATTCAATTATTTATGTTTCAATTTTCATATATTTTAATTTTGTTTTTTTAGTATTTTTCAGTATAGGGAACATCCCCTATGATGTTTCCTAGAATTTGGAAGGTGCCTCCACACATACCCGAATGCATATCCCCACTCCCACGTCCCAAAGACACTTGGTGGAACATTGCTTAAATATAACTTTTGGTGATGTTGATATGACATTTGAGCAATTGAGCAAAAGGATTTTACAAAAGGATATATGATGTTTCCTAAAATTTGGAAGGTGCCTCCACACAGACCCGAATGCATATCCCCGCCCCCACGTCCCCACGTCCCAAAGACACGTGGTGGAACATTGCTTAGAAATAACTTTTGGTGATGTTGATATGACATTTGAGCAATTGAGCAAAAGGCTTTTACAAAAGGACAAGTGAATGATGTAACATGGTAGCAGCAGTGTGAATGGGGAATCTAAAGCCACCTTAAAAAGAACAGTTCAATGGCAAAGGCAAGTTTGTACATGGCAGCAAGAATTGGAAAGGTATGAAATATTTTTATTGTGGCAAGTTAGGATATAAGGCCATGTTTTGCACGAAACTATTGTGGGATAAAAAACGCAACCAAGAGCATTCCTTTGAAGACCAATGTGCGAAAAAACAAGCTAATGTAGCTGAATACAAAGAGGAAGAAAACTTTTATGTCTATTGCACATGCTACAGGAGTCATTGAACAAAACAGATTGGTACATCAATTCAGGTGCATCACTAAATTTTACAAACCATAAATATTGGTTTATTGATTTTGTAGAGGACAACTCTAACTCTGATTTTGTTGTCTTCAATGGCAAAGAAGAATATAGAGTTGAAGAAAAGGGATGTGTGCAACATTAGATGAGAGGTAAAATATTTTATTTAGGGTTGTCTACTATAGCTATGGTTTGCAGAAAATTTTACTTTTGGTTAGTTGATGTCTTCAATAGTAATAGAGGTTTTATTGTTGGCAAAAAGTGCAAATAGACGATTTCCATCGGTGTGGAAGAAGAAGATTTGCTTCCACTGGTAGATGATAACAAGAAGTTGATGGTTACATGAGAGAACATCGAGAAACATGAAGGTAAACAGTGGATTCACTATGTGTTTCATTAAGAGAGAGACCCTCAAAAGAAAACTAAACTTCAATATGTTAGGCCACCAAGATGTGGAGAAGGTAAGTTTGGTGAACATGCCAAGTTCTATGTCAACGGTCAAATAGAAGGATGACTATTCAGCCAACATTGCCTCTCATCCAGCTTGTGAGTCAAATAGAAGGATGTTGACATGACTTGATTGCTACAATCATAAGGAGATAGTAGATCTACTGTGAGCACTTCAACAAACGCTAATTCAAACAAGTAAAACACAGCAGATTTATAACAGCACTCAATGTTGATCATAACAGAGATGAATCCATACCATATTGTACTCAAGAGGCATAACTGCACTTGAGAGAGAAGTCAAACATGACGAAAAAAGATTGTTGCATAACCCAAACAAGTACTCAAGGGAAGTGCACTATAGAAAAGATGCCTTTAGGCCTTATCAATAATTAACTTGAATAAATGAATACAAATAAGAAGAGTGTGTTGTATTTAAATTTCATACACATCATTTAGGGTTGGGGCGCTAGCCCCAAGTGGCTGACTAGGTGTTCAACCTTAGACAAAATAGCCAAATAAAGTAAAGTACAATAAATGGGTTAGTTACAACTTACCCGTGTGTAGGCTCAATAAAGCCATCAATACATCAATACAGTAAATCAACACTTCGACTCAAGTGAAGATGAACCACATAATCTCAACACTGATGTTCAAGAACCTTCCCGAATACAACTCACCTCCAGATGCAGATTGAAGACCTTATTTTGGAGTGGGATGCAGACATCTTGCTTGTCCGAAGCTTTTGATTCTGTATTTGAGCAAGTAAAGTTTATGTAACATGACCATTATGGAAGGGTGTTAGATATAATGATAATAAAGTGATGTAAGCATTAGTTAATTAATGTAGTCATTGAAAGGTTAGGTTATCATAACTTATGTAACTACTCCTCTTTCTCCTACATGTAATGAGATATTGCATCACTGAATAAGGAATCAATCCATTCTCTCTCATTCTTATGTGTATTCTTGGCTATGCTTGTGTGCGTAAAAACAGACAAGCCCACGGGTGTAAAGCAGAATTTGGGGAGTGGATGAGTGTCATCAGGCTGCAGGGCAAGGAGACAAAGAAAAGAGACCCCAGCAAACAAGCAGAATGAAAATATGAAAGTGAGTGCATCGATAAAAGACATAGTACTTGCTGAAGTCAAGAGAATGTTTGCATGCTCATTTTGGAGGGACCAGGATTCTGTTTTTGTGTTTTTGCCAAATATCCTTGCTGATCTGGTTTTGGTTGAAAGAGTTTAGAATTAGTGTTCATAGGAATCTGGGCTGTTTTGGTAGAGTAGTGGTGCCTGCCTGTATTAAATCCAAAAGTTCTAGCATTGTTTTTCTGTAAGTAGATATAGGTATTGCTGAAATTTTCTGAAAATAAAATCCAGCCAAAATATATAATTGAAATTTATAATAATAATAATAATAATAAACCTCTAGATGGGATACTAATACAAACGGGCCAACTTAAAACTTCAAAAAAGTCCCATTTTTTTGAAAGTTCAAGAGCATTTTTGTTTAAAGTTGTGATGAAGAGTATCTTCATTTACAGAATTATTCCATGTGTTCAATCTAAATTCTAGAATCTAAGCCCTTTCCCACATCATGTGCACAACATCTTCAACAAGCTTATGCCTTCAGTGAATCAGTCCATCCTCCACAATGATTCAACAACCTTCCAGCTGCCCAACAGCCTATAAAGCTAGTAATTACTAATTACTGCAATTGAGGCTGGTATGTGAGCCTAGCCACCCAAAGCGTTGGAGCCTTGGAGGACAAATAGAAATTACTTTGAAAGAAGGGTATGACCTTACCTCCTGCCTGAAAGGACCAATCCCTCTAACTAATGAAGGTATGTAAAGTTTTAGTCCCTACCCTTACCTATCTTAGTGATATAAAAAGGGGACAAAGTCCCTGGAAAAGCTAACAGATAACTTAATTGGTGCAGTGATCCATGGAAGGATTGTCGTCATCAAATTAAATTGTCAATCTCCAATACTATTTCTATCCCCCCTGCCAGCCAGTTGTCTTTAGAGCTCAATTGCATGCAAAGTGCAAAAAGCATTCATTTTTCTTTCCGGTGTCAGTTTTCCTCTGTTTTTTGTTGACCATGTTAAAACAACCAAAAAACAGCCAAATCAGCCAATGATTCCGTTGACAAAAGAATACTTCAAACTAGGGTTAAATACTGTTAATTTTTTCCATAAAGATTTCGAGATGCTATTCAAATTTTGTTTTCATAAATATACCTTTCTCACAAGAATTTTGAAACTATTAGGGAAATTATTATAAATTATTATATTCTTTGATATATAAATTGTGTAATTTACTGTTTTTTAATGTATCTATCATATTAACTGTTTTTCATTCTGTACAGCCAGAGTGCACCTGATGGTTAAGAACATTTATCTCCTCCTTGCAGATCACGGATTCAAAACCAAAGGGGGTGGGGTATATACACCATAGTTACAAGAATCGGAATCGGCAATAAATCAGCAAGGCAAAAGAGCGAAGAGTTTGAATCGAATCGGAAAAAATCGAGAAAAATGGGCAAATACAAAAAATTAAATACATGCACATTTTGAATTAAAAAAAAACATTTTTCATAGATATTCAAATAGCCATGTCCATATACTATCGGCAATAAATCAGCAAGGCAAAAGAGCAAAGAGTTTGAATCGAATTGAAAAAAATCGAGAAAAATGGGCAAATACAAAAAATTAAATACATGCATATTTTGAATTAAAAAAAAAACATTTTTCATAGATATTCAAATAGCCATATCCATATACTACAAGTTATCAATAGATGTCCAAAATATATCAATTCTCATCCATAGAAGTCTTCCAATTCTCATCCATAGAAGTCTGGCAACTAGCTGAGTTCCAAAGATCAGTTAACTCTTGCCCATGATCGTCACCCCTTTAACATGTGAGTTTTGCAAGTTTTGCGAGTTTTGCTGCCCCTTAACATGTGAATCCAGTCCTGCCCAGGTCGCTTCCATTTCACACTGTTTAAACTTCAAGGTTTCAAACTTTGTCGTTGTCGG
Organism: Pseudotsuga menziesii; assembly: GCA_001517045.1. Lineage (NCBI taxonomy): Eukaryota > Viridiplantae > Streptophyta > Pinopsida > Pinales > Pinaceae > Pseudotsuga > Pseudotsuga menziesii. The sequence continues at coordinate 381,778 of LPNX010752236.1, read as the reverse complement.
CTACCCCTTCACACTGTTCACAGTCACGACTCACAACACTGTTCACAGTCACAATTCACACTACACAGTTCACAACTGAGTAATGAGTTAACTCCTGCACAAGTAGGTGACCACAACCCACTTCGAAGATGATGGTCACTGCTCCTTCACAAGAGCTAGAAGAAAATACAGGACACAGACAAATACACCCACAACAAACAAAGAAATGAGAAAAGACAATTGAAATCGGGTTTTTATCAATTTTTGGGCATGCAAACCAAAAAATCGTGATTGAAACTCTGGAAAAGGTTTAAGTCGCGAGTCAAAATCGCATTGACGGGTCAAAATCGGTAAACCCAAGTAAAAGTCAGCCCAATTTAAATCGGCTATTTTAGGGCCCGATCCAGATTTAAATGGGAAATCGTGATTTAAAGCACGATTCTTGTAACATGGATATATACCTCCATAGACTAAGCAGTAAAATCACTGTGCAGAAAGAGTCCCACAAAAAAGGAGTCTCATACATAAATGTAATGTCTGGCTAAGCTATGACCTTAAATTGGACTATTATTATTTAATGGGTTCATCGTTATTTTTGGTATTTTTTGTCCATATGTACCATACAAAAGTTGCGACTGTGCTTGCACATGAAAGCTATGATATCACTAGCATAGATCCATCTTAACCACAGATATCTTAAGCACTGAGAAGAGATCTAAAAAAACATTATGGACATAGCTTTCGGCGCTTAAAATATATAGGGTTATGATGAATATATGCCAATATATTTTGTGTTTGTTTTTTAATGTCAGCGATTTTTTCTTGGTTTGTGCATGCACATGACACATGCAATACATCTCATTTGTTTTTTAAATCAGATCTTATTCTGGTTTATGTACGGACTTGACATGTGATACATCTGTTCCACACCAGGCTGTAGAGTGCACCTCGCTTCTCTTAATGCAATTGTTTTTTTTCCAAGGAAAACCTGATGGGGAAACCACTAGACACTTTCCCACATTTTGCGGATGGTACCCAATGTAAAACCATCAGCACTAGTTATAGTACCTAACCCAATAGGAACATCAAGTGAGACATGCAGCAGAGACAACCAGCCTGGCAGCAGAGACAACCAGCCTGGGAGACCCTGAGACCTTTTGCATGGAGCTCAAAGCACTCAACCACTTGAGCCACCTGGCTAAATCACTAAATGCAATTATGAGAACACTTTCAAAATTGCCCAATAAAGGAATCAATAAATCAGACTCCAAAGAAATTGGAAATACTTTGTAAATATAGAAGCTGGGAAATTGAGAGATATTTAAATTGCAAAACGCCAAAAAGAGCCAAAAAAGATGGCCTACATGACTACACAAAGAGGAGAAAAAATAATAAAACAGTTGTCCATATAAACATAATCTACCAGCTCAAGCAGTTACCCAATTAGTTGTGACTAATGTTGGTGGGCATTTGGATAGTTCCATACCAGCAAGTCCCAGTTAAAACCCTTGGGTTAGGCACACTAGTCAACGCCCAATGGGTTTACAAGGCATGCCTTCCACAAATGTGGAGAAGCAACCCTTTGGGTTTCCCATGAGGGTTTTCTTGGAAAAGAAAAGAACATTAAGAAGAAAAAAACACAATCTACCATTTGGATGTCTACCCAAACAAATGAAAATTCAGAATTACACTGCATCCAAACACATGAAAATTCTGAGTTGCACTACACCCATATGTGAAAAACTCAGATTTAGATTGAGATTGAGATTTACATCCATATGTGAAAAATTCAGAATTAAATTGAGATTGAGATTTAAGGTATTCCTGCATGATCAGTAGGTAAAGGCTTTGCTTAGATAAAGGTACAAATTTATATTGTATTGTACCATGTTAATGAGAAGAGGGGGTTCATAACTCCTTGTGAACTAAGAAAATGCATAGTTATAAAAAGAAAAACAGAGAGATCATAAAAGTGTGAGAGAGTGAGTGATGGCACCTGTTGCTGGGGTGCCTGTTGCTGGGGTGACTGTGGCCGGTCAGCTCTGCGAATGAGCTTGTGCTGGTCGACAAGGTATCGGAAGAGATGCGGCGGAGGCATGCTGGTGATTTCTCCTGAGAGATTGTTCTTGTTGCAATGAAGCCAATCTTCCATCTCATATTGCATCACATTCCTCCGCCTAGGCAATGACATCAACCATGCAAGAGCTGCTTCCAACCCATCCTCCTTGTTGTTAGTGACAATTTTGGTTTCTTCTTCAGAAGCAGGAGCAACCACGATGGCCATGCATTCCGCAGCACCATTATTATTAATATCACCACCACCATCACATGGATCTGTAGGAGGGCATGGAGCCTCAACGGCGAATGACTCCTGGGCCTGTACATCTTTCTCCTCTTGGCCTGACATCATCGTATGTTACGGTGGGACTATAATTTCAAACCCAACAAAAAGAGAAAATATATGTACCACCTTGGTCCCTGGATAACAAAAGGCTTCTTGAGAGTTTTTTCTCAAGAGAGAATTACACGCCAAATTAGAAGCTCGTGATACCCAAATACCCGGATGAACTGCAAAGCGATTTAGAAGCTTATGCCCGTATGCCACATCGATTCCGGATGAAATTGGAACAACGAAAGGAATATAAAAAATACCTGAATCAATTTTCAGAAACAATGCCTTTGCGGTTTACCCACATGATATACGTCCATGTGCAAGAAGGCGGCAACTTAGGACATTTTATATGCACATCGACGCATAGAGGCTAGGTTCGGAATTCACGTAGGAAAGCTCCGAGGTTAGCAAATGGTAATTATAGCTGTGGAGTTGGACTACTTGCCAACGTTCAAATTTGAACCCGTCAAAATGGTTTAAAAACAAATTAAAAATATTATTTTTAAAATACTAAAAAAAATTAAAATATTATTTCTGAGGTGTAGTTTTACAGATTGGGTTGGAAAAAAATCTTATCTGTCCAAAACATTAAATTAAAAAGAAAAATATATATAAAAGGATTAAACCCGTCAAAATGGTTTAAAAACAAATTAAAAATATTATTTTTAAAATACTAAAAAAAATTAAAATATTATTTCTGAGGTGTAGTTTTACAGCTTTTGTTGGAAAAAAATCTTATCTGTCCAAAACATTAAATTAAAAAGAAAAATATATATAAAAGGATAGTTTTAAGAAATAGTTTTGAGAGATGTATTTTTATAACTTGGGTGGGAAAAGTGTCAATCTGTCCAAAACATTAAATTATATATATATAAGTGATAGTCCCAAAAGATAGCTCGCACTCTCCAAAGAAAGGGGTATGTCACAGTTTACCATCTTTACCATCCATAAACTTATGAGGAAGTATTGGATATATATATATTCTACTCACTAAATAAAGCAGCATTAGTAAAAAGACTATTTATTTTCACGCTACTCATTTTTGGTAATTAAATAAATAAATTAGTTTAGTAAGTTCAAATGCATACAAACACCATCCAAGTAAAAAGACTATGTATTTTCACAATGAATTTGAATTATTAAGTAATATAGCTTAGCATGGAAGTATTGGAAAGTCTTTGAGGGATGTATTTTTACACCTTGGGTTGGAAAAATGTCCATCTGTCCAACGCATTAAATTTTATATATATAGAAGTGATAGTCCCAAAAGATAGGGCACACTCTCCAAGAAAAGGAGCATGTCACAATTTACCACCCTTACCATCCATAAAACATGAGGATATATATATTCTACTCGCTAAATAAAGCAACATCCATAAAAAAAGACTATTCATTTTCAGTAAATAAATAAATAAATTAGTTTAGTAAGTTCAAATGCATACAAACACCATCCCAGTAAAAAGACTATGCATTTTCACATTGAATTTGAATTATTAAGTGATGTAGCTTAGCACCAAAGTATTCTAAAGTTTCTTCAACTTAGTCTATACCTTCTCCATTTTTTAAATGAACTATTGTTTAGGGAGTGGTGTCCTTTAGCAAACCTTTCTTTCACTTTTTCACTCAAAAAAGAGGTTTCCACCTCAAGGAATTTGATCCCTCTCAATGCTTCGTAGAACTGGAGTTAGATGGGTATATACGGGTTATTAGTGCAATTAATAAGGGCATAAATTATAGTAACATTTCACGTACAATTTTTTTAATTACCTGTCAATATGAATATCAATTTACAATCAGTGTGTTTAAAATCAAATAGTCCCTACCCCCCAATTGGCAAAAACTTTTTTCGCCCAAAACTCTACAACAATGATTTGACATGCACACTACCTAGAGTTCCAACTTTCCAAGAGCCACAATAATACTTCCTTAAGTTCCTTATTTAAAACTCAATGACCTCGTGCAAAATGTCGTAAATTTTCTAGCAAGGCTCTATAGTCGACATTTTTCAAGATATACGAAGTTAAGGATGGATGAATTTATTGCTCCGGGAATCGATGGTTTTAAATCTTTACAAATCCAAATGCATAATCCCAGTACCTGCACATGAAAGTATAATAACTATAAAATATCATTGAAAATGGGAGTGGATGAGTAAATTAAGATATGTGTATTGATTCTCGACTCCCTATATGCAAATTCATTGACTCAAGAAGACTAGTCACTGACTCAGTCTCTTTGTAGTAAACTTACCTAAGGACTTCATTCTTAGAGCCTCATGTTCTTAATTGTCAAGCCTATAACCTTCTCAAATCCCGCCATTTGCAAATTTCTTTTAGTGTTTTGGGATTCTAATAAAGGTATATTGTTAGAGACTTAGACGGGCAACTCACGACTTGCGAGGCTCACAAGATGCATACATATCAATGACATGACGTCCTTAGGCTTGAATCATGCCCCTCCATCCTGTCTACACACACCAACTGTAGTCCGTCGTGAATCATGACAAGTGTTCAATGGAAAAATCACTTGACGGCTCATAATCCACCTGGGATGCTAGCCTGTTATGTATGTTATATAATTTTACCCAAAAAATGTAGTTTTTTGGTAGTTTTTTGGGGGGGTAAGGAGAATTTTGTGGTTGGGTTTTCATTTTTTATTTTGCAGTGTCTATATTTTTTGCATGTTTTTTAAGATGGGTATTATTTTTGTTTTTGTTTTCTATATTCCTTCGATCTGTTTCAAGTTGGGTATCATTTATGTAATATTTTGATGCAACATCAACCTAAGTAGATCGGTTGCAGATCAATGTACACAACGGAAGCACAAAATACACAAACACAAGTTGGTCAAGAATTATGGATTTCAATTAAATTAAAGGGCAATCTCTATACAAGAGGAAATACAACATAAGTCAAGTTCAGCTAGTTGGAATGGACGTCGACATGGACAACAAATGCACATGTGCACAAGGGAATGCTATGTCCTCCGTACTTACAAGACGCGTCTGCAACCCTAGCGGGTTACCAACTCTTAGAAGCTCTGGTTCCAAAAGTTATTTTTTCGTCAAAAGTCCCATGTTTCTGAACTCTCACTGGTATTTATAGTTGTGCTTCGATCATAGAATTCGGGTCTCCTTTTAGAATCTCACATACTCCTAGGAACTGCCATGATGCATTAAATACACCCTCTAGTTCTCTTCAATAGATTTCACCACCTGGTCTTCTTCAACAATCGCCATAACTTCTTTGCAACTACCCCAACTACTCCAGCGGTTCCGCTCCTCGGGGTCCTGGTTTCTCATGGTCAGTTTCCAATCTCGTCAATCGATTTATCTGATTATTCCTTGATTTGGTCAGTAAGTCTTGTTGACTGTTTCGTCAATACCTTGTCTTCGGCCATTGACTATTCTTGGTCGAAATTCTTATGACTCTTTGAACTTCTCAAGTCAACCACCTCATGTCGATCTCTCCTTTCGTCGAAATTTTTCTACCCACTCCTGTTGGAGGTCGTCGACTGTCCTCCAAGCAATTGTCTTATTTGTTTGTGATTGTTTCTCTTGGGCCTAGATGCCCCTACATCAACCTCCCAAGGTTGAAAAGAATTATGATCATGAATTTGTAGTCTCTTGAGATCTTATTCAAAAACCCACATCGCTTCTTCTAGATCTTTGTTCACCCATCGAACCAATTATCTGTTCCTCTTCTGGCTCTTGGTCCTTTCGACTTATCTCTCATTGAGAACCTTCGTGACTTCATCCTTGAACTTTTAATGGCATCTGTTGAACAACAAGTCGGCTATCTCTTTCTCGTCACTTGTCAACCCCTCTTCAAACTTAAAAAGGTCAGAAACATTAAATGTTGGCGATATACCCATACATTTAGGCAACTCTAACACATATGCATTGTCCAAAATTTTCTTGAGGATCCTACACGGACCAAATTTCTTCAGCTTTAGTTTGTCATATGTTCCTCTCGAAAACCTTTCCTTCCTCAGGTGTGCGTATACTAAGTCGCCTTTTGCAAAATAATGTAGTCGGCTCTTCCCGTTAGCTCACAACTTGTTAGACACGTTACTTTTCTTTAGTTTTCTTCTCACTTGGTTGTGCACTTCCTTCATGTGGTTGGAAAACAACTCTGCATCTGCACTCTTCCAAGTTTTCGTCGATACTTCCACTAAGTCAGTCGCTCGATGCAAACTTTTTCCTTGCACGATTTGGAATGGACTCATTCATGTCGATTAGTTTACTGAATTTGTGTACGTGAATTCTACATGCGCTAACACATTGTCCCACTACTTCAGATGATTGGCAATCAAACACCTTAGTAGATTTCCTAAGCTCATTTTCACAACTTTAGTCTGCCCATCATTCTGAATATGGTATGCATAGCTGAACTGCAACTTCATGTCAAGCTTATTCCATAGGGTTCTCTAAAAATATCCCATGAACACAATATCTCTGTTCGAAGTGATGCTCTTCATCAACCCATGCAACCTCACAATTTCTTTAAAAAATAGAACAGAAATCCTCGTGGCATCACTTTTCTTTCGACATGGAATAAATGTGCCATCTTAGAAAAGCTGACAACTACCACAAATATGGATTTGTTCCCTTGCTGCATCTTTGGAAATCCCAGCACGAAACCCATGCTTATGTCTTTCCATGGTACAGTCGATACAGGGAATGGTGCATACAATGTCGTGTTCTGACTCCTCCCTTTAGCAAGTTGGCATACTCGACACTGTCGGACCCACTTTTGCACATTCGTCACCATCCCTGGCCAGTAATATATTTTCACAACCAACACTTTGGTTTTTTCGATGCCATAGTTCCCTCCTAATCCTTCGTTGTGTAACTCCCTAATCATATTCTCTTGCATTGATCCTCTCGAGATGCATAATTGGTGCCATTTAAATAGGTATCCTTCTCGGATAAAGTAATCCAAGTATGTAGTTATTTCGACACTCCATGGCTCTCTTGACGCCATCCATGCATCAACAAAATCTTCGTCGACTTCATAGTTGGATTTCATCAACTCTAATCATGTTGATTTCACAACAGTCGTTCCCAACAAAGCGACTCTTCGACTTAATGCATCGACTACCTTGTTAGTATTTCTCGACTTGTGCTTTAATACAATGGTATAAACTTTGCATAAAATAGACACACTTCATATGTTTTTGATTTAGCTTTGTTTGAGTGTTCAAGAATATTAGAGTCTAGTGGTCGATATATAACGCAAATTATTTTCGCAATAGGTAACACCTCCACTTATTCAACGTCTAGATAATAGCATAAAATTCTTGGTTGTAGACCAAATACTTTTGATTTTCCTCATTCATCTTCTCACTAAAGAATGCAGTCGGTCGACCCTCCTATCTCAACATAACACCAATTGATATTCCACTTGCGTCACAATCAACTTGAAATATCTTTCAAAAGTCTAGAAGAGCTAATAATGGGCTCTCTGTCCCCTTCAGCTTCAGCTTCTCGAAATCTCATCGGATTGGTTATGTTCACTGGAATTCACCCTTTTTCATGCATGTTGTCAATAATGCACACACTTGAATGAAACATTTGATGAACTTACAGTAGAAATTGGCAAGTCCATCAAAGCTTCTCACTCCCATGGCATTCGTCAGCTCAGGCCAATCTAGAATTGCTCTAACATTTTTCAGGTCCACCGTTAGCCCCTATTTGGAAATCACAAATCCCAGATATACCAATTCTTTTTGCATGAAGGAACTATTCTACAAGTTCACCATTAGTTTTTCCTGACTTTGTCTCTGCAATACTTGTTGAATATGTGACAAGTGCTCTTCTCTTGTCCGATTAAAAATCAATATGTCGAGGTATACAACAACGAATTTCCCCATAAATGGTTTCAGCACTTCATTAATCAGTCTCTCATGAATGTGTTTGGTGCATTGGTAAACTCAAATGGCATAACCAACCGCTCATATAACCCTTCCTTTGTCTTGAAGGTTGTCTTCTATTTGTGTCCTTCCCTTATCTGGATCTAGTGGTATCCACTTTTTAAGTCGATCTTGGTGAAGCATTTCGCTCCACTCAAGCAATCAATAAAGTCATCCATCCTTAGCAATGGAAACATGTACTTGATTGTAATCATGTTGATAGCCCTTGAGTCGACATCTACACACCCTCCATTCTATCCTTTTCTTGGGTGTGAGTACAGCCGATACAACACATGGACTTAGTCTCTCCCTGATCAACCCCCTATCCAACAACTCTTGGACTTGTCAGTTTAACTCAGCATTTTCCATCAGTGTCATTCTGTGTGGCACCTTATTTGGAAGACTCAACCCTAAAATCAAGTCAATATGATGTGATATACTACTCGTTGATGACAACCCATTCGACACCTCATCGATCATTAAAACCTTGAACTCTGACAAAATTTCTTTGACATCCATCAAGACATCTTCACTCGGCCTCTCAATGCTTGGCCATTTGGGAATAAACATGAAACAATATTGTTGCTTCTCTTCCTCCTTCAGGAATTTCTTGGCTGAACACACCAGCGCTAGTTTTTCTCAATATCCACTTTCATTTCCCTAGCTATTCATCTCTTCAACCAGGGAAATCAGTCGAAATCTCTTACCATCCTTCTCGACTGTAACAGTGTTCAAATGAGAGTCATATAACATCTTTCGGTCATATTTCCATGGTCGCCCCAATAATAGGTGACAGGAATCCATTGGAATCACATCACACAACATGTTGTCATGTAAATATCCAACCTTGAAATTGATTAAGCAGTGTTGTGTCACCGTAACATGATGGCCTTTCTATAGCGATGACACCTTATATGCATTCAGGTGTGGCTGGCACTTTAGCCCCAACTTGTCTATTACTTCAATCGAGACCAAATTCTTTGTGCTAACTCCATCGACGATGGTCATATAGCATGGATCCCAAATCTTCACCTTTGTTCTGGAGATGGACTTCCTCTGCTTTGGTTCGTTCTCCTATCACGTTGAGTGGAACAACGTTTTCTAGACTATCAGGTTTTGACCCTTTTCACACGTGACTTATTCTAACTTTTCCTTCACAATCGAACGAGATTCATCATCACTTTGACTTCCATCCTCCGATTGAATAGTGGTATGCGAATTCTCTTGGCACTCATATGCCTTGTGTCCTATTTCTCAACACTTATAGCATATTACCTTCAGCTGGTCTACATGTATCCCTCTAAAATCTCCTCTTCAACCGCTACTGCCTCGACTCCTATAATTTTCACGTCCTCATTGATATTCAGGTGCAACAAATATGGTCATACTTTCTTCTCGTTGATTATCTCAACCATATTCCTTCCTCACCCCACTAGTCTATCCTCTTATGGCAGAATATTTCTAACTTTGAGTAGCTGAATTTCCCCTGCTTGTTAAAGTATTCCTCAATAATTTATCTCTTCCCTTCTTCCTTCAGAGCCAGCTAATAGGCTTCTTCGACTATCCTAAATTTCTATAGGCTCAACTCATCTTGTATGGCGTACTTCAACCCATTTACATATTTGGAAACTTCCTCCTCTCCTTCATCGGTCTATCCTGACCTAATCAATAGTCCATATAATTCCTCCATGAATTCCTTTACGGTCATCTCCTTCTATCTCATATTTCGTAGCTTCTTGAATAGAGATATCATATAGTCAATGGGAAGGAACTTATCCTTCAACTTCCATTTTGTCCCAAGTCTTTATCTTCTCTTTTCCCTTATTTGCTCTGTCATTCTGTACATTATCCCATCATAACAAGGTGTGACATTTTACCTTTATATAGGCATCCTTTACCCTTTTGGGGTCTTCTATTTGCTCCATGTAAAAGTATTTCTCCATCTCTCTGACCTAGTCTATAAACTCGTATGGGTTCAGGCTCTGTGAGTAGGTAGACACATCCATCTTAGCCTTACCTCTCATCTCTGAAAAGGCTTTCAACATTCTATCCTTCCACTCATCTAACTCTTCTTCTTCTCCTTGAGCGACTCGGTCCTCACTTTCCTCTTCATTGTGGTCGAGAGTTTCCATCACATGTCCACGTCATTGTCCCTCCTTGACAAATGCTAACTCAATTTTCAACATCCTCATCGTTTAGAAGCATTCTTCAAAGGTTTCATGGTCAACAGTGACCCATGCACCTCAGTGTTGTCTTCTACCATGAACATTGACACCTATATGAGCCATTTCTCTGCTCATACAACATATCACCACTTTCAGAAGTCTACCCAACCAGAGTCGGAGTTGTTTCTTTTGTCCAATCGCAACTGGAATTCCTTCACAAGATAACTCTCTTGCTCCGATACCAACTGATGTAGTGTCAACCAAAGTAGATCGGTTGCATATCAATGTACACAATGAAAGCACAAAATACACAAACACAAGTTGGCCAAGAATTGTGGCTTTCAATTAAATTAAAGGACAATATTTATACAAGATGAAATACAACATAAGTCAAGTTCAACTAGTCAGAATGGATGTCATCTAGGACAACAAACACACATATGCACGAGGGAATGCTACATCTTTTTTGTGTACAACATGCCTCTACAACACAAGCGGGTTGCTAACTCTCAAAAGATCTAGTTCCAAAAGTTTTTTTTCCCCAAAAGTCCCTCGTTTCTAAACTCTCACTAGCATTTATAGCAGCGCTTCGATGCACATAATTCAACTCTCCATCTAGAAGCTCACATACTCCTGGGCACCACCATGGATGCATTAAATAAACCCTTTGGTTCTCTTCTACATGTTTCACCACATGTCCTTCTTCAACAACCACCATAACTTCTTTGCAACTACCCCAACTACTCCAGCGGTTATGCTCCTCGAGATCCTAGTTTCTCCTGGTTGGTTGCCAATCTTATCGGTCGGTTTATCTGACTTTTCCTTAATCTAGTTGGTATGTCTTAATGATCGTTTCTCCAATACCTTGCCGTCGACCATCGACTGTTCTTGGTTAGAATTCTCACGACTCTTCGAACTTCTCTAGTTGACTTCCTCCTGTCAACCTCTCCTTCCCTCGACTCGTTTCTGCCCATTTTGTTGGAGTTCATTGACTATACTCTGAGTAGTTGTCTTATATATATGTGATTGTTTATCTTAGTCCTGGATGCCCTTGCATCATATTTTTTGTTGATATGTATGAGTTAGGATCCATGTTTTAGAAAAATTACAAGAGACCAAATCAATAAGGCTCCTAATCGCCTTGGTAGTCTTATTTTCTATAATCCTAATTTGTGGTTATGGCCATGAAATAATTTTTCAATTTGGATAATAAAAATATTCTCTTTAGTAGGGGTAATTCAGTTGCAATTGTATCAAAATTTCTTCAAATATTTTGTGTCTTCCACCCTTCAAGGTTTGGATTGACAAATTATTTCAACTAAGGAATTTGTCAACCTATCTTCTGTCTTATTTGGAAATCCACGAATATTTCCTTATTGTAGAAGAGGTAAAGTCTACAAAGAAACTAAATATAATGATCTAACCTTATAATTAACTAGGCAAGGGTTAGTGACAAAGTTTTAATGACCTGGAATTTCTTCACTTCTACCACACTAAATTTGATCTAGGATTTCGCAATGGAGGGTTATACTTTCATGGAAAGTAATTTTTAAAAAATATGAAAATTATAGTTATAACTTTAAAAAAAATCTAGCCATTAACGTCCTTTCCCATATCCTCTCTAAACTCCCATGGCATTTCCTCACTAAATTTACATTCACATGATGGTCATGGTTGTCGCTGCTCTTAAACCTGTTGTGGTGTTTGGATCATTATGTGATTCTAATTTCCATTAATGTCTGGAAGTTTAGTACACTATATGAGGCATTATGTTGCAACCTTCGCATGAAGGTCGAACACACTTTCCCTAACATGTGTCGAAGGGTTCATGAGTGGCTGACAGAGGTTGAATACAGATTTGGGCACACTATATTTGTGGGGCACCTTGGAAGCATGGCAAGGGGAACACCATCGTTACTGATTATGAATCTAACACACTTGGCTTGTGCAGACATGGGCATGGCTTGCAGCAGTGCGATGAGGCATGGTTCCTGTACATTCCAAAAAGACCAAGTGAAAATAGTATTATGGAGACATAATGGATGGGAGCACAAGACTTGAGGCACATTGAGCTGGGCATGCAGACCCAAGGCACCCACTAGTAGGATCATCTTATGAAACCGACACTTACTTATGGAGCACATTGTCCACTTGTGAGAGTTGGGCGCATGTCGACTCGGGCACATTTGTGGAGTGAGCACACTTGTGGGAATTGGGCACAAATGAGATTTGAGTGCATGTCGGCGTGGGCACACTTGAGTTGGAATGATGGCTTTGGTATCCCATTAGCAAGGGTGCACTATATAAATACAATTTAAATACAAGTGAAGTGCAAAGCAAAAGGAATCAAGTCCTCCAAGTGAAAATCCACGAGAAGGTAGTTGGGAAAAAGTATTAAGTCTTGGGCACAATTCATGGAAAGATAGTAGCATGATTTGGGTGCAGTCCATTGGGATGTAGTAGCATGACTTTGGTGTAGTATGTCCGGATAGAGTAGCACAAGTTGGGCACAATCTGCTGGGATGGAGCAACGTGAGTTGGGCAATTTCTATCAGGATAGAACAACACAAGTTGGGCACAATCTATCGAGACGGAGTAGCATGAGTTGGGAATTGTTTATCAAGATGAAGTAACATGACTTGGGAGTAGTATGTCAATGCAGAGTAGCACCGGTTTGACACACTTTTGGGTGCACTTTATTGGGATAGAGTAGCACAAGTTGAGAGCACTTTGCTAGGTTAGAGCAGTACAACTTAGGCGCACTTCCAAGAGCATTTTTCAGAATTGAGTAGTGTAGCTTCGACACATTAGGTGGAAAACATAGTTAATCCACATGGATGCACTTGGTGTTGAGTATAAGTACTGAAGCACACAATGCTTGGTGCAGTGAATAAGATGGGACGAACATTGAGGTAGTTCCATGGACACAACAAATGTTGAATGTGCAAGAAACGAGGGACATCTTGGCAGCTTTCCCTTGGGTTCAAAGAAGCATGTTGGGCGTTTCTTGGACTATCTTGGACAAGGATTATATGGACACCATCTCATAATCGTTGAACATATGTATATGAGCGTTTTTCAGGTTGGGCACACTCCCTTGGTGTATCTTGTATTATATGTAACAATATTCATATTGAGTTTAGGTGCCTAGTTTGGGCACCACCATACTTGTCGTTTCTTATGTATATTGTTGGATACTCATCTAGTAATTTTCATGTGTAATGCTTAATTGTGTAATTGGATAAGTGTTGAGATATTTTGGTGCAAGTGATTGTTGGGTCGGTAAGTTGAGTAGGAATTATAGTGATATAACATATTGTAGAGTAAGGCATAGTTATGGGTAGACCTTAAGAGAAAAGGCATAATTTGGGTGTAGTAGTCGCAAGTAGGTCAAGCCCTTGCGGGTGAGGCACGTTGATGTCGCACATTCCCTGGAGTTGAAAAAAATGGGGCACTACTCCTAGGGTCATGACACACTACAAGGTGGACCTATGACACTTCGACTTTAAATTATAGTCAATGGGTAGGACAAAACACCTACAAAGTGGGAAATACACTTTGTAATACAAATACCCCTCCATTTATACTTTCTCTTTCATGATTATATAATATTGTTGATGAATTAATGTAGTTCATGATGTGTGTGGTTGCAGTGTTTATTTACAATGCAATTGTTTATATAGTTATGGGAGCTCATGGGTGTCTCACAGTTATGCTCCATTTCTATGCATTTATGGGAGGTCATGGGTCCCTGGGTTAGGCTTTATTTATATGCATTTACTATAAAGATGAAGTTAATTACTACTGTTATTTAATATGATAACTAGATTAATTTTATAAGAGAACATTTATATCAATATAATATTAATATCTTTACAACTCTTCCAATAATTTAGATTGAAAGTGAAAAACCTTGAAAACATGATTGTAACCCTTGTTGTGTATAACATTTTAAAAAATAATTTAGTAAAGGGGTGGCATGAGGAGGGGGGATTCCTTATTGGCCTCGATGAACCTGAAGAATGGAAGTTCATCTCATGTCCCCATCCCAATGAGACTATTAGTTGACAATCTTTCACCCACCTACTAGTTCCCTAAGTTGGGGAGGAGGCATTAAATTTTGTAATAAGGGAGATATGGGACCCAAGAGAACCTTAGTTTGTCATTTACACATTAAATTTGGGTCATACAAATTATGAATATGCAGAAAATAAAGTGGCATTTATTCATAAGGACATTTTGAGGTTCATGGAGACCTTGGGTGGTTAAATTCTTCCTTACACATGTCATGACTTAACCCGAAATTGAAAATTATGAGTAATGGAACGTTCTTGGAAGGTGAAGAGGTGTCAAGTAACATATAATGAGCCCAAGTATTCGAATGGGTGAAGAGGAGTAACTCCCCATAGAAGAGGAAGATGCTAGGAAGAAACTAGGTGCCACTTGGAGAGAGATTCCTTGTGTTTTATGTCAACAATGATGGAAGGTTCTACGACAAGTCAGACCTGATTGCAAACCTGATTGAATACCTATTAAAATCTGATATGTCAGGGCTAAAATATCCTCCAAGAGGGTGCACTTGGGGCTTGGTAGCAACAATTCGAATTTGGAGGAAGATGAAGGGTTGAGGAGAAGGACAAGTGTCATGCAGGTTACTAAACATCAAGGATGAGTTGGAGGAAGCCCATGGGAGTGAATTCGACCTTGGAGGAACTTAGGATGGTTATAAAAATATGTCATGAGGAATGAGAATGGATTTTGATCATTTGAGAATTTGTCTTTGGCATTTTGGAAAGCACTAGCTTGTCCATTGCACGGTGAGTGCTCACTTACCCTGCTAGTGAGCCAATTTCAAGAGAGTGAGATTCTCATCCAAGTTGGATGTGGGAGAGGCCACCATGAACTATAATTTGGATATCAATGGAGTGTTTTTACTTCATATATTATTCTACTATTGTGTGTGACCCATCTCTCCTCCCATTCTCTCAATCCCCACTTCAATATTTCCATATTTCTCTATGATGGCGCACTTGTGTGAATGGTGGTTGCACCCCATTGAGTCCATTTGATGAACAAGAGTGGGTGAATGATTTATGGCTATATAATATGTCTCCCATACTCTCTATAATACTAAATAAACATAAATACATATGCAAATGTTCACATTTTCAAGCTTGTTGTGACTAGTTTCCACATGTTGATTTCCCATTTCATTGGAGTTGTATATCTGATCTATGTTGCGACTTGGATCTTATGTTGCATGATTTTAGTTAGATATTAATATGTTGTTAGTGGTATATATTCACTATCTCTGTTCTAAACCATTATATACACAATTTGTGAGTCAAATTTGAGCTTTTACATGTCATTTCCCTTAAGCAAATATCATTGAATTTATGCATTCGAATATGAAGCTTTACACCTCTATTGCAGAACTCTTAACCATATCAAATGAAAATAAATGAATTCTAATAACAGTCCCCATACATTTTTTGACAAGTTGGTAGGGTCGCATAGGAGTTGGAGAGCCATTTCTGCTCACACCCTAGGGGGAATTGCACCATAAATTATTAGTAATTTTACCATTTTTGCCAATGTTCCCAAATCGAGTTGTAGATGTATATCACATGTCAGAAATTTATCATAGATTCCATTGAGTGGTCCTAATACTCCCCATATTAGTCCCTACCAAATTTGAGACCCACTTGTGCCATCCAAATCCTCTAGAGTCAAGACTAGTCAAGAGAATTTTTCCCCAAATTATGCCTTTGTTGGGAATTTTTGAATTGGTTCATTAAAGTGGTATCAGAGCATGATATTAGAACCTGTTGGATTTTTATATTCATGTTTTCCAATGATTACCTCCCTCCATTGAAACTGAGATTGGAGACCTTAATAGTGGAAGGGAAGAAAGTGGAGAAGTTAGTTCTTTTTACAAGGAGATTAAGGAAAAACTAGGACTCGGAGATATGGATGAAAAAGAAAATAATGAGGACCTTAAGACATTCATTAATTCAGATCTCAAAGGGATGACCAAATATTTTATGTAAGGGTATGAATTGTTGGCTAGCCAACTTGGGGGAAAGTCAACACCAAGGAGTAGCATTAGTTCACCTCATGTTGAGAAGAAGACCAATGGGGAAGCCATTTTTTCAAAGAGTAAACCTCATAACCGACCCCTTGAGTTCAAGAATCAGAATGGACTTGCAATACCTAAGTTTATAGATTCCAAAGAAGTCCCTTACACTACTTATGATGTGAGGGAAGCAACAAATGATTGGCAACAACTAAGTGATGAATGTAGGAAAGTCCTACCTTTCGATTAGTTTATTAGAGCCTCTCTTCAGTTTAAGCAAGGAGAAAGTGAGGATAGGGAACCCCCTCTTAATCATGAATTAAAGCACACCATGGTAAAAACAACTATTCCTTACTTTGATGGTTCCTCGCAAATTTTTGCTACTGCTTGGTTGCAAAAAATAAGTGTGTATTTTCAGTTAAATCTTATGGTTGAAGAAGATGCATTGAAAATGACCATTTTGCATATTGAAGGGGAAGCTAGTGATTGGTGGTTCCATGGTCTCAGAATCTTGGGACATGATCAGATTTTATCTCATGAGGGTTTCTCCAATGGATTAATGGAGATATTTGAGAGTAAAGATCCCAAACTTCCTTTCAAAGAACTAACACAAATGAAGTAAGTAGGAACTCCTGAAGCATATATGTTAGAATTTGAAAAGCTTTCAGCAATGGTTTCTTATGTATCTATGGCTAGGTTGGTTTTATTATTTACTAAAGGATTGGCAGAACCTTTGAGAGGGCTCGTGAAGTCCCACAAGCTAGCCACATTGAAGGATGCCATGAATTTGACAAGAGATTTGCAGACTATGTTACCAATAACCAAATACTCCCCAAGCCAAATTTCCCTTCAAAGTTCAAGGAAAGTAAGAAACCATGGAAAAATGAATCTTATACCAAATAAAATAAAGGAGGACCAAGCAAAGAAGAACTTAGAATAAAGAATCTGTGTTTCACATGCCAACAACCTTGGGTTCCGGCACATAAATGTGCCAAGGGGAAGGCACACTACATTGAATTTTTCTACAAAGATGATGAAGAGGGGGAGGAGGAGGAGGAAAAAAAACTTGCAGCGCAACAAGAGGGGTATGAAACAACTAAAGAAGAACAACCCACTCATGAGACAAGAAAAATTGCAGTACTCTCAGGTGTACCCAGGTTCCACACCTTGAGGCTCAAGGGTAACATACAAGGCCAAAATGTCACGGTTTGAGTGGATGGTGGAGCCACTCATAAATTCATAGATGTATCCATGGTGGAGAGGAGAAAGTTACAAGCTGAAAATTTTGATAGTTTCATGGTCATCATTCTAGGTAACAATTCTATGGACTACACTAAATGGATTCCAAAGCTTCAAGTTACTATAGGAAATCATACTATCACTCACAATTTTTATGTAGTGAATGTGGCTGATACAATTTTTTTTTTGGGAGTACAATGGTTGTATTCTTTAGAGGAGCATATAGTGAACTATCAAGTCCCTCAAATGAGATTCAAAAATTCGGAAGGGAAACCCATCTTCTTGAGGGGAATGCACACTTACCCAAATCAAGTGGTGTCCTCTCACAACATGAGGTCTATCTTGAGGAATGGAGACATAGAATGGGTTACTGAATGTTTAATTACATATCCTAAACCTCACTTGAACGTTTCCAATAATCCTAAGGAGATATATCAATTATTTAGTAAGTATGAGAGGGTTTTTGGAGACCTTCCTGTTAAGATTTCATATTCTTCGCTAAATATCATTAGTGTTTAATCCAATTTCACATCAATAGCATATGCAGAATCATTGAAAGAAACACAATCACAATATAGACACAAATTTATCCTGGGAAACCCTCAAGGGGAAGAAAACCCACCAAAACTTCTTCTATATAGATGTATAAGATAAAACCCCAAAACAGGTGCTCACTATCCTTGTTGACCTCTCTCTCTCTCTCTCTCTCTCTCTCTCTCTCTCCTATGCGCTATACACAAGTGAGTGTTTATGTTCAAATGAGGAACACAACTCCTCTATTTATACTCTTTATGTGATTTGACTTTTACCGTAACAAGTCGGCCCCAACAAACATGTTTGGTCAATTTCACCTAGGAAGAAACAAAACAATATTATATTATATTCAAGAGGGTATTATTGACCCAAGTTACAATGTAGGTTGTACCTCATGACTCTGTAATGACCAAATACAATAGTAACATCCTAATAGAGGAATAATACATATCCCTTGGGTTACATCAGTAAAATACATTTAGAATAGTCTTCGAAGTTACAATATTTCAACACTTTCCCCATGAAGACCACCAAATAGTGGGGTGGAGCATATCATTGAGTTAGAGATAAGAACACAACCTATCAAAATGCATCCCTATAGACATCCCAAAAGGATTCGAGAAGAGATTGAGGAGGCCATTAAAGAACTCTTGGAGTTGGGTGTCATAAGGCCTAGTTCCAGACCATATGCTTCTTCAGTTGTCATGGTAAAGAAAAAGGATGGAACTTTGAGGATGTGAATTGATTTTAGAGCATTGAATAAGAAGACAATGAAGAATAGATATCCCATCCCAAGTATTGATGAGCTCATGGATGAGCTCCATGGATCCAAGTTCTTCTCAAAGTTTGACCTTAGATTTGGTTATCATCAAATTCGAATGAGGGAAGAAGACATACTAAAGGCTGCTTTCAAATTCCATTATGGTCACTTTGATTTTGTTGCCATGCCCTTTGGCTTGACAAATGCACCTGCCACATTCCAATCATGCATGAAAAATATCTTTCACAAGAAACTTCGTAAGTTTGTACTAGTTTTCTTTCATGACATTCTTATTTACAGTAAAACTTGGAAGGAACACTTGCATCATCTAGAAGAGGTATTAAAAATTATGCATGATCAATCTTTGTTTGCTAAGCTGTCAAAAATGTGATTTTGGTTTGACAGAGCTCTTGTATCTTGGACACATCATTGGTCAAGATGGTGTCAAGGTGGATATGTAGAAAATAAGAGCCATTATAGAATGGCCTTGTCCCAAAAATCTCATTGAAATGAGAGGATTCATTGGAATTTGCACCTAGTATAGAAAGTTTGTGAAGGGGTTTTCCCAACTCACTTCACTTCTCAATGATTTGACAAAGAGATATGCTTTCCAATGGAATGAAGGAGCTGAAAAATATTTCCAAGGAATGAAAGAGGTAATAAGCAATTGTCCTATTCTACCCTTTCCTGTTTTTTCTAAACCATTTGTCTTGGAATGTGATGCATCAGGAGACGGCATTGGAGCAGTCCTAAAACAAGGACTACACCCAATAGCTTTTGAGAGTAGGAAGATACAACCACATGAGAAGATTTACTCCATTTATGATAAATAAATGTTATCCATCATGCATGCTTTAATCAAATTTATACAATACTTGGTGGGAAACAAATTTGTGGTCAAAACTGACCATAACAGCTTAAGGTACTTCCTCACCCAAAAGGATCTAAATGAATGGAAGCAAAAGTGGGTAAGTAAGATTGAAGCATTTTACTTTGATCTTGAATATGTGAAGGGAAAAAATATGTGGTAGTTGATGCCTTATCTAGAATACCTTCTATTTCTTTGATGGATGTAAGAGAAAATTAGAAAGCCACATTAGAAGTAGAGTATGCCAAGGATAAGTTTTATTGTGAAATTTTTGATGGGACTAGCCATGATGATAGGTACAAGGTGTTGTAAGAAATAATTCACTACAAAGATAGAATCTATTTCGTCCCTAGTTCGAGTTTGAAGGAGTAAATTTTAAAGAAAGCTCATGATTCTCCTATAGCAGGTCACCCTAGTTTCTTCAAAACATATCGAATGTTGAGGGAAAGATTGTCATGGAAAGGGTTGAATGATGACGTTCTGAAGTATGCTAATGAATGCCCCTCATGTCAGCATGTCAGCAGAATAAAGTGGATCAGATTCATCCAATTGGTCTCTTACAACCCTTACCTATTCCATAACAAAAATACGAAAGCATTTCCATGGATTTCATCACTAGTTTGCCCAAGGTATTTGGTAAGGATTGCGTATTTGCAGTGGTTTATAGGCTCACTAAATTTTATCATTTCTTTGTTTTGACTACCACTTTCACTACAACACAAGTGGATGAACTATTTTTTAAAGAAATTTTCAGATTGCATGGGCTTCCTAAGAGCATTGTTAGTGACAAAGATACAGTTTTTTGAGTGCATTTTGGAAAGAACTCTTCAAAATGGCAAGGACAAATTTGACGCCTAGCACAATCTATCATCCAAAAACTGATGGCCAAACAAAGAGAGCGAATCAATGGTTGGAAGGATACCTGAGGAACTATGTTAGTGGGTAGCAAAAAACATGGATAAAATGGTTGCGTTTGGGTGAGTTTTGTTGCAATACTACTTTTCATGTGTCCATTGGCATGTCTCCTTTCAAATAAATTTACGGTTATGATGCATCCACTTTTATTGACCACTTTTTTTGTGATAGTATATCTCCAAAGGCTAAGGATTGGATTGAAGAAAGTCAAGAAATTTTTAAGGCTTTGAAAGATAACTTACAGGTTGCCCAAAATCAACAAAAACAATATGCATACCAACATAGAGTGGAGAGGCATTTCCAAGTGAATGACTTGTTTTATTTAAGGTTTCAGCCCTGCAAACAAATCACCATAAATGGTAAAGGTTCACGATAACTCAAACCAAGTTTTATGGTCCCTAGAAGGTGATTCGAAAGGTTGGAGAAGTGGCCTATGAATTGGAGCTTCCCATGGGAAGTAAAATTCATAATGTATTTCATGTTTAATGTCTAAAGAAGGTTATAGGTCAACATATTTTAGTTTTACATACTTTACCTCCTTTGGATGATGACGGACAACTTGTTCTCATTCCAGAAAAAATCTTGAAAACACGGGAGAGAAGGTTAAGAAGTAGAACAATAAAAGAAGACTTGGTACAATGAAAGGATTTTCCTAGTGAGGAAGCCACACGGGAAGAGGAACAAATCTTGAAGCATCCAATCTTGGCATTGCTTGAGGACAATCAATATTGGGTGGGGAGGACTGTCATATCCCCATCCCAATGAGACTACTAGTTGACAATGTTTCACCCACCTACTAGTCCCTAGGTTGGGGAGGAGACATTAAATCTTGCAATAAGGGAGATATAGGACCTAAGAGAACCCTATTTTGTCATTTACACATTAAATTGGGTCATACAAATAATAAATACGGATAAAATAAAGTGGCATTGCTTCATAAGGACATTTGGAGGTTCAAGGAGACCTTGGGTGGCTAGATTCTTCCTTACACATGTCATGACTTAACCGGAAATTTGAAATTATGAGTAATGGAATTTTATTGGAAGGTGAATAGGTGTCAAGTAAAATATCATGAACCCAAGGATTCTAATGGGTGAAGAGGAGTAACTCCCTATAGAAGAGGAAGATTCTAGGAAGAAACTAGGTTCCACTTGGAGAGAGATTCCCTGCATTTTATGACAACAATGATGGAAGATTCTATGAAAAGTCAGACCTGATTGTAGACCCATGACAAACTAACATGTTAGGAATAAAATTATCCTCCAAGAGGGCATGCTTTGGGCTTGGTGGAAACAATTCGAATTTGGAGGAAGATGAAGGGTTGAGGAGAAGGACAAGTGTCATGGAGGTTACAAAACATCAAGGATGAGTTGGAGGAAGCCTATGGGAATGAATTCAACCTTGGAGGAACTTAGGATGGTTATAAAAACATGTCATGAGGAATGAGAATGGTTTTTTATCATTTGATAATTTGTCTTTGTCATTTTGGAAAGCACTAGCTTGTCCATTGCACGGTGAGTAGTCACTTACCTGCTAGTGAGCCAATTTCGAGAGAGTGAGATTCTCATCCAAGTTGGTTGTGGGAGAGGCCACCCCAAAATCTAATTTGGAGATTAATAAAGTGATTTTAATACATATAGGAGGCTGATACTATTCGTGACCCATCTCTTCTCCCATTTTCTCAATTCCCACTTCAATATTTCCATATTTCTCTATGATGGCGCACTTGTGTGAATGGTGGTTGCACCCCATTGAGTCTAGTTGATGCCTAAGCATGGGTGAATGATTTATGGCTCTGTAATATGTTTCCTATCCTCTCTATAAGTCAAAATCAACATAAATACATATGCAAATGTCCACATGTCCAAGTTTGTTGTGACTAGTTTCCATGTGTTGATTTCCCATTTCAATGGAGTTGTATATCTTATGTATGTTGCGAATTGGATCTAATGTTATACGATGTTAGTGAGATATTAATATGATTTTAATGGTCTATATTCATTATTCTCTATTATGAACCATTATATACACAATTTGTGAGTCAAAGTTTAGCTCTTACATGTCATTTCCCTTAAGCATATATCACCGAATTTATGTATTCGAATATGAATCTTTACACCTATGTTGCATAACTCTTAACCATATGAAATGACGGTAAATGAATTCTAATAAAATTCCCCATACTCTGTCTTACAAGTTGGGATGGTTGCATAGGATTTGGAGAGCCATTTCTGCTCACACCCTAAGGGGAATTCACCATAAATTACTAGTAATTTTACCATTTTTGGCAATGTTCCCAAATCGAGTTGCAGATGTCTATCACATGGCATAAAGTTATTAGATATTCCATTGATTTGTCCTAAGACTCCCCATTTCATTCCCTACCAAACTCGAGACCCACTGGTGCCATTTGAATCCCCTAGAGTCAAGACAAATTTTCCCCAAATTATGCCTTTGTTGGGAGTTTTCGAATTGGGTCATTATAGTTCGCTTGGGGATTAGGAATTTCCCTAAATAATCAAGTGAAAGTTTTGACATTATGGAAGGGTGTGGAAATGTTATCCAATAACAATATCGTAATACCAACAACAACTAGTCAGCAGCACCGCACCAGCCATCCTGTCCTCAGCTTGCGAGGCCTCCGGGTTACTCCGACTAACATGTCTTTTTTAGCTATGTGTCACAAAGGTAAATTTTGGTGTAATAATTTTGTAAGTTTATATATTAGTATGTTAGCTGATAAGGAAAACTTCAATAAAATTAGATAGATAAACACTAGTGATATAGGAAGTTTTGATTCATGGTAAAATGAATTCCCGCCTCTCTTTTTTTACACTATTTGGCTAGACAATTAAATTACAACCTTCTTTTTAATATAAATTCTCTTAATTTTAATTAAAAAATCATTTAATAATTATAAATTATATAATATATATATATATAACTTTATGGTTTTTTTAATTACTATCATATTCAAACATTGTTAAGTAGTTCTTTAAGTATATTTTGTATATTGTAAACTTTAAAATAATTTTCACTCTACCCTAATTTTATTGCAATATAAAACTTATTTTAAAATTTCAATTCTTAGTTTATGTTTCCATGTGTTATAATTTATATATTAATTTATTTTATATATATTTGATATGAATAAAAAGATGGTTATTATTTATATAATAGTTTATTTTATATATTAATTATATATATACATATATTGTTAAAATTTATATATTAATTTATTTTATATATATTTGATATGAATAAAAAGATGGTTATTATTTATATAATAATTTATTATATTTTTCAAATGGAAAATATCAATCACTCTAAATAAAGAGTGATCATGAAATGTCCTTGTAGGACTTACATTAATATCATAATTTTCACAAAAATGTTCCATCTTGTATGTCATTCGGTTGTTGCCTTTGAGTCACACATTGTTTACATATACATCTTGGCTTTACATAAAAATGAAAATAACAGGCTAACGGTGTCAATCTTGTCATGAGCTAATCTTGTCAATCTTGTATTTCATTTGGTTGTTGCCTCTGAGTCACACATTGTTTACATATACATCTTGGCTTTACATAAAAATGAAAATAACAGGCTAACGGTGTCAATCTTGTCATAAGTAGATCAAAATCAGATTCCCTAGTTCTGCCTCTTGCTCCATGACTGTATGCTTTTATCCATTTACTGCTTGAAATTGGGATTCAATCTAATGTCCAGAAAACAAAAGTGGACCAAAATTGAGTTATCAGTCTTCTGCTGCGCCGCTGTTGATATCTTCGTTCCTGCTTGTTGGTTGGAATGCTGAATCATAGATTATATCTGTTCACTAAAATGATGGATACTTTGTCCTCCTCTGAAATCCTTTGTTTTGATGTTTCCAGGTGGGACTACTAGCGCCAATTTTGAGAGAAGATCAACCTCTGTATTAAGTTCTCTATAAATGTGTTTGACAAGATTGTTTTGAAGAGACTTAATAAGTGTTGTATTTCTTTTAATATATGTTGTAACTGAGGCATACGTATCTGGATTTTTTCATTAGCCTAGTCAATTACCATTTTGGAATCCCCGAGTATCTGTATTCTTTTGATATTTTTCCTGTAGGAAGTTCTGAGTACTGCCCAAAGAGCGGTTAATTCTGATTTTCTGTTGGTAACCCTTCCTGGGGCATATTTGATGCAAATCTTGTATTCTTCTGATGTGCGTAGTACCCCTCCAGCACCTCCTGGTGGGGGAGTGCCTTGGCTGGCACCATCAAATAAATCCCATGGAACATTTTTGTTGATTATAGGGGGGATGATTTCCCTGATCCTCTTGTCTTTATCGTCTGTCTTGTGTTCCTGAACCTTCTGCCACAGTGTGACTGAGAGACATCCTGTTGGGATTCTATTATTTTTGAATATTACTTGGTTGTGAGATTCCCATACGGTGAACACAAAAAGTGCGAGGAAGGATTTATAGTTACGTACAGATTCATTTTTCCACCAAGAATGTGCAAGAAGTTCTAGAGTTGATTCTCTCATCTAGGTTTTTGAGTTATCCAATTTGCCGGTGACTTTGTTCCATACTTCTCCTGCATATGGGCACAAGCAAAACAAATGAGTAGCTGATTCTTCTTGAGTATTGCACATAACATAGATGCTAGGACCATAGAAACCTCTCTTCAAAAGGTTTTCCCATGTTAATAGTTTATTGGATAGTGCCAACCAAAGGGTAATGTTAGTTTTGAGAGGGCTATGTATTTTCCAAAGGTATCAAATTGAAAGATTTTAGCTTTATTTTATAATAAATTTTATCTATATTTTTAATTAATTATATTTTATAAACACTTTTTACATAAAAAGATAAATAAGAAAAAATAATGTAACAAAATCTAAAATTTCTTTTTTATTATATATGTAAACTAACATGCTAATCATATTTAAATACTAATTCATACAAATAAAAAATAATTTTGTAGTATTAAACTTTATTAATACAAAATAAACACAAATTTCAAACATTATATTTCCATCTTGATTTTGGTTTATTTCAAATCCAAATATTTTGTAGCCCTTCCAAAAGGCAATCTCTCATATTTTAAAACTAATGAATAATAATAAGCACTTTATAATTGTTTCTTTTTAATATGATTTCGGTATTTTTTATTTATTTTAAAAATTTAAATATATTATTGCTTTTTATTTCTATATTTATTTATTTTATTGTTTGAATTGATGAAATAAGTGTAAATCCTAAAAATGTTTTTCATTGACCCTAAAAAGGATAAAAAACAATTATAAATGTTGATACATTTGATATCTTAGAACATTATAATCAAATATGTCATTATATTGATACATTTGATATCTTAGAACATTCTAATCAAATGTGTCATTTTCGTAATGAAGTTGATGCTCATCCACTTGAAGATGATGAATGAGACTGTGTAGAGCTTGTTGAAGGGAACCAACCATCAAAGAAGCATAGAATGGCTTTCAAATCTAAATGGAAGACACGATTTTCATTGGTTTATTTTGTAAAAGATTGAAATGGTAATAATAAGATCAAATGTCCTTGGTGTGTTAAATTTAAGAGAGACATTCCATTTGATAAAGAGGGGAGTAGCACTCTTCAACTTAGTGTTTTGAATTGCCATGCATAATCTAAAACTTATAAATTTTCTTTGCAACTTTTGGAAGGAGAAACCAAAGTAATGCTCCAATTACTAAACATGTACAACTAATGGAAGATGTTGAGAATGAGAAAATTAGATCAGTCATTAAAACATGTATTTTGTTGTTATACATGATTTACCCTTAGAAATGTACAAGTCAATTTTTGACTTAAATAGGTATTAGTGCACTTCACACATGTCTTTAACATATGAATACTCTGCATACACAAACATAACATCTAAAAAATAGTTTATTCAAATTGTTAAGGAGGTATATTGGAAAAAGATATCCATAGCCCATTTTACTCAATTTGAGTTGATGAAAACATTGATCGAACTATGGAGCACCATTTGATTATTTATATTCCATATTTGAATAATGAAAGAAGAGGTCAACATGTAGCACAATTCATACGCTTGCTTCAAATAAAAGACAGAACAATTCAATCTATGTATGGTGCAGTGAAAACTCTTCTAACGAAGATGGATCTATTTTTGATGAATTTAGCTAGATTTCGTTGTAAAGGGGCATTTTCCATTATGAGCAGTCGTGAATGTTTATCTTCTAAGACACACCAAGATTTTCCTCATTTATTAGATATCCATTGCATAATTCATAGAGAATCACTGGCGGCAAATGATGCTTCATCTCATTTTCTAGAGTAACATTATATTGATAAATTTGCAAACAAATTTTATTCATGATTTGGGAAATAATACTAAAAGAGATGAAGAAATAAAAGAGATAACATAATGATTTAAAATTACTAAGCTATAGGTTTTACAAATTCATCAAATTAAATGGCTCTCTAAAGGAAAGGTCATGGAAAGACTTGTCAAACTCATGCCTGCTATGTTAAAAGATTGGGAGTTAGGAGAGAAAAATATGTATGGGTTGGAAATAATATGTCAAATGTAATTGTGCATCTATTTGCTTGCATATTTGGTCATTGATTTAAATAATTCAAATCATAAGTTCCAAGAGAATCACGTTGATATCCCCTCTATCAACACTACTTTAAATGTTACTATTAACACGCTTTGTAAACAATTTTTAGGAGGCATATGTGCGGCAGGTGCAATGCACATATCCTGTTTTTTAATTAGAGCACAAGGAGGAACTCTTGAGTTTTCATATAACACTATTATGGTACATTTACATCCATTGAGGTTTGAAATTTTGACAAAGATACACAGATTAGGGACTCTAGACGATACTCATTCTTTTAGGAAATCTTTTTGAGGTGAAGGTGATCGAATCTCTAGATAGGTGGTTCATAGATATTCCTATATTTAATGCTGCTAAGTTTTTTCATCCCTCAAGGGTATACTAATCATGCAAGTAGACCAACCCTTCCTAGATTTGGGTTGACGCTCAGAGTGTTGGGTGAACGCGATCGCTCTGAAAAACTCATGAGCATCCTAGTGTTTGAGCTCAGTTGGTGTCATGCACACATGTATCTTGCTCCGAATCCCCCCCGAAGGAGAGAATGTGCCTTTTGAATGATTCCTTCATGGCTTTGTGTCACATACCCCAATTTTGTAAAATTATGTAATTTGCTTTATTATATTTATGAGACATTATGTTAAACTTAATCCTAAGTAGGGATTGATGACTCAGCAGAGTCAACAGTTATGGAGTGTAATTCAGAATATTTTATTAATAATAAATAAATTATGGAGACAACAGCATGGGAGAGCTGTTAAAAGAGGTTACTGGTCAAACTGGTGGATGGAACTAGGTGGCAAGGCAAAAGACAAGTGGCAGCATCCTCAAACACTTTCTAAGTTACAGGTGGCAACTTCCCTATATTTGGGGTCATGATTCCCCAAGAAAGTGGAATCAGAGCAGGTGGCTCATTAAATGACAGTTAACCCAACTAAGACCTAGGCAATCTTTTAAAAGTACTCAATGAAGAGAGCTGAGGCTGCTCAGATTTTATTCCAGAGAGAATTCATTCAGGTGAATGTTATTTAGGAATTTCATTGAGGAAAGAGGGAAAGACAGAAGGAAGTGTTTTGAGTGGATTGCTGCAGTAACTTGATTCTTATTACAGCTATTTGGGCTGAGAGAACTGACTGATAGTTCTGAGTTAATACTGAGTTGAAGACTGGTATCTGATTTGCTGCACCTAGTTCCAGCCAGGGATACCAGAGCAAGCTCGGGGGTCCTGAGAAGTCGCTGTCTAAGTGCTGTCCAGGAGATGGTAGGGAGGAACGGCCTCCCGTTGCTGTTGTTGTCCACAGCTTAAACAGGTTTTGTCATTCATTTCTTTATAAATTCTGAGTATGAATGGATGAATGTTATGTTTAATTATATGCCTGAGTAAGTAGTTAGTTTCAGTAAAATTAGTATCTCAGAATACCAGTAATCAAACCTGTTAGTATTCACTGCGTTTTTCCACGTCTGGTATCACCAGACCGTACTCTAGCACAATATCTCAGTATGGAGAAGTAGTAAACTTCTGAACTGAGTTTCCTAATTTATTGATGTTACTACAAGTGTTTTTATAGATTCATGAGTTATCTTTCTACAGTCTTAAAACTATTCTAGTACTGTAACTTTGTTTTCTGGAAGTGTTAGCTGTAAAAATGAAAAGATAGTCTAAGTATTTTTGCAGTGTAAGTTATAATTGTTTTCTCTATTTTAAAATAAATACATTACCGACAGAAGGACATAAGTAATGATCTGTCACTTATCTAATAGATGTTACAGTTAAAGTATATTAATAACAGTCTGCATTATAGCAGAGAATGCAAATTTTTCCAAGTTACTGTACACTCATTTATTCAGCTAGGTTAAAGTATATTTGCATAGCTGTTATTCTATTTTAAATCTGGTAAATGAATGCTATTTAATATACAGGTATTTAAATAGATACTATATAAAATTATACTTTATTATTAAATAAGTAATATAAAGAAATATTCAAATCTTATAATTAAATAAAGAACCCAAATCAAATAATGGGTAAATAATACTAAAACAACATTCATAGTAACAGCAAGAAGGAGTAGTATTGTATTATAGTACTATAATGTAGCAATATGTTATACAGTATAACAATAACATGCAGGTAGTATATTAATATACAAACTAAGACTTAGTTTATTTATACACAGAATTTAGATAATTAAAGTATATTTATGAACTAGTCTTTCAATGTGCTATGTAAATAAATAAACATTATTAAAAGACATTGGTAAAAATTAAAAGATTATAAAATGGTAGCATTATAATACTTAATATCAAAATATAAAAACATTAGTGTTTACAAACAGTAGATCAGGGTTAAACCCTAGGTCTCTAATCTTTGCAAATAAATATTAATTATAAAAAAAAAGACATTAATTCATTACAGTCGTATTATAAAAACAAGATTCTAAGACTGTTCTGAGCCTGAAGGCTATGTAATCATTGTACAGATATAAAACAAGTAATAATGCATTAAATAATCAAAGGTACAGAGTACAGGACGCTCGATAATCGAGCTTAAGCATATAAACCTAAGCTGTAACCTAACGAGACAAACGTCTCTTCATCTTAAATTTTATTTAATAAGAAGAACCAGTAATATTCTTATTATGGCTGGGTTATTAACTAAAACACAGTAAGCATGCTTTTACTTTTAAAGCTTTCCATTACTGTATTAAGAATTTGCAAGAAGGAGAAACAGTTTCAAAATATCACAGAACTGAGGGTAAAAACCCTGCCTTCGATAAATAATTATAAGAGCAAATGAACTCTGTTTCATTTAATAACCCATAGCCATAAACAAAATATACATGCAGGCTTATAACCTGTAAAAAATCAATAACACAGTAATAACGCGAAGGCTTACAACCTGCATTTTGTTTTTATAAACCCTACAGTATTTAAAATCGAAACTTTACATTCACGGCCGTAGCCGGAGGGCTCTCTTAAGAGCTAGGGTTGTACCCATAACGTAAAACAGTAAAACAACAGCTCAAAAAACACGAGGACAGAATGGCCGTAGAAACAACCCAACACCATCCTTAAAGGTGCAGACAAAGATGATAAGCCATGGAAGGACCAAGGCTTACCGTAGTCTTGGAGCTGTAACGTTGAATCCGGAGAAGGCATTGAAGTGTAGCAGGTTCACCTGCGAGGAGATTTAATTACAGCCGACTGTTAGCATGTATTTAAAAGATAAATAATAACTTATACAATTTACTGTGCAATGAAAATAACAAATTCGAGTCTTACCTTATCAGTTGGTAACCCTCGA
This sequence comes from Pseudotsuga menziesii, assembly GCA_001517045.1. Taxonomy (NCBI): domain Eukaryota; kingdom Viridiplantae; phylum Streptophyta; class Pinopsida; order Pinales; family Pinaceae; genus Pseudotsuga; species Pseudotsuga menziesii. The sequence goes on along the minus strand of LPNX010752236.1, from coordinate 351,022 downwards.
TGGGAAGCCGTGACTTGTTACAGCGAGGAGGTTGCCATTCGATGGCAGAATGACGAGTATTTATCTTTCAACCTACAGCACAAAGGAGACCCCAGATAAACCCTAACATCGCAGCTTTCTTCTTATTGTTTTTCACCCGACCGCCTAACAGAAATAACCACGTTATTTGAAAGGATAATCCACTGGAGGGTGCAAGAAAAGGGCTGGACTGTCACCAGTCGAGACAAGTAAACCTATGGCGGTTCCACAGAGGCAAATCAACCCAAGGTAAACACTCTAAATAACTCTCAGAGTACAGTATTTGAACTCGCGTGGAGCAAGAGCAGTGTAAGGAGCAATGGCGGTCAACACTTTACCAGCAGGGTCCCTAAATGTTGCAAAGCGGCCAAGAGGCTGAAGGCGAAATGGAAATGAAGAGTTAGGGTTCAGTCAACCACTTATAGTGCCAATGAATGGCTAATATGCACCCACGTAACACTATTAATAATTGGCATAATATGGCTTTCACTCCAAAGTCCACGACCGATAATTGTTGACAATCAAAATCATCACGGGAATGATTTATAATAAGTTATAAACATTGGTATATACCTACATCATATTGCCACAACGCATGATTAGTATAAAAGTTTATCCATATTGCATGCTACGCTTTGTTTGTACATAGTCCA
>LPNX010752236.1:201985-350200 GCA_001517045.1 Pseudotsuga menziesii | reverse complement strand
AAATTGGATTCCAAAAGAAGATGATAAACCTATCTACTCCTTGATGTATGTATTTATATACAATTAAATGGTGTTTCTATTAGGTTAGTCTTCATTCGATTTAGTTGTCTTATTTAAATAAATTAGATATTTATGGATAAAGATAACTCATCCTTGCTATAGTCATAGCATTCTTTTTAGTGACAACTAGACTATGTTACACCCAAACTCATAATTTTATGAGAGACTCCATAAGCAAGGTAGAATAGAACTGGAATACCCTTTCTATCTTCTTTATTGATAATCTAGTCTTAATATATCTTTAAATAATTGAAGATAATAAGTTTAGGATTGATTTTTAACAGCTTTGGGTTTCCAACCCAATGATACTTCTGGAATGAATTAAGTCTTCTAAGGGATTATAGACTTTTAAACTATAAATGGGATACTTGTTTCAAATCATAAATCTTAGATGCTTCAGTAAGAGAGTTGATGGATTGATTTTAATAATAGTTCTTATCAGTTGAAAAACTGAACAGTATGCAAGTTAAGCATGGAATGTTTTTATTAGAACTTGACAAGAAGAAATAAACCTGTGAAGCTGTGATTTTTCTACCATGATAAGCTGTCAGGTAAAGAAATTAATATATAAGTTCTTATACTTATTTTCAGGAGGAACATTTAAGTTTTTCATACTTGAAAATCTACTAAACCTCATGACCCTGTATGGTATAGTCTTCTACTGTGTGTTTGTGAAAAATGCATTTCGTTTTAGTATTAAGTCTTAAAGAAAAATATAGCAGAGATAACAAGATATTACCTTGAAAATTATGATATTTTCTGTCTAGCATGTATAAACTTTTACTAAACAAATTGTATGCAGAATCTGAACTGTAACTTCAAAGACTTGTTAGCATCGAACCATACTTCTTACCTGTATATCTAGAAGAAAAACGGTTGTGTTAGATCGAAAGCTAAGTAAGCCCAGCCCTTACGACAAACCACCTTATGTCGCAAAACAGAAAATTAATCAGTAGCTGAAAAGAAAAATGCTTTTCAAAGTACAGAGTATTTGAATAACTAATCAGTTACATTTTAAATAGCATAAACTAATCAACCAGTTAACAACTTCTTTTAATGTGATTATATGTTATTTTAAAAGTTTTAAATTTTTCGAAAATTTGGGGTTTTGCCACTTTGATTGAATCCTCGCCTCCCTCAGCTGATTAGATCCATGCGTCCAGCTTTGTGAGGTGAGTTGCATCTCCTCGCATTCAGATCATGTTGGATGCTTCAAGAACGAATGCCTTGCCGTGAGTGAGAAGGGACTAATAGGTCAATTCACGGGTATTTGGCCCTCTCCAAAAACCATGGAGTATTGGATCTCGAAGAACTAGATTCCTCTGATCTCCGGAGGCCTGCAACATTGCTTCCGTGGAAAAGGGTTTTTGTTTTTTTGTTTGAGAACAAAGATGATATGGATCTGATCTTTAGAAGCAAGACTTACTTCATGGGGTTGAGAGGCCTGTATCTAAACCATTGGACTTTATCTTTTGATACAGAGAAGGATGTTCCCTTAGCAGTGCTGGTATGGGTTCTTCTTCCTCATCTCCTTCTGCACTGCTGGAATGATGAGGCCCTTCAAGCTATTGGAAGCACCCTTGGGAAATATATCTACAAGGCAGAGCCAAAGGGAACATTATTCTCATGCACATGGATATGTCTAGAAGTCAATTTAGAGAAAGGTTTACCTGAAGAAGTGAATATGTTCATGGATGGATGAGAACATCTGCAAAAAGGTCGATTATGAGAAGCTTCCTTTCAAGTGCAGAAAATGCCATGAATACGGTCACTTTGTCAAAAGTTGTCCTAAAGAAGCGCCAGAGGATCCTGGAAAAAACCAAGAAGAAGAATGGCAATAGGTTAAAAGAGGGAAAAAGGCACCCTACATTCCTCCTAAGGCTAACAATGACACACAACGAGAAAAAACTAAGGAGCAGGCCCCAATCTCTAAGAAAACGGCCACCGTCAATCAATACCTAACTCTTCATATAGAAGAAGTAGAAATTCCCTCAACATATATCACTCCTGAGGGCAACGAAATAGAAGAATGTGGGGATCCGACACTAAGCACACTTCCAAAGGCAAGTGAATATGGGACAAAGAAAACACTCACATGATATTCCTTCCTAAGCGGATCTTGGGAAGCAATGGTAAAGAAAAGCAGATCCAATCCAATGGTAGACTCCACCACAGAGAACAGGAAGAAGAAAGAGAAATATTAGATCAAGCTCCACCACCATTCACAAGGGGAAGAAAAAATCGCAGGCACCACAGAGAACAGGAAGAAGAAAGAGAAATTGAACTTGGGAGGTAGATGAGCATTTAGGAAACTAAGCTTCTACAAAAAACCAGAAGTGTCATAGGATCAAGAGCGGATATCAGGTCTCGAGCAGGACCTCAAACGATAAAGAAATAATGATAGATGTCTCTTAGAACCACAGAGGCCTGCAAAGATCAATCAAAGTGGAAGCTATTAAAAATATTATCAAATCAGAGAGACCAAACATTTTGATGATTCAAGTGACAAAAATGGTTGAAGAAGAGGTGCTGGCACTATATCGTCTTCACTAGAAAAACTATCACGGGAAATCTATCAGCTCCAGAGGAGCTTCTGGAAGAATTGAAACCTTTTATAATTAAGAAAAATATGCAATGAAATCAGTAAAGGAAACCAATTAGTTGATCTGGATTTATGCAGGAACGCAACAGAATACACAAATAACCATAGAAACAAATATGTAGCGGAAATAACACTTCATTTCATTAATCAAAAACTGAAACTTGTTTACATACAGAATGGAAATAAACTAGCTAGAGTGCTGGTAGCTTATCTATGAGAAGAGATGTGGCGGCTACATGCCTCTGAACTCTATGTTACAATGAGGTTCGAAGGCCTATATATTATTGAGAAACAATGGAAACCCTACACATCCAAAAACCTAACCCTAGGAGGTGAAACGCCTTAATGTGGGCCCCGTTGGGTAACTTGGTACATCAATTTCCCAGGGTCGTAAATTTAGCATACTGCCTCCGTTTGAGATGCATGATATATTGTTAGAAAGATTTGTTTAAGGACTACCTCCATTAATGGCAAATATCGAGTCCGAAACAAACTCATATTTACCCAACCATTCGATGCCAAAAAACGTCGTTTAGGTCCTCAAAACGGCTTTGGAAGTTTAGGACCCGAAAATTGCCAAAAAATAGTAAATTGTGCTACAATTAAGGAAGCTGGAAAACTGAAAGAAACAATGGTGGGGGTCTAAGAGGAATAGGTGGGTGGCCACCAATATCCTCCTGGATCATTCCTCCCCCCTTAGGAAGCAATGGTCCCCATTGCGTTGAGTTCTTCCATGAGATGAGGAAAGTTCTGTTGAACTTGGTCCCTGGTGAGCCACTTTCCCTGGTGAAGGAGTTGGAATGCTTTGACAACTCGATATAGCTGGATCTTCTCCTGGCAGGTGTTCTTGATCTGTGTGTCCATAATCCGATCAACTGTGGCTTGTTCCATGTAGTCGGGGTTTAACTCTATTGGTGTGAGTTGTTCTACCACGTCTGATGTGTCCAGTAGAGGTGGAAAGTAGGGTCGAAGGCGGTCCACATTGAACATTGGGTGCAGACCAAGGAATGGTGGAATACTGAGCTTGAAGGCATTGTCCCTGATAGCCTTGGTGACGGTGTATGGCCCATATCGGAGCATGCGAAGCTTGTGGTGGGGTCCAGCGAGGCGCTCCTTCTGCAAATGTAGCCACACTTTGTTTCCCACCTGGAAGTTGTGTTGCACCCGATGCTAATAATGTCGTTGCTTGTACTTAGCATTGGATTTGTCCAATATGTCATGAACCTATTGGCGAATGTGTTGAATGCGCTCAATGAAGTTGTTTGCCTTGGAAACTTCAGACTGGATATGAGCTGAATCAGCCTGAGTAGCTGCAAATGGCATGGCTACGTCAATGGGACATAGTGGCTGGAATCCCAAGCCCACCTGAAAGGGGTTGTGGTTGGTTGAGTTGTGGAGGGCCCAGTTATAGATGTGTTGTACATAGGGGAGGCTCTCATCCCATGTGCATGGATTCTTTGAGTTGTACATGCGCAAAATGTGTACAATCATCCTGTTGACGACCTTTGTCTGGCCATCAGTCTGGGGATGGAAAGCTGTGAACTTTGTGAGCTTGGTGTCTAGCATTGACCATAGGCTAGACCAGAATGTACTAAGGAACCTGCTGTCCCGGTCTAAGATTATAGACTGTGGGATCCCAAAGTGTACCCACACTCGTTCAAAGAAGAGTTTAGCAGTGGCTTCTGCTGTGATATTCTTCTTGCAAACTGCCATTATGGCCATCTTTGAGAATCTGTCAATGACCACAAACAAACAGTCATTGTCGTGCTTAGTAGAAGGAAGGCCTGACATGTAATCCATGGAGATGGATTCCCTAGGTCGACTAGGGGTAGGCAACAGAGTATAGAGGCCTTGCTTCTTGATGGATGGTTTGGCAATGGCGCAGGCAGTGCAGGATCGGATGTACTTCCTGACGTCCTGTTGAAGGTTCAACTAATAGAAATACTTCTGCAGTACTGCCACTGTTTTCTCGACCCTGAAATGCCCAACGAACCGATTGTAGTGCGCTTCCCAAATCATCTTGGCACGCTCGCTTGAAGGAACACAAAGGCGTCCCATGTGACACAGTAGTACATCCTGGAGGTGAAATTTTGAAACTTGGTTTCCCTCCAAGAGTGTCTGGTATGTGTGGCTAAATTCTGGATCACTCTTGTAGAGAAGCGGCCAATCAGAAGTCTCGTGCCCACAAGAGTTGAGCACGATCGTTATCGCCACGATCGGTGGTCGGCTGAGGCAGTCTACAACATTATTGGTGCTTCCCTTCTTGTACTTGATGTTCAAATGAAACTATTGTAGATATGTGGGCCACTTCTGATGGCGATCATTCTGTAACTTCCCTTGTGTCTGCATGAACTGCAGGGGTCGGTGGTCTGTGTGGATGATCGTTTCCTTCCCCAAAATGTAATGCTTCCATTGTCGGCAAGCCTGCACAATGGAATACATCTCTTTGTCATAAGTGGGATATTTGCAGACAGTGTTGGATAGTGTCTCACTGTGATATGCCACTGGATGCCCTTGTTGAGTAAGGACTGCCCCAACAGCATAGTCAAAGGCATCTGTCTTGATCTCAAATGGTTGTTGCAATTCTGGTAATGTCAGCACTGGGGCACATCATAGACGATGTTTCAATTCTGCAAAAGCCTTCTGTTGAGTTTCTGACCAAAAGAATTTTGCTTTCGCTCCTCCCTTGGTGACTTGACTCAAGGGCCAAGTGATGTGAGAGAATCCTAACACGAAACTGCGGTAGAAATTAGCAAGGCCCAGAAAGCTGTGAAGCTCTGTTAGAGTAGTTGGGGATGGCCAATCTCGAATGACTTGGATCTTGGTTGGATCCACATGTACCCCATAGTCATCAATAATGTATCCCAGATACTGAACCCGGGTCATGCCAAAAGTGCACTTGTCCAAATTGGCACACAACTTGTGCTGCCGCAATGTTTGGAGGACCTGTTGGATGTGGTGGAGGTGCTCTTCCCAAGTCTGGCTGAAGATCAGGATGTCATCCAAGTACACTACTGCAAATGAGTTGGTGAATGGCCGCAAGATGTCGTCCATCAGTATCATGAAGGTTGCAGGAGCATTCATCATCCCGAAAGGCATGACCAACCATTCGAAAAGGCCCTCCTTGGCTTTGAAGGCAGTCTTGCACACATCGGTCGGTTCGATCGATACCTGGTGATACCCGGACTTTAAGTCGATCTTGCCAAAATATTTCACCCCTTTAAGCTAGTCCAGGAGGTAATCAATCCATGGGATCGGGTACCTATTATGGACAGTGATCTTGTTCAGCGCCCGATAGTCAATACAGAGTCTCCAAGTCCCATCCTTCTTCTCTACCAACACAATCGGGCTCCCACAGGGTGATGAACTTGGCCGGATGTGACCTTTTTGCAGCATCTCCTGAATTTGCCTCTTGATTTCATCATTCTCCAGAACAAAATGATGATAGATCAGTCCATTGGGTAGCGGCGCACATGGGGTCAGATCGATGGGATGCTTGACCTGACAGTGGAGAGGCACCCCGGTGGGTGAGGTGAATATGTCCCAGTACTCCTCCATGACCTTGTCCATTTGTTGTTGTCGTGCGGAGGGGCCCTGTTTGGAGGTTGTGGCAACGATCTTATTCTTGCCCTAAGGGTGGATCATTAAGAAAACAAACTTCTCGGTTTTGGAAATGAGCTTACTACATTGTTTTGCAGTAACCAAAGAGATAGCGGCAGGGGGTGGTACTTCTGGTATTCTATACAAATTATTTCCCAACGTAATAATAACAGCACGAGGTCGGGACTCATACACAGCATGTCGCTTGCATAAGTATGGTTGACCTAATAATACACCACAAACATCAAGAGGAGCAATATCACATAATACCTCATCGGTGAAGGGCTTGATGCTGTAGGGAAGTCGGCATTGCTGGTTGACACGAAGATCTTGTCCTTGGTGAAGCCACCCGATGGTGTACGGTTGCAGGTGTGCTATGGTCGGCAAACCCAACCACTTCATGACCTCTGCTGAAATCAGGTTCTTTTGGCTCCCACTGTTGACAATGAACTGTAGCGGGGAACCCTTTACCCACATATGGGAGTGGAAAAGACGCTCCTCCTCCTCTGAATCTTTTGGTTCTTCCTTTTGGATCTTCGTGGTGGCAACGGTGGTGTTGGGATTTGCATCGATAATCTTCTTCCCTCTATCATTCCATTTCTCGGGTTCTGATTCAATGTCAGAGTATGCATCTGATTCAGAAGCCCTTATCTCAGCCACTAGTGACTGCTTAGCCCGACACTCACTTGTGTTGTGAGTGGGGCTCTTTTGGAACTCGCACCACTTTCCCGCTTCCTTCTTTGGATTTGCAGTGTTGCTCTTTGCTTGCGGCTTTGGCAAGTTTTCTTGAGTCGCCATGCCTTGGCTGTGTCCTTAGTTCTATGGTTTGGGGGCACCTTTCCCTTGCTTCTAATTCGCAGATCTAAAGTCTCGCTTTTTCTGTTTGAATTTTTGCTCAATTTTGGCAGCATACCGATATGCTGTACCAAGCGAGGAGATGTCGAGGAACTCCATTTCCTCCTGAATGTATATGTGCAGAAAACTGTGGTACTTCAGTACCAAATGTTTCTCTGAATCTTTGATACCCAACTTGGTGCGCAAGGTATAGAACAGATTCGTCAGCTCATGCACATCTTGATCTCTTTGCTGCCGCAGCGTAGTCCATTGGATGTACTTGTCCTCATAGCTCCCCACTGGACAATATTGTCCCTTTATGGCATCTCAAAAAGTATTCCAAGTGGGTGTGACCGAGAACAGAGAGGGTTCCTCCTCATCCTTTCTCTCATAGTAGGTTTCCCACCAGTCCTTGACATGGGGGGTGGCTTTGAGTAGAGAAAAAGTAACATTTTCTCGGTCAGAAAAGTCATGAACCGAGAAACATACTTCTAATAGATTCAACCATTTATCTACGGTGTCTACATCTATTCGACCATCAAATATGGGAATGTCGAAGTTTACTTGTACCTTAAAAGGGGTTGCACCTCTAGAGTGGCTGCTAGATGCAGATGCGCCGCCAGTGGGAAGTCGTTGAAGGATCTGGGTGAAGTTATCCATCATCGTATTCCTTTGTTTTTCAAGGGCCTCCTCGAGCAACATTTTGATAGGATCTTCTGCACCCTCTTCTTTCTTTTCGTCCCCCATGGGTGGCCGTCGGGATTTGCGAGGCTGATCTTCCAAAGGTTCAACTAGATCTAGCCCTAACTCTTTATACCCTACCCTCGTTGGGGACATGCAAAGAAGGATTGAGAAAGAGCAGATTGCTCTGATACCACTAATATGGATTTATGTAGGAATGCAATAGAATACACAAATAACCATAGAAACAAATATGCAGCGGAAATAACACTTGATTTCATTAATCAATAACTGAAACTTGTTTACATACAGAATGGAAATAAACTAGCTAGAGTGTTGGTAGCTTATCTCTGAGAAGAGATGTGGTGGCTACATGCCTCTGAACTCTGTGTTACAATGAGGCTCGAAGGCCTATATATTATTGAGAAATAATGGAAACACTACACATCCAAAAACCTAACCCTAGGAGGTGAAACACCTTAGTGTGGGCCCTGGGGTCGTAACTTTAGCATACTACCTCCGTTTGACGCGCATGATATATCGTTAGAAAGATCTGTTGAAGGAATACCTCCATAAATAGCAAACAACAAGTCCGAAACAGACTCATATTTGCTCGACCATTAGATGCCAAAAAATGTCGTTTAGGGCCTCAAAACGGCTCCGAAAGTTTAGGACCCAAAAACTGCCAAAAAATAGTAAATTGTGCTACAATTAAGGAAACTGGAAAACTGAAAGAAACAATGGTGGGGGTCCAAGAGGAATAGGTGGGTGGCCACCAATATCCTCCTGGATCATCAGTGGATTCAAACAGAGCTACAATGCAAAGAAAATCAAGAGTTAATCTTTGTCTGTAATGTTTACGGTCCAACATATTACAGGGATAAGATAGTCTTTTGGGAAACACTCAATTTCCTGAGCGAGAACTTGCAGGGAAAATAAGCTATTCTTGATGGGGACTTCAACGCCACCAAATCACAGGTGGAGAAGAGGGGATGATTGATCGTTAAGGACCCCTTTGGAAATAAAATGGAAGATATGGATCTACTGGATCCTCCCCTTAAGAACGGGAAATATACTTGGAGTAACAAAAGAATGGGCCCTAGACATATTGTTGTAAGACTTGATAGGTTTTTTTTAGCTCCTCCTTCCTGCAAAGGGACATGATCCCGATCTCCCTAGCCCTTCCTTCAACAACTTTAGATCACAAACAAATGTACTTGTCCTTATCTCCTTCTGAAAAATTGGGTCCTATCCGTTTCCATTTTAATCCTCTTTGGTTGCAGGATTCAAAAGTTTTGGAAATCATTCAAGAGGCTTGTAATTCTAACGTCTTTGGCTCTCCTAGTTATATATGGGAGTTAAATATAAGAGCAACATGTCTCGCTCTCGAGAACTGGGCTAAACTTTCTTTTAAAAGGCCTACATTCCATAAGAAACAAGCTTAAGACAATCTTGCTACTCTCCAGAATAGAATGGAAGATAAATAAGTGACTTTGCTCGCTCTAATTCAAGAAAAAGAGATGAAATTATATGAGGATGTTAAAGGCTGCAAGGAAGGAGGAGGAAGAATGGATGCTGAAATCCAGGAAACTGTGGATGAAAGGGGGGGATGGCAATACTGGTTATTTCCATAAGCAATCTAAAGCCAAACTAAGTTTTAATGCTATCAAGGAGGTAAACGATAGCAATTGACAAAAAATCGAGGGGAATGAGGCAATCAACAGGCATATTGTTCAGCATTTCAGAAATATCTATACCAATAGTGATGAGATGGATCCCATCTCTTAGGTTGATCTTCTCTTGGTTATCCCTTCTATAATTTCTGATTCTGAGAATGAGGAACTAGTGAAGCCAATATCAGAGCATGAGATCAGTCAAGTGATTTGTACTATGCACCTTGAAAAGGCCGCAGGACCTGATGGGTTCACAATCAATTTCTATCGGGATGTGTGGGACATCATTATGGAATAACTGAGAAGGATGCTCAACTAGGCGAGGAAAAAAGACAAAATTGGAGGAGCCACCAGCTCTTCTTTCTTGGATTTTATTCCGAAGGAAAATAATTCTAACTCTATGGACAGATCTAGACCAATCTCACTATGCAACACTTCTTACAAGATTCTCACAAAAATTCTGGCTACTAGAATAGAAAATATCATGAAGCATATAATTTCAGATTCTTAAGGGGGATTTGTAGTCAGGTGACAAATTCTAGGCAATATCATTATTGTCCAAGAATCCATTCATTCCAACCTGGAGAGAAAACAACAAGGAATGGTAATAAAGATAGACATGGCTAACGCCTTTGATAGGGTTAACCATTTCTTTCTTTTTGAAATAATGTCCATGTTCGGCTTCTCGAAAATGTTCATTAGATGGACCAAAGCTTGCATTAATAGTCAGTGGATTGCTCTATTAATTAATGGTAGACCTTATGAATTCTTCCAAGCCTCACAAGGTCTCAGGAAAGGCTGCCCATTGTCCCCACTCCTGTTTCTGTTAGTGGCTGATTCATTGAGCAGGAAGCTCCAAGCATTATAAGAAAATGGAAAACTAAAAGGCCTAAAGTTTGCCAGGGGGACTAAAGTTGCAACTCATGCCTAGTTTGCAGATGATACAATTTTGCTTGGAGGGGATTCCACAGTGATTGCAAAAAGATTTAACGAAGTTTTGTCCTCTTTCCTCAAATATTCAAATGGAAAGGTAAATCTTATAGAATCCAAGGTTTATGGTTGGAATTTCCCACCCAGGACGCTGGCAAGGAGAACAAGGATTCTAGGCTTTGAAGGAAAGCTAAATTGGAACTCATTCAACTATGTTGGGACCCCTATACTCAAAGGTAAAAGAACTTCTGCATATTGGTAGGGCATTGTCAATAAAATCTAGAAAAAAATATCCTCGTGCGGAGTAAGGTGGCTCAACCCAGCAGGAAATCTCATCCTCATTAACTCTATCATCTCCACTTATCCAATTTATACATGCTCGATCTCTTTAGCTCCAAAAAAGGTTATGTAGGAAATCAAAAAGGAGATTAAAAACTTCCTTAGGAAAGGAGGTAAGACAAATGGCTAAAAAAATTCCACCTTGTAAATTGGGATATTATTTGCAGTACGAAAAACTGTGTAGGGGATAGAATAAGAGACCTGACAATGATGAACCTCACTCTAGGAGCGAAAATCCTTTGGAGAATTGTCTCTAGAGAGAAGACATGGTGGAAGGAGATTCTTAGGAAAAAATATATGAGTGGATCAAGGAAAAAATGTGTTGATGAGTACCGTCTGATAGGGAATGGATCTCCAATTTGGAATCTCTACAAGAAGGCGACCCATATCATCAAAAATAACTTGCACTAGAGCCCTATAAATGGTAAACAGATCAGGATTAGGCATGACAGTCTGGGGCCTGTCTCTCAAGCAATGGCTAGACCATTTAAACATCTCCATCCTTTTTTATATATCCTCTTGGAAAAATAGCAGAATATGGGATGGACGAAAATATCTTGATGTTCCTGAGCATCTAATGTTTGACTTTACTGCTCTATGCTCTCTTCTTCATGGGTCAGCAATTGTCCACCATAAACTTTCTAATGGCAGAGGTTGGGGAAAATAGGGGATCTATACTGTGAAAGAAGGATGCCGAATCACCTTCAACAACAAAGAAAAAAACAAAACTGATATGAAATGGAATAAAATCTGGTGTAAAGATGGCCTTTTAAAAATAAATGCCTTCTTCTAGATATTAGCGCACCACAAAACCATGACAGCAGAGAATTTGAAAAAAAGAGGGATTGAAGGGCCTTCGCGCTACGTCCTCTGGAAAGAGCCAAAAAAGAATCTAGACCATATTTTTATGGATTGACAGCTTTCCCAAGAAGTTTGGTCTCGGGATCTACAAGAGCTGCATATAAATTGGATCCTTCCAACAAATTGGAATGACCTCTTTGCTTGCTGGAAAGATTATTACCAAGCTTCACTTCTCCAAAAACCATATCTCACATGGGCTTGGGTCGCCCTCCCAAAATACATATGCTAGAAGATATGGGAAGCTAGAAATAAGGAGCTTTTTGAAGGGGAAGCCTCCAGTCCAAGGAAAGTAATGCTTGTTGCAAAATTGTTGTGGGTGGAAGCTTTGGTAACGAGGGGGATTAACCATATCCATAAGGAACCTTTGAATTTTGAAGAATGAGCGTGGAAAATTGGTTTTCTGTCACCTGCTACCAATAATTGGCATACGGATGTTCAAAGACCCAACTGTTTAAAATAGCAGTTTAGGATGAGCTATGAATATTTTGCTAAATGGTGGTTGAATCTTGGCTGTAACTCCCTTTTGTTTGATGGGCCCTCCAAAGGCAATATAGGGCTGGAAAGGGTGGTAGGAGTCATTTTTTAATTAGGAGGGAATAAACCAAAGGATTATGCCTGGGGCCTAGGTAAGAAATCCAACAATGGGGCTGAGTGGCTTGCCTTAATCAAGGGACTGGAGATAGCAAGCAGCTGCATAATGCAGGAGTTAACAGTTTTTGGTGATTCTCTGATGGTCATAAGGGAAACAAGAAAGATGAATAAGAACTATAGTAGTTCGGTAATCAAACTGCGTTACATTTTTAAATGTTTAGGAAGGGAGTTCAAATCTCTCAAGTTCTTTCATATTCTGAGAGCAAATAATAAGCAGGCAAGCTTAATGGCTAACAAAGGAGTTTTATTATAATATGGAGAGCTAGTCTGCAACGAATAAAGGCATAGAATAAGATGGATCGACCCATGAACTTGGATTTATCCCATAGAGGATGAGTTTTTATCTCCCATGAACTTGGATTTATCTCAATTGGCAGGTATGCATTGCATCTCAAACAGGTATTGGGAAGTCTTAATGCATTTCAATTACACCTCAATTGCACTTGAATGCGTTTCAATTACACCTCATTTGCACAGAATTATTAGGAGGATGGATAGCAAGAATGCTATCACTAGGAAGTTCAAATCAATCATGAATCAATCTAACTTCCAACTTGTTGGGATGACTCACGATCCGACTGGAGTACACCTAGCGACACTGCGTAGAGGGAAACTTCAAGCGATCTCGGTCTTAGGAAATGAAGCTTGCGAAGAGGGAAATCATCAAGCATTTTGGAGGGATAAATTCATGGGATTGGGAGGGAAACATAAAGTGAGATGGAAGGAAGGCAATAGGAGCTTCCTACGCATTGATAACACAGTAAAAAACAATCATTTTAATAGCCCTTCTGAGCTCGGTGAGCACTCTCAACAACAAGATGCGATTTGGCATTGGGAAAAGACGAAGGGTAGGCAAATGGGAAGAGTTTTGGAAATGGGTCGATGAGGAGGAGAGGTGTCAAGCGGTTTCAGCAAGAAAGCATTAAAAACTACTAGCTTACGATTTCAATATGAACGCAATTTATATGAATGATTGGATACTGACAGGTGCTAATAGGATATTTTTTCTAAAAATGGAAGCAACATGTTGAACTTGAATGAAAGCGGTTGATCTAATGAATGATTTTAGTTTTTCATTTGCATAGAACTAGTCTCTCTTTTCAGCCTTTGGAATGCATTGTTTGTGTTTGTTGCTTCTTGGACAATTTGTAAGGAGGTATAGTCTCCATAGATTAGGGATCTTTCAAGATATTTACAAATATGTTAAAAATGAACAAGGCATTTTGGATGTTGGCCTCCTATGGGAACAATCCATCTTTGGCATGATGTAAACTCTATTTTTTTATCCTTATTAATACAAAAATACGTAATCGTTTATGTTTAAAAAAGAGTTTTTCAGTCCTCAACATTATTATGAAAATGGATGATAGAGACTCTCAAACAAAAAGATGGTTGATATGTTTATGCAAAAAGTTTAGTACTATCCAAATAAATCCATCCATTTCACTCAAACATTTGTATATTTGTGAAATTGATGGATTTATGCAAAAACGTTTTGTACTATCTATTATGGATAGTACTAAATGTTTGAGTGAAATGAATGGATTTATTTGTATTATTTATAAATCATATCCTAAAAGGCACATGTTTGGAGCATGGGATTTATGTGCAGAAGAACCTAAATCGTTTGAAGGCTATCCCTGTTTTATGTGACTATGGAAAGCTATCCTTGTTATTCTGGCAAGTACACCAGTGTGTGAAAGAGGCTTCTCAAAATTAAATAGGATAAAAAAATTACAATAAATCAAGACTTTGAATGGAGACATTGGATTTTTTGATGTTTCTGTCTCTTAGTGCACCTCATGCTCTACATGAGGTAGATTGGAATGTTATTTATGATGTATAGAAAGAAATGAAGACTAGAAAGTCTCTTCCATTGGGCAAATAGATTGATGTTTTCGGTGATGTAAGCTCAAATACTTTTGAAGAATATCAAATGAATCAAAGAATAATACGTTTTTTTGTTTGTTAGAATGTATTAATTTATGTAAAATAATAATAATTTTATGGATCTTAGTAATTTCAAAGAAAAAATTGTCTATTTATTAGGTTTTATTGAAAATTTATCATTGCTTAAGATTGTAAAAATTTGGAAGGACAAAATTTGATTTTTGCATTTTCTTTTCTTTTCGAGGGTTTAGTTAATTTATATTGTTAGTTGAAGTACATTTGTTTATTTCACCCTTCATCTTTGAAGGGTTGGAAGAATATACACCCTTCATCTTTCAAGGGTTGGAAGAATATATGCCCTTCATCTTTGAAGGGATGGAAGAATATACACTCTTCAAATTGAAATTGAGACCCACCCTTAAAATTTGATCATTGCTTTCCATCATGATGATTCTGGTTTAAATATAATTGGTATATTCTTTTGTATTTAGTGTTTATATTAATATTATAAATACAAAATTATTAAAAAAATAAAATTTCTTATAGAAAAGTAATTTTAAAGTAAAATTTGTAAATCAAATCTAAGTGTAATTTTTAGATGAAATTTGATGATTATAGTTTTATAATCAAAGATCTTTATGGTATAAAGTTCCAGGTTTAAAGTGCAAGCTTATTACATACATATATGATGTAGTTGATCAAGTTATTTATGAAGTGTTATGTTGTGTTAATGTGGTAAATTTGAGTTTTATATTAGTTTAAAGGTAATGTTAATGGTAGTCCCTGTGCTAATTTGGTCTTTGTATATAATGTCAAATATGAAGTTTAGGTGACTTTGACGAAATGAATACCTTTTAGTTATAATTTGATAGTCAAAGGTCTTCATGATATAAAGCTCAAACCTATATTAAGAGGGTTACTTCTATTGCCTATGTAGTTAGTCATGTTCCTCTAAAGTGAGGTTGTGTTAATGTGATAAACTCATGTTCCATGCAATCATTGCAAAGGTGATGTTTTTTAATATTTATTCCTTATTTCATGATAGTGGCAAGAATCCACCCCCTATTAAAGAGGTGGGATGTCATTTACACTAAGAATCATCGAGCATGACTTAATATACCCCTGGATTGTTCAACAAACCTTGTGCAAGTAGCCCGTCAACCACTTCACATGAGAATCAATCAAACTCGGGTGAGGCCTATAGTAGTGTCCCAATTTATTGACCCAAGTTGCCTTGCATGCCTTATGCAAAGGTGATATTAATGGTGGTCCCCATACCAATGCATTATTTACATATAATGCTAAATGCAAGGCCTCAAATATTGAACAAAATAGACACCCCTCCATGATAGCTTCATAGAAAAAGGTCTTCATGGTATAAAGCTCAAGGCTCAAACCTAACTTGACAAGCATGCTTCCTATGCTTATTGTGCCAAGAGAACAAAGTGGAATTCTATAACATAGTAAGCACGAGATGTATAACACAACACTAATAAATTAAAATTAAAGAAAAGTTGAGGTTCATAATTTAAAATTTAAAAATTAGAAAAGTGTGTGTATATGAGAGAGAGACATCATGCTGATAATAATAAATAATATATTAATAAACTAAACCAACATAGATTCATCTTAACCATCGATCCTTTAAGCACAAAAAGGTTTTTAGGTCAATTTCTTTTTTGTCCCTCTTAGTGCTTAAAAAATACAAGTTTAAGATAGATCTACATTGGTGTAGTTGTCCGAGTCTTTCCAATGCATGAGGTTGTGTCAAAGCAATAAATGCCATTTGCATGATAGCGAGGAGGTGGTGTTATTGTTGGTTCTTGTACCATTGTAATGTTTGCAAATGAGGCTAGATGCAAGTCATAGGTGAATAGTTTTTTACATTAACGTTTCATTGGACTTTTAATAAAACATAATGTACATTGTTTGAAAACAAAAAGGGTGGGTCACACAAGTAGCTGGGACCATGGGAACTATAAAAAAACTAATAAGTCAAAGTAACAAGGTTTGGGGAACCATAAGGGATACGACCTAAAATGTAAATACTAAACAACAATGCCTACTATTGGTGGGGTTTCATTATGGTCACCCAAGGAAAGGATCCATCTAGTAATCGTGGGAGGCTCATTAGAGGGTTGCTCTTATCCATCATAAGTTTGGGTGGGATTCAATTCATTTTAAATAATAAGGGTCCATATTGTAGACCATTTGTCATTGTTGATTAATGTGGAAGGCCATGTTTCCCTTCCTTCTCTCTTAAACAGGTTTGATTTCTTACTAAAAAGGACTGCAGTAAATTGCAATAAATATGGTTGAGAAGATCCAAGTGACTCCTAACTCATTGTACAAGGTTACCCACCACAAAATTCCATATTGTTGTAAGTGGTCCATTTCCATAAAAATATTTCATACTTACATAATGATCTACAAAGAAATACCAACACACATCAATGCATTATCATCCCAAGAGAATGTGCAAGAAAGCTCGCTACCTTTAAATTTCACATCATTATGCCTTTTCCAAACAAAATAAAGCACTTCAATATGAACAAACATCCAAATTGAGTGAAATTCTATCACCCAAAACAAGTCTCAATTCACCCACACTAAGGTCACTATTTGTTTCACCCTCCCATTCAAGACAACCTTTTATCAGTTGGTAGAAACCCCCTTATAATAAAATAATAAACAAATAAAGAATACAAACATAGCCTTTCCCAACTTTAGTAGAAGCTTCCAAAGGATTTTTATTTAAACGTTTCAACATGGGTGCGAAATAAACTCATTTATAACTGAGGGAATATGCTTGGCGAACATTGTAGCATGCCTCAATTTCTAGACACTCCACCATGACGAAAGAGCTTCAAGGCCCAACTTAAGCACAAGATCATTTGGGATAAGTTTTTGTTCCTAACTAAGAACAAACTTATCAACAACATTATTATTATTTTTCATAAGCTCCAACTAAGGGATCCACTCTCTCAAATCGCTATCAACCAAATCCTTGGTTGACTATATGCATATTTTAAATAATATCGGGACCATAATCTAAGTTGGTGCATCCAAACTCTTTCTTTATACAACAAAAAAGGGGACCATCATAAACATTGACTGTTGAATGATAATCAAGTTCAAGGAGAGATGCCTTCCAAATGTTTTGAAGCATAAAGTTTCCAGTTATAATAACCTATATAGAGGTGACCAACCTGGTTTGAAAAGAAATGCCTTCTTGATATTTATTTTTTAATATATCATGTTGCCCCTCATATTGTAGGAGGAGTAAACTTGTGTTTTTTATCACATAAATGGGGACTTACAACTAGTACCTTTAGTGGGGACTCACTACTTCGTGTTCACGACCATTTTGGATGGTTTGATGGAGCTTATATCAATTGTGCATCATGCTCTTCAAAATTTGATGGAAGAATTATTCGTGTTGGGGAAATCGCCTAGTTATTTCCTAATGCTCTAGTCACTACTTTCACTTGGTTGATGCATCATTATTTCATGTCTTATTCTTCGTTATTAGTGTCACCTATCATGGTGGGGAATTTACTTAGTGCTTTCTTAGTATCATTTACATTTCCATAATTTTATCCAAGTAATATGCTAATTTCATCATAATTTCACCTTTATCTAGGTAATATCCATATTACACTTACACTTCATCACTTTCCCTTTCCAAGAGGGTGCATGATGCATTTTTATTACATTTCTCTAATTTTCATTTCATATTAACCCTTCATTTTGCATCATTCCACTTTCCATCATTTCCAATGTGAAAATTTGGGATATTTTCATTTAATTATTAATGAAACTGAAACCTTAAGTTGTGTGTTGCATTAATTTTCTGAAACTTGTGCTTAAGATTTTAAGCCTACTTCCTTGATTTTTAATTCAATTAATTACTATGGAATGCAACTCTAAGTTATATGGCACATGTTTAATATGGTTGAAATATATTGGGGCATTTAGTGCTTTCTCATTGATAATTACTCAAAAACCACAGACAAGTAATTTTTTAGGAAATATAATATTTAACATTTTAATATTACATTCAAGTTTTCATATTAAATTGAATTTAGAAAAAAAATGTTTATTTTCTATTTGATTTTGCAAAGTACTATTGACCTTCACCATCAGGCTTTGGATCCCAGGGTGTGGTGGCAGAGACCGTCAAGTTTCGTTGATAATTAAGTCTCGTATGTTAGCATATAACTATGCATTTAATATGTGTAGGTGCTTTACTCAGTTAGCCAGTTGTTTGCAACTTTATGTTAATTCAAAGTGGACTACTTCATTAGATTGTAATCTTGGTTGTGTTTACCCATTTACTCGGATGTGGGTGATCATAACCATGGAAGAGATCCACCCAGATGAACACCAACATGACAACACAGTTGGGCCAAGTGTCCGAGGTTGGGATATGGTAAAAATAGCTTGAGCAGTCAAGTAGATCAATAGTTCACGAGCGAGGATGATTCAAGCGAGTATGAGAAGGAGACCAGACAACACGGTTATGGAATATGCAAAGGCTTGATCTTTGCAGGGCCATGTTCGGAGTCATGTCTATTTGGTCGCCCCTGGTAATTTAATATCCGATGGTAACTCCTTTCAAGTGAACATCCTTGAGCACGCTCAAGGGGGATATGACATTATGGAGATATGATGTGTAATTAAAAATATCGTCAATGATGACAGGCTTGAAATGATCTCAAGCGCTTACAACCTTGAATTGTGGATTAATACGACTTAGTTGTGTGATGAAGAGACTTTTAGTCCTTGTAAGAAAGGACACTCTAGAACTCTTACTATTAGGAAGCTCTACATCTCTTGCTCTACAAAGAATGTCCCAAGTAAAGACACTTAAATTGGGTGCAAGTTTGTTTAGTTCATATACACCATGCCTCCACGATAGAGGGAAAGGAATCCTCAAGGCCACAACATAATATGTCACTAATTAGAGGTTGTTGTTGAATACCTACGTTAGTTCTTTAGCAGAGAAGTTTTGTTTCACATCGATTTGGATGCATTATGAATGGAAGATCAAGATTGCGAGAAGGAAGGAATGAATCCTTACTATACATGATTAAGAACATTCTCGTACATGTGTTAATTGATAAGGAATTCTTACAGGACGAGACCCTTAGAACCATAATTTTGATTTGAGATGATCTAGAATGTGTGCAACCTCAACTGGATGATCTTGTTAAGACCACAAATACTCCATTTATGATGGCAAGGGAAGCTCGTATCAACATCTCTTATAGGGAGAATGACACATAATAACAACGGTAAATTGTTAATTTGCGTTGTTTTTATTTGATGTTTTGTTTGATTATTGTTTCATAATCTTGAGAATCTTGGTAGTTTGCACTTAGACCTGGTTTCTTGTTCCTAGGCATGTTATAATGCTTATTTTTAGCTTTACAATGTCTTTGCACTTTTTGTTAGTTTTATTTTAGGCCTAGTTTCCCTTTCATAAGCAAGATCAAGTGTTCCATATTGCTGACCCATAAGAATTAAGGCTTCCACAAGGGGCGACCAAAATATTGGTGGGCAATTTGTATGTCCAATCTAGTCCTGAGTTCCTTGGAAGTTAATCTTTCGAGAAATCGTGAAGCTTCGTGTAGGGAGTTCTTGGGGACGCTTAAGCATAGTGACTGTATCAGAGAATTATCCATTGCTAAGTAGATGAAACCTAAGTTATAGCCCTTCATTTTCAAGGTAACTAGGGTTTCGCTCTGCATTTTTGTTTTGAAATTTTTGTAAAAATGATTTTTTTTTTGAAATTCTGGTTAAAGGAATGTTATATGCATGTTAGATTGTTGCTTATTTTTTTAGCATAGTAGAAATTTCCGCTATCAAAGAGAAAGGGGAATTCTTATTTACGAATTATGGCTTTGATCATGACTTAATGACTGAATAGACCATCATTTTAAGAAATTACTATCAGGTTATTTTGTTAAAGCTAGGGTTTTTTCCCTTGAGTTTTTCTTTAATAAATCATCATTTTTCAATTTAGATTCCATTTAGTTCACCAAATCCACTTAATTTTCATTTTAAATGTCATTTATTTCATTGAATATTTTGATAAGAGCACACCAATGAAAAGGGGTGAATCCTTCTGTGTCCGCTCTTTTATGGATTTCATGGAGAACATAGAACAAGTGTATGTATTTCAGGAAATGAAAAGCTTTCAAATAGGGCTTGAAGTCCAATTGTTAGTCGCCACAGTCTACAGCTCCTCATAAGTGAAGAAGGGGTGAACCCTTATGTGTCTGCTCTTTTATGGAATTCATGAAGAACATAGGAAAAGTGTACATATTTCAGGAAATTAAAAGCTTTGAAAAACAACTTGAATTCCATTCTTAGTCGCTTGGGTTTCTCACAGTATCATTTCCCTCCAACGACTCTCCTTTACTTACATTGACATATATTAATTTGATTTTGGGTATGAGATGAGAATTTAATCTTACATTCATATGGTTATTGTGTAGGGTATTTGAAATGAAGGGGGGGATACAACCCCACAAAGATGTTAACCAGGTAGGGTTTCTACCTAAGAACATAATCCACGAAAGTATGTTCATTCACTAGATGAGTTGAGCGTTTTAATTTTCTCTTATCATTCTCATTGAAGTTTTCAGGTATGGTAACACAACTACGTTGATTCTTAATATTTCAGTTATGACTTAAAAAATTTGCACAATCATCTTCTGATTTAATATTCTATCAATGAGTTAAGTCTTGGGGGCTTCATATTGTGTCGTATAATAACATATTGATATTATGTTCCATTTCAATCCCTAATGTCGTGATCGAATTATCTTGATGCTAATAATTTTCATGTGTGAGAGTTGATGCTTTGGAGATCATTTGCATTAATTTTTGAGGTTCTTTTGCGTGCTTTGTGTGTAGCAAGACCCCCCCACTCAGGTCAGCTACGCTCTCATTATATTTTGTTACTTTAGATTTATTTATTGTTGTAAGTAAATCGTTATTTCTATGATTGAATCCGAATTCTTGCGTTGTCAGTTAATTTTTGTACAATTAGGTAGCTTTGCCTAGTTCTAATTCATTTCCAGTATTGTTTTGATTTTGGTTTGTTAACAAAGAATCAAATTTTGTCCTTTGAAAAAAGAATTGAAATCATTGTGCTGAATTTCTTCCTTAAATAAACAAAATGCTTCATCTTATGAATCCATCAAATATAAGAAACATAAAAAGAACAACTTATTTTAATCTACATCATAAATATACCCCCAACGTATCCAAATCCATCCATTTCTACTAGAGATGTATAAAATGTTGAAGTCCATTAATCTCTACGCAAAAATGATGGATGTATATAATGTTGAAATCCATTAATCTATAAGCCAAATTTACCTCATAAATATTGAGAAAGTTCAAAAGCATAATTCCAAGTTCATTTATTTTTAAAACATAGAACATGTTAGTTATTCATCAGTTTAATTATTGGTATAATTCTTTTTTTTAGTTGCAACATTTATTTTGTTACCAGCTTAGAATAGAATTGTTGTTCGAGCAGGGTCCCGCAGCTACAGAAGAAGCTGCTAGTTTTGGCGGAAAGATATAAGTTTTGGCGGAAAGAAGACAGGGCAGAGCTACGACGCCGTAGCACGTTTCCAGCTGGAGAACAGAGCCTAGCCCTGCCCTGTCTTCTTTCCGCCAAAACTTATATCTTTCCGCCAAAACTAGCAGCTTCTTCTGTAGCTGCGGGACCCTGCTCCAACAATTGTTGTATGTATATTAATTTTCATGTTTTTTAAAGATAAAACATGTTAGTTATTCATCAATTTTAATTATTAAATACTAATAGTGTATGCATATTCATTGATCTCTATGTTTCTGCAACATATTTGTTTTCTTTGAATTATATGGATGAAACAATGGAAGAATCATAATGCATATTTATTCATCGCTAAGAAGGATGGAGAGGAGAATGAAAAATTGGAGCCTCCTATAAAAATCAATGTTGATCAATAAAATAATTTGAAATGAATGTTGATTAATAAAAATAATTTATTTTATCAAGCAGTAGCAAGATACATAAATGTTGTCCGATAAAATAAAATAAAATCCAGATAAATGAATGTTGAAATCTTCTTTCCATTGAATTGATCCGCTGAAATCCTCACCACTACAAAATTGCTAGTTTACTGTCACAACATGTGGCAATGTAAAAATCAAATAATAGTATTCATTATAAATGATGTTTGTAGGCATCTTGTTCCAATAGATCTACTCATAGCAAAACTGCTTAGAGAATTCATGCATTATGGTCTTTCCTTTTTCCATTAATCTATTTTAGTTTTGGTAAGTTTTACATCTTTTAGGTTTTATTAATATTTGAGTCATCAGATTCAAAATATTGAACTTTGAATTTAAGATCTTCACATTACTTTCTAAAAGGGAAGAAAATTTGAATAATAATTTTTTTGTTGGGATTTTATTGGATATAAATGACGGACGGTTCTGATTTCTAATGACCCTGTCAGACCTGTGCTCCCCTTTAGGGTTTCGAGATGCAATCCACTGGAGGCGGTGATCATCCGCCTCCCCATAATCATGAGGACGTTGAAGCCTTCAAGCACCTTATCTCAGTGCAAGGCAAGAAGTTTGTTTCGGTTTCCCTCTCAAAGTTTGTGAAAAAGATTAATGATATCACGACCATTGCTCTACCTTCGGATCAACCCATGCATATTGCAGTATCATTAGCAGATCGAGCTTTAGTAGGTCAGTTCAAAGGCCTATGGCCCTCTCCGAGAACAACGGATAATTGGATCCCAAAAAAATGGTGCCCATTGATTCCCAACAACGTTACGTGCTATGTTGTTGAAAGGGTTTTTGTTTTTTTGTTTGAATTCATCTCCATGGAGGATCGAGTTCTAATATTTCAAAGTGGGCCATACTTCATGGGGCCCCATGGAATTTATATAAATCAATGGACCCCATAATTTGATTCAGCTATTGAAGTCCCCAAATCTCTCCCGATTTGGGTCACACTACCCAACTTGTTGATCCATTGCTAGACCCCTTACTCTCTGCAAACAATTGGAAACGAGTTAGGCAAATACGTCGACAAAGCTACCACTAAAGACCAATACTCTTATGCTTGAATTTGTGTTGAAGTAGATCTGGAGGCCGGCTTGCCAGAAGAAATCAAAATAGTTGTAGGGGATTGGAAACACTATCAACAACTGGATTATGAACAACTTCCGTTCAAATGAAGACATTGCCACAAATACGGGCATTTTCAAAAAAAATTGTTCCAAAAAACTTCTTGATCATCATGAGAAAGAAAAGGAAGAAGGTTGGCATCAAGTAAGATGGTAGAAATCTAATCCTAGATCAGGATCAAGAAAATAAGGGATAAACACTAACCCCCAGCAAACCAGAAAGGAAGCAACCATGCAAAACAAAAATGGAAATAATCTCTCCATGACGGAAGGCTCAACAGAGGCATAAATCGTTCATTATAAATCTCTGGAAAGGCCTCCTTCCCCTAAAAGGGAAAACTTTGGAGAAGAGGACCAACCAGGAGAAATCCCTAAAATCCAAAACCCCCCAATGCAAGAAACAATAGCCCAAAATGAGCCTCAAGAAACAAGAACATAGGGAGATTCTTCGGAGGAGGAGGATGGAGAAACATGGACTCTGATCACCACTACCAAAAAAATAAGAAAGGAAGGAAATCAACTAAGGAATGAAGAGAGGTAGCGACCTACAAAGACAACCTGCAAGGATCCCAATCAACATTGGATGGTATGCTAAATCCCATAATCACAAGACATCAAAGACAACCCTCCAGGGGGGATTTCCAACTCCCAAAAGGTAAGTAATGAAGGTTGTCTCCTGGAACTGTAGGGGGTTAGGGATCCTTAAAAAAGAAGAAGCAATGAAAGAATTAATTCGTATTTCCTCTCCCGACATCCTTCTAGTCCAGGAGACTAAATTGGAGGAACATGAATTCCTCAATGTTAGCAACCGATTTTGGAAAAAAGGAGAAGGGGTTGCGGTAAACTCCTGAGGTGCCTCCGGAGGTCTGGAACTTTGTGGAACTATGACAAGCTAGATCTCATCCATACTGCTTCTTGCACCCATTGGATCATCACGACCCTTCGTCAAAAAGACCTGGGCCACTTGGTAAGTATTTTTGATATCTATGTTCCTGTGCTCTACTTTGAAAAAAAAATCTTGTTGGAATCTCATTCAGGAGTTCTTAAGTACTCATTAACCATCGAATGTAATCCTCGTCAAGGAAATTAATATCACCCTCTCTCAACAAGATTAAAAAGGGGATCAATAGTAAGAGATACCCTTCGAGAACAAGTTGAGGAAATCATTATGGATTGGAATCTAGAATACGTCCAACCATCTCATGGAAATTTTACTTGGACTAATCGAAGGACATGCCCATGACACATTGCTGCCTGACTTGATAGATTCCTGGTGCAACGCTCTTTTCTTTTGCTTGGTTTTGTTGCTGCCTCTTAAATACTACCCTTCAGAGTCCCTAATCATAAACCCATCCTACTAGAATTCACTATGAATAAAAATCTTAGCCCTATCCCTTTCCGATTCATCCCCTCTTGGATCCAGCAATATATCTCCCTTAATTTAGTCAAATATGTTTGGAAAGATTTGATCTTCAATCTGCATTCTACGTTTGGGAAGAGAAACTCAGAAGACTCAAATTCTCCCTCAAAGCTTGAGCCAAAAGCTTAAAATATCCCCTTAAGCAAAGGTTGGAAGCCTAGAAAAACTTGAATATTCACGAGCAACAGATGGAGGATCAGACTGTCGAGATGGAGATCCTTGAGATAGAATCCCAACTCCATCGTGCTCTCCATTCGTCCTGTTGTGGGGAGGAGGAATATTGGAGACAAAAATCCAGAACTCTCTAGCTCTAAATCGAGGACAAAAAATCAAGCTTCTTTCACAAACAAGTGGAAGGAAGGAAGCAGCTTAATTAAGTTAAGGAAATCCACTTTCAAGATCAAGTGGTTCAATACTTTGAAGGAATCAAGCAAACTACCAATATTCATTTTAAGGACATTTATTATGAGGAGAGATCATCAGAATAAATCTCCCCACATCTTAAATTTAATCCCTGCTAAGGTCAACCAAGCAGCAAATAACCTGCTAAGTTCCTATGTCTCAAAAAAAGAAATCAAGCAAGCCCTAGTAGCCATCAAGACTAAAAAAGCACTAGGTCCGGACGATTTTACCTCCAGGTTCCTCAAAGTCTATTGGAAGATTGTCAAAAATGATCTCCACAAGATGGTCCTGAAATCTTAGATTTGTAACAAGATTGGAGGAAGCACACATTCCTCCTTTCTGGCTCTCACCCCTAAAGAAAAAGAGGCCCTCTCCTTTGATAGGTTTAGACTGATCTCCATTTGCAATATTGGGTACAATATTATAGACAAATTCATGGCCAACAAAATTAAAGGTATCCTCCCAACTGTCATTCTTGAAAATCAAATTGGATTTATCTAATGCGTTTGATAGGGTTAGGTATGATTTCCTTTTTCAAGTAATGCATCGCTATGGATTCACCCCTTCCTTTAATGCTTGGGTAAAAGCATGCATCGTTGCTCCTTGGATAGCCCATTTGGTAAACGATCGTGCAACTCATTTCTTTCAAGCTTCTCGAGGCCTTCGACAGGGGTGCCCCCTCTCTCCTCTTCTCTACGCTATCCAGTCCTCTATTCTTAGCTTCCAATTAGATAAGATACGTGTCTAGCAAGAATTAATGGGCCTTTGCATATCGCGTGGAGTAAAAGACATTAATCATGCATAGTTTGTGGATGACACACTTATTCTGGGAGGAGAAAGCATCTTCTCAGCAAGAAAGTTCAAAAATCACTTGGATCAATATAAAAAATCCCCAGGAATAAAAATTAACTACAATAAAAGTAAAATCTTTGGATGGAACTGTATATACAAAAGAGATGCTATAAATTTCACGAATCCTAAAAAATTGAGGGAAAAACCTAGTGGAATGCCTTCAAGTACCTTGAAAGTCCCTATCTTCAAATCTTCCCCTAAAGTTTATCATTCGCTCCCTTTGATAGACAAGATGAAAGCTGCAATCAACTCCTGGCACTCGTCTTGGATAAACCCAGCTGGGAAAATAGTCCTAATAATATCAGTGCTCTCTAGTACCCCAATCTATCAAAGCTCAATTCTTCTAGTTGCTCGTGGAATTATTTCAAATATGGAGGCCCTCCTCAGAATGTTCTTGTGGAAAGGTGGAATACTTAATGAGAACAAGCTCTCGTTGGTACAATGGGGGGAGATTTCTAAACCTTCATCTGAAGGTGACCTCCATCTTCATGATCTTCATCTCCAAAATCTGGCGCTAGGGGATAAGTTCCTTTGGAATCTGATATCAGGTAGCCAATCTTGGATTAAAAAAGCTCTTTGGAAAAAGGATTTCTCGAGGACGAGGACCAGATGTCTATATACTCCCCAAGAGTTGTCAAAGGATTTCCTATTTTCACCATTTGCTCGAAAGCCTTTGAATTTTTCACCCCCGCTCTCACCTGGATCCCGGAGAATGGGAAAAAAATCAAGTATGGGAAGACTCTATACTTAGGGAACCGTCGATAAACTTGATTCCTAGAACTTATCGTTTAAAAAGATACCTCCACTCCCTCAACATCACCACTCTTTGGGATATCTCCTCCCGGGAGGCTGATGGCTCTAAGGTCTGGAAAAGGTGGAACATACAAAATTGCCCCCCCACCTGCAAAATGAAATATCGTTATTTTTCTCTCTTCTTGAAGGGAAGGCCCTCATTGGAATAAGAACCAAGGACACCAATGGTTGGGGTTCCCATACTAGCGTTTACATTGTAGCAGTTGGTTATAAGCTTATCAATGCTGGTTATAAGCTTAGAGACCTATGAAGTTTAGATGGAGAAACCTGATTTTACAAACTGGATAAGAACTTTTCATCGGCATACTCTTTTCTATGATGGATATTCTAAAGGGAATCCCAGGGTGGTAGGAGGGGGAGGGTTTCTTCTTGATCCCGAGGACTAGATTGAGCTCATTTATTCTTGGGGAATTGGAGAAGAAACGAATAATACATGCGAAGCTCTTGCCATGTGTCAAGGTCTTTCTCAAATGCTTGCTCATAACATTAAGGAGGAAATGGTGTTCAGAGATTCTTGGTTAATCATTCAAGCTATGGTTACTAATTCCCTCCCATCATAGATGAAGCTGTGCCAAATTGTTATAAGAATCTAGAGAATGGTAAACTCCTTATCAAGAATAGAGTTCTACCATATCCCGAGAGGATTGAATGATGATGGTGACAAAAGGGCTAACAAAGCTGTATCTTTAAGCAAACATACCCTCAATGTCAATGACAAAACCTCCTGATCCCCTGTCCCATAGGACCAAGGGCATGTGCACATGTAAGGGAACGAGTCATTTCACAAGTTATAGGTGCATGTATGGATCATTCATGCGAGCTCGTGGCACCCTGCATGTGAATTCATGTCCTTCGAGACATCGTACAAATTGGTCGTCATCACAATAGAACTATGATGGAATTGAAAGTAGAGCAGCTCGACTCCCTCCATGCCGAATTCCTTCGTCTCAATCGATCAGTTATGAAAATTTGTGTGATGAATTGAGTTAGTTTATTGGGAACTATGGGAAAATTTGGAGATTTTAACAACTCACTGCAGGCTATAAATATCGTAATTCTGTGGATTGTTATCTTGTGCACCAGAATCGGCTCATAGAAGGATTTATAGTTATATGGAACTACGAGATCTCTGACGTAGCCATGGCTTCTAGCTCTGAATCCGTAATTCCAACGACTGCACCTCCTCCGGTTGTAGATGAACTCTGAGACATCCACAATGCAATTAAAGAACAAAGGAGGTATTTGCTACAAATAGATGAGGTAGGAGGTCATTGTTTCGAATTGGTGGACAATAGTTTGGTTCATATCCGCGAAGTTATAGCAAGCTCCATCTTGCAATCAGAATAGGCGCTACCGACCCAGTTAGATGAGCTGGAGATTAATTTCAAGAAGTTGACGCTGCATGTGGCGAAGTTGACGCTGCATTTAATTCTCAAGAATTATGCCATGATTGAGGAGGTAGCAAGCTCAAGTCTCATAGATCACAGTTTGTCAACACAGTGGTAACATTCCCTTTGCTGTATGAATCACATCACTTAGAATAAAAAGAAACCACTTTTATGGTGGATGTGTATTTATGAAGAAGAGACAAATTAGGGATGAAGGAAATAAGACCCATTTTATGGCTATTAATAGTCTTCTTCCTTACCATGAGGTAATATACATCACATATTTTAGTAGCATTATTGAAATTATTGCAAAAGAAAATAGAATCCAATAATGAAATTATGGGGATTTTGTTTATGGAGATGATAATAGAAGCCATATAATAGAGATAATGAGGGAGAAGTACACAATAACTCTTCCGAATGATTTCAAAAATAATCCATGCAAAGATTTGAAGACATAAACAAATCCTGCTCATAAGTGGTCCGAAAGCTAGTGGCAATGTCTGGTTGTAAAGCTGGTGGCAATGTCGAGAACGTTGCCACCACATGGCTCTTGTTTTTTAAATTCTCATAGTTGAGTGAATTCTCCTTGAGAAAATGAAGATCTTTGACTTCGAAAAGGCTTAACTCACTTCATTTTTATTATTGTTGGACTTGTCAAAGAGTTGTTTAGAAAAATAACTATGTTTTATTGTATGAGTGTTCTAACTCAACTATAAAAGAGTTTTATCTCCATTCTTTTTTTTAACAAAAATGATTTCTTGTATTTATATCAAAATG
The DNA here is from genome assembly GCA_001517045.1 of Pseudotsuga menziesii. Classification (NCBI taxonomy): domain Eukaryota; kingdom Viridiplantae; phylum Streptophyta; class Pinopsida; order Pinales; family Pinaceae; genus Pseudotsuga; species Pseudotsuga menziesii. The sequence goes on along the minus strand of LPNX010752236.1, from coordinate 321,218 downwards.
GAGGATGCATCTTGACCAAACATCCTTGGTTTACATCTAAAAGATTCATAGAAAAAACATGTATATAGCTAATTACATTGCTCAAAATCACAAGTTTTTGTGCCCCAATGAATTGCTAGTCGACTACAAATGGACAATTATTTTTTACTATAGTATATTATTCGACAATATTTCCCTGATAGTAAAAGACACTTAAAATTCATTTTCAAACTTTAGAAAAAAAAAAGAAAAGATCCTGACCAATACATGCATGAATCTTCCCCTCCCTAAGGGTTAATGTGTTGATCTTCCATATCTTTCTTTCTTTCATTATAACCACTTTCATTATGAATTTGATCAAACTCTGAAGAACTATTACTACGACCTGTGTTGCCTGCTTGTTCTGAATTGTCACATTTTGGCACTATACTGCCAACATCTATGAAGTCTTACAACCCATGAATCCAATTGACACTCTTTAGAGATCTATTTTCAGCCTTGCAGATCTTATGTTTTCCCTTGATGACTCTGTTTTCTTCTTCACATTTCTTTACTTTTCCTTGCAAGTGTTATATTGCTACCTCCTCCATGATAATTTTTTCTCAAAGATTGACCATTTTCTCATCTTGCATTCCAATATGAATTTGAGAAATTGCATTAGTTTTGCTTATATTATCCCTTGGATATTGAAGAAGTCTTTCCAAGTCATTGACTATTCTTGTTAAAAATTAATTATCACTTTCATTCCATTTTTCGCCAGCCCAAAGGTGCGTATTGATTAAAGGGAAATTGAATTGAACTATAATTATTTCAAGAGTATTATGTTTATGAAGACTATAACCCGAGATATGCATAATTCTAAACCTCAAAGTCCAAAAACTTTTAAGGAAATTAGTATTTACATCCGGAATAACAAGGCTACTTCCTTCCAAAGAACAAGACTCTTCAATCTGAGCACTAACATAAATACTCCATCAAAGAAAAGATAAACTGGGAATTTGCCTGGGGATGATATTTCTTAATCAATATATCTGCAGCACTTGATGAAGACATTCTATCTTATTGTAAATTTTCTTCGGGTGATATCGAAACCCATGAGAATTAACATCTGGTGAAACCCTTCTTAACTCACAAAATACTTCACTACACTCCATCATGAATCCTCTATTTTGGCAAAAAGTGTTTCCCTAAATTCCACTTTGAACACAAAGATTCTAATAATGAATTTCGCTTTCATTGTCATCTAGATTTTGGTTTAGGACATAAAATTCCTCCATCTTATTTACAGATATGGGCATATCAAGATCATTGCTCTCACTCTTTGGCATTAGATCCTCCTCAATAATTTATTTCTCAATAAATTTCGTACCTTTGAGTCCATCGTTTTGTTATAGAACATGTAATTCATTTGGTTATGATTTAGATCTTTTGCATGTAGGGTCATAGGGAAAAGCATACCACTTCGTTAATTTAATAATACACCATTTTATTGCAAAATGCATTTTTATTTTCTCAAAGCATGTAGGGTTAAGGAATATTACAGAGCCCTACTTCCACACCATTTATTAACAATATTCCTTGATCAAGGTTACAAGCATCATTAGCATAAGAATAAGCTCAAGTGTTTAAAGATTTGAGGACATGGAAGATCATTGCCTCTTTGAATTCTATTAGTTACTGAGAAATTCTCTAAATAGATATATATAGGACCCCCTTTTAGAATTTGTTTCGATATAAAATAGCTCAAAGCTATCATAGAGTCTCCTAGAATGATCAATCGACTTATTGTTCTTTTTGTAGCTAACTTTAACCCTTGCCAAAGGGTCAATGGTTTTGTTTGATTGATTGTAGTCTCCTCCAATACCCCATGAATAGGTTTGCCTCCTTATTCCTTCGGGGTCAAAGACAAAGAACCCCCCTACACCAGCCAATCCTCGATTGTTCTTTGATGCTCCATCAAAAAACAATAGACGATATTTTTGTTTAGAGATCAATTCATCAAGGTTTAATGGTTTAATTCTCAAAACCCAATTTTCGTTTTCCAAGTCTTTTGGTCCTACCACAAGGTTGTTGCAATCTAATTTGTGCATTAAGTGTTGAATCCACAACCCCTCTTATGTGCTTAGAGAAGAAATCCTTTTCTTAACCTGACCTTTTCCCCTTCTTTCTTCTTCCATCATTTCCAACGCGAATCCTGCTACTTTGCTCACATTATTTATTTTTTCTTTAAAAGATCATCGAATTCCATGTTAACCGTATTTTCCAAAGAATGTAATACGATAAGGATGTCTAGACCTACTTTAGGAGGGGATTATTGACAATTTTTTTGGATAATTCTTATGCCACATGATGAAGACATCTCTCGAGGAGCTTAGCATGATAAGATATGAATTAATCTCACAAAGACATGCCTCCAAACCTCGACTACCCACAATGAATAAATAAATGTAAAGCACATTCTTCTACTTTCTTGCATAAAGGACATTGGGAAGGTCCAATTATTCCATGTTTACACAAATTATCAAATGTGAGGATTTTTGCATGACATAAGACCCATGTAAAAAGTTTTATTTTTGGAAGTGCATTACTTTTCCATATATTATTCCAAAGTGAATTTCAAGGAGAGGTAGTGGTTTCAAAGATTAGTAGGGAATAACCTTCCTTCACTATATAATTTTGAAAAAAAATCCCCTAAACCCTCTTGTCGTTGTCTANTTTTTTTTTTTTTTTTTTTTTTTTAATTTTTTTTTTATTTATTTTTTCAGTAAGTACCCATATGGGATTTGAACTCGTGACCTTCCATTTACAGTGTCTCATCTCAATTCCTGATTACCAATTGCTCTAACCCCTATGGGATATGTAGTGTACCTTTTTCAATTCCTCTAAGCTCCTTTAGAATCCCACTCATAGATTTCATATAAATTATGAAATTGATTTCCTGACATCCAATTATGCAAGGGTACCAAATCCCATTTATTATTTAATTCCTCCATACCTAGAATTCTATCTTTCTATATTGTATTGTTGTTTCCATTACCACGCATCCAAGATGAGTGAGGTTTGATTATACTTAAAGTTGTCTTACAGAGATTCCAGATATAGGTGCACTTTACCTTCTTGAAATGTTGATTTAGAATTATGATTCTATACCCATTTGAATACTTTTTTGTCACTACACTCTTCCACCAAGCTTCGCCACCAGTTGAAATATTCTATACAATTTTGGCTCCAACGGATTTATTTAATGACCTTGCATATTGTATTGCAAAACATCCTCTGTTTGGGGGTGAAAAAACCCGATTCCATTTGACCAAATGAAATTTATTTCCATTGGCTTTATCTCCTTGAAAAACAATTCCAATGAATGCTATCAACTTATTTGTAATTCTGACAAGAGCTAGCAGAATTGAATTTTGGTATATGGCCAGAGAGTATAAAATAGAGTTTATCAAGACAACCCTACCTGTAGAGTATAACCATTTATTTCCCCACTAATCCAATTTCTTTTGAGTTTGTTTATTACAGATTTCCAATTAGATGACAAAGGCCTTCCCATAAAAGTAGGAATCTCAAAATAATTGAAAGAATTCCATTCATGTTTTGCAACAAAGCCCAATTTATCGACAATTAACTTGAAAGTTGAGTATGACAAATTCCAGTCATAGACACCAGTTTTATGATTATTTGTGTCACCTCCTAAATCACTAAGGTGATTATCCATAACAAGTTTGAATATTTCATCTATGGTTCTTGGAACCCCTCCTAAGAGAAGTGTATCATCGACAAATTGCGAATGACTTAGTTCTTTTACCCCCTGATCTATTCTGATTCCAGGAAGATTTCCTAACTCCTTTCCTTTTCTAATTTTCTGCTTAGTGAGTTTGACAATAGTATATACAACATGGAGGGAGAGGATTTCCCTGATGTAGTCCCCTTTCACTCCGTAAGAAGTTTGTGGGTCTTCTATTTACCACAGGAGCTATCCATGGTGTTGTTATGCATGCTTTTATCCACTTTATAAACAAATATGAAAACCCAAATTTTGTAAGGACAAAATGAAGGAAAGAGTGTCTTACTCTATCAAAATAATTTTCCATGTCCAATTTAATCACCATCCCTCTACCATTCTTAGATATACTTGAATGGATTGCTTCTTGAACAATAATGATATTATCCAAGATATGCCTTTTTGGAACAAATTCGCCTTGATTATCATAAATTAGCTTGGGCAATGGAGTTTTAATTCTGTTGGCAAGAATCTTCATTGTGATTTTGTAGGAGAAGTTACAAAATGATATTGGGCTAAATCTAGAGAAAGTATCGGGTTCTTTTCTTTTGGTATGAGGGCCAAGAAGGATGAATTTGTGCTGCCTCCCAATTTACCTTTTTTTAAAGACTATTTGATCATATTGCATAAATTGTACTTTACTGATCCCCAAAATTTCCTGTAAAAAGCATTTGTAAAGCCATCTAGATGTGGATCGTTTTCTTGTTCTAGATCCCAAATTGGAAATGTAACCTCCTCTTCAATTTATTTTCCTAATTTAAGATTATCCAACTAAGTGACTAAGGATGGTATATTGTCAAGCAATTCTTCTATTATTTCTTCGTCAGTTTTTCCTATTTGGATAGCATATTGTAAAAATGATTGTAGACTTATTCGTTATTCTCCTTATACTCTTTTAATCTTCTTCCCTGTAAGTTGGTAATTTCTTTACTGTTGTTTTTACTTTGCCTCGTCAATGGAATGATGTGGTATTCCTATCTCCAAAATTTAACCACGAGCTTCTTGATTTCAAATTCCAATGCTCTTTCTCTTGTTGGTAAGAGTTATGAAGTTTAAGGTTAACTTTTTTCTTCTTCAAGTCTTGACTGTAAATTTAATTGTTCATATTCAATATGATTTTGTATTATAGCCAAGTGATGATAAATATGCTTTTGTTCCACCAAAGGCTCAATATATTTATTTTTTGCCCAATCCTTTAGAGAAAACTTCACTCATCTAATTTTTAATTCCCACATTAAGCTTGGTGATCCCTCCACTTTCAATATATCCAATTTTTTTTATCACTTCATGAGCCTTAAGTAGGGTAATTGGCTACTCCTTGTAATTATTCATTGTAATCTTGTATCATAGAGAGTGTGTTTGTGGGTTTCTATCCTGCTCAACCTGTTCTATATATACGTGATAGAGCTAATGTGGGTTATGATTGCGTATTATCCTGATTTCTAGGTATTCGGGTATACTCGATATTGAGCTCTTTCCTTGGGCTGCGAGGACCTATGCATACCCATTGAATGTATCAGCTACTACTATAGAGCTCCTACCTATGGAAATGAATTAGGGGTACTTCGATTAAGCCATAAAGGATTGAATTTGAAAGTTAACGGTCCATAATTTTGATGTTTTCATCCTTGATTTACTTCTATCTTCAATTATTTTTTATTATGATTGGTTAATTATTCAAATATCATGTTATGTGGTATAGAGGATTGAATTTGAAGATGTAGTCACCTCTATCGAAGATCAAAATTCACCTTCCACATGCATGTATGTTCCTTCCTTTTTTATTTAATGGAAGGATTTTTTTATGGAATGCTTTGTTTTAACTTCACAAAAAATCAAACCTTTTACGGAATGGTTAAATTGAATATTGAATATTCTTGCTTTATGGCTAATTAAGTTTAAAAAGCATATTAAATTATTTTAGTTATGAAAAGTTGTTTTAAAGAAAATTTTCTTGAGTGAATATGCAATATATTGTAATGTTGATGAAAAAGCATATTAAATTATTTTAGTTATGAAAAGTTGTTTTATAGTAAATTTTTTTGAATGAATCTGTAATTTAGTGTAATGAAGATGTAATTTAGGATAATAACAAAAAAAGAAAAATTACTTTAATAATGAGATTTATATTTATGTTTTTTATTTTAATGGTGGAAATATTTGTGTGTATGTGTTTTTTTAAATTTTTTTGGAGTTTTTTATTTTTAACATAATTGCTAATATTTTTGATAAATTTGTGTAAGAAAAGCAATACAACATATAATCTAAAACATAAGAATTAGCAATAACTCTTATACACGTTATATGAAGATTTACCATGGAAACTTGAAATTAGGAAAACCAACATATTTTATGTTTATAATACAATATTATAGAATATAAACCCCTAATCTATCAACCCAAATTACATTACAACTTGAATTCCTTGAGCATAATTAGTTTACAATGGGACACAAAACCATGGGTAAAAACAACTAAAAGTGAACCAAAAAAAATCAAGGACGTCGACTCCTTGAACCCCCTTGCTTTGGGAACCTACGAGTGCAATATGTGTCCAACATTCTCCCAGTTGTTGTATTCTTTGAAACATGGGGGCCAAATGGGAAGCATTCATGAAATCAGTTGTTGAGGGCAACAATGACTAGTAATTCTCCACACGAAGAGAAATTTTTAGAATTAATACAAATTGTCAATGAACTTGCAACATTATTCAATGTATCAACCTTCTCCGAAAATACTCTATTATGCTCAACCAGACCTCTAACAAAATGGTATTAAACATCAATATGATTTGTCTTGAAATGATAGGCGGGGTTACAAAAATTTAACTTAAGCTATCAAAATCTATTTTCACTTCTTTTTGAATAGTTGAACACATTCTTATCAAGCATATGGCTTCCTTACTTCCAGGAGTGGTTTCTATGTACTTTGATTTTGTAGTTGACAATGCAACTACACCTTACCTCTTACTCATCCAATGGATTGCTCCACCAAATAGTAAAATCATAACCACTTGTAGATATTATACCTTCAATATCCCCAATCTAGTATGCATAAAAAAACCTTGTAATTTTGTCTCCTTGCGATGTGTAGGACTTCCTTGATAGCAGATTGCAAAATTAGAAGTGCCACACAAATATCTGAATATCCTCTTTATTGTTGTCCAATGTTCCTTACTTGGTTTCAACATATACTTGCTCAAAACTACCATTGCATGGGCAATTTCTAGTCTAGTACAATCCACAACATACATCAAACTTATAACAACAATCACATAGGGAACACATGACATGTTTTCTACATCTTCTTGAGTCATAGAACAATGATACAGATATAACCTTGCATCCACAAGAATAATGACCTTTACCGGTTTACATTTCTACATATTAAACCTCTCCATCATTGTCTCAACATATTTTGTCTGACTCAACCAAAGTTTTATATTGGTCTTATCTCTTTTGATTTCCATGCCCAAAATAAAATTTGCAATACCAATATTTTTCATATCAATGTTAGAAGGCACATTGGCTTTGACATCCTTTATAATTTCCTTGTTGTTTCCAATCAACAACATATCATAAACATATAAGACCTCATAATTAAAATGATCACCAACATGCTTGGAAAATACATGGTGATCAACTTTGTTTCTTAAGGAACCAAGTCCTAATATATAAGTATCAAAATTTTGATACCATATTCTTAGTGATTGTTTTAATTCATACAAGGACTTCTTCAACTTGCAAACCAGCTCCTTCTTTCCCTTCATTGGAAAACCCTTCGGTTGTTTCATGTAGATTTATTCTTTCAAATCACCATGTAGAAATGTTTTCTTCACCTCCATATGCTCTACTTCTAGATAAAAAGAATCAACAATAAACAAAATAAATCTAATAGAACTCAATTTAGAAAATGAAAAAAAACTCATTAAAATCAATTCGCACCACTTGGGAATATCCCTACGCTACTAGGCGATATTTGTACTTCTCTACCTTACCTCATGCTTTCAACTACTTCTTAAACACCCATTTTCTACCAACATGTTTTCTTCCAGCTAACAACTAACCTACATCCCAAGTCTTATTTTTATCAAAGGAATGCATTTCTTCAACCTTGATCTTCATCCATAATTTAATATCCTTTGAATCCACTACCTCCCTAATAGATCTAAGATCATCATCAAGAATAGATACAACAAAATTTTAGCAAAAATCAGGTGAGATACACATTTTCCAGTTTCCTTCTTTCACAAATAAATATTCTTAAGGCTGAAACTTGAGGTTCTTCCTCTTCCAGTCCACCTTCTTTTACTAAGTCATATTCTTCGCCCTCCAACTCAAACTCTATTGTCTTTGGTTCTTATTCCTTTGGTTAGGATTTCTATTTGGGAGGAACTTTAACCTTTCTAAATCCAATATATCATTTATAAAAATTCTTCTTAATTATTGCGTTCTAAAGTTTATAACCTTTTATACCATCTCTATAACCAATAAATATATATTTTTATGCTCTCTTATCTAATTTACTCCTATTTTTGTTTGGAACATGTGCATAAGCATCACAAACTAAAAATCTAAGATGTTTAGGAGAGGGTTTTTTACAAATCCATGCCTCATGTGGAGTTTTGACAACTAGTGATGATGTAGGAGATCGATTTACCAAATAACATTTAGTATTCACTTTCTCTTTCCATAATTCATGTGATAACCCTGCACCACTAAACACACTCCTTTCATTGTCCATCAATGTCCTATTCATGCTTTTCACAACTCAATTATGTTGAGGTGTGCAGGGAGTAGCCTTTTTCCTTACTATTCCAAACTTCTTACAAAATTCCCGTTTTTTGCATAACTCTCCACCATGATCTGTCCTCAACACCTTTATTTTCTTGTCTACCTAGTTTTATACTTAAAATATTTAAATTTACTAAAAAAATTGATTTTCTTATGGAGAAAAAATCCCATGCATTCCTTGAGAAATCATCAACCAATGAATCGTAATCCACATATTTACCTAGTGATTGAACACGAACAGGTCCACACACATCATTGTGCATCAACTCCAAGATTCATTTTTCTCTTGTAGCACTATATGGGAATCTTACCTAATTCTATTTACCATATCTACAATGCTTATATAAATTGAAATCTAATAAAAAATTATATATACCTTCTACCATAACCCTTCTCTCCAATATGTCCTATTGTATGATGCCATAACATTATCTTATCTAGAAGGACAATACGAGTCCTCTCTTCTTCATTGTTATCTCAAGAACAACATAATTATTACACCCATCATTAAAAGTGCTTCCTAATAACTTGTACAAAGTTCCAATAAGAACTCCCCACATCAACACGATTTCTCCTCAAACCATCTTGCATATTTCCTTTTCAAAAATAGTATGCACACCTACATCACCCATCTTACTTACAAATATCAAGTTTCTAGCCAAATGTGGAATGTGAAAAACCCAAAGAAGAGTTTTAATCCTTTCCTCTCCGAGCAACAAACTGACCATTCAATGTCCTATTATTTTGGTTGTCAATTCATCCCCTAGGAAAACATACCTCTATTGTACTTTTCATATTCACAGAACCACTCCTTACAAGGTGTCATCTAAAATGAAGCACCTAACTCAATCAACCATACATCAATATATGCATGTGTACCTATAAATATCAAGTAAACATCATCTCCTTCTCAAAGGGTTTCATTAATGTGGAAGGGGAATAACGAAACCCCTTACCTTTCTCAATTGTATTAAATCTACAGTTTTTATTATAATTCCCAACTTTACCACATTTCCAACATTTAGTTAGACATTGTCATGGAGATTTTGATTCACATCTAGACTTAGATATACCCCCAAAAGACCTATTTTTCATTTTTTTGGGAATGATATCTCACAAATTAAACATCCCTTGTCACACCCTCCATGTATTTTCCCCTCATTTCTCTCTAATATCAAGGATTCAACTACATCCTCAAACTTTAACATGGACTAAGAGGCACTACCAATCACTACAACCATAATATCCCATGAGTCTAGCAAAGAACATAGCAAGGTAATGCACTTATTTTCTTCGTCCATCTTAATATCAACATAGGTCAATTGACTTGCAATAGTATTGAGGGCATTTAAATGATCTTCCACGATGTCGCCATCTTCCTTCCAAGATGAAATTATTTTTTCGAAGAAAAAATTTGTGTACTAGGGACTTTGATTGATAAAAAATCCCCAACTTATGCTACAACTTCTATGTACTCTCTTCTTCAATGACATTCAACAACAATGAATTTGAGAGGTAGAGTTGAATCATGCTTTTGGATTTTCTCTCCAGCTTTTCCTAGTCTTATTTTGACATACTAGTGGGGTTTGTACTTGAATCCACAACAATCCACTAATATATTTCTATGGAAAGATATTCCATATTCAACTTTTATAACTCGAAGCTCTAGTTGTTGAAATCCTTGATTTATAATATTTAATTGTTCATCATTTTCCCTGCATACTATTAATTGCCCAAAGCTTCCACTCCAACACATGCTTATTGTAGACGTAATATACCCTTTCTCTTCATAGGATGAGCTAAAACCTAACAACAAATATGTACCCCTTAAGCCAAAAACCCCGTTTTGATACCAAATGAAGAGTTTTGATAACTCGTGTAAGAAATTCAATACAAAACATGATCGAAAACACACAAATTAACAGTGGCTCACAATAGATTTACAAAGTCTACAACAGATGTCCAACAAATTGAACATGTTTGTTTTTGTAAATAGATAGTTCCTTCTTTTCTTTAGGAATATTATATTTAGGGGGTTGTTTCCTCTTTATAGCTCCATGGGTGGACCTTTTCAAGGAATCAGAGTCTCCTTCAAACAACGGTTGTTGAACTTCAAACCATCCTCTCGATCCTTTTGAATCAACAAGTATATTTAAATGTTTATCTTAAAGCTTAATCCATTCCCGTTTAGGAAGAAGGATGCTCATCTTCTTAGTATTAGGTTGATTTAAAATTTTAACAATGCTTAGACAAACTTTATTAAGCCTTGGGCTTGGATATATAAGGTTTGGGATTATTTCTTAAAAGGCATTGTGGTGATACGGGCATTGAATTATACAATTTAAATCTTAGATATACAAGTAATTTAATGTTTGTGATGGGACTTGGTTGAGTGGAAAGGTTGGATTCACAACCCAACTTCAACCCTTACACTAAAACTCTTAGTTTGGTTCCTATTTAGGTTAGAATGCCTACCCTATGACTAGAATACCATTCCATCTCCCTTGTTTCCATAAAGAATGCTCTCAATATGTTTCTTACTTTGGTATTTGAGTAAGTGGATGTTTTTACTTTTATTTACACTCAAATCTATCTTAAGGATGGCCTCCTTAGTGAGATTATTCTTGAATGCAGTAGACACTACTTGAATAAAATCTTGAACTATAAATGTTGCATAACTTTTCATTGTAGGGATTTATTTGATCATTGTCACTTGGTTTCCTATTCCAAAGGCTATTGCTTGAAATTTATCTAATACATTGAATCATAAATCCACCAAAACCACTTGGTGAGGGATCTAGCCTAGAACACCATTGGTTAAATCCAAATCTAGGAAATGCTTTTGGAAAATATTTTGAGTATGGATTGGAGATTGTCCTTATTTCTCACCATATATAATAAAAATTGTAGAAGATGTGAAGGAATTAGAATCTAGGATTGATAGCCTCTCTTCCCTATGGAATCAAGAATCTCATGAAGATAAATGTGTTCCCTCACATGAGGGACATGATAATATAATATAAGATAATTTTATTGATGTCCAACAAATGACTATAAATAGGTTAAAGGGAATATTAGGCACCTCAAAAACATTACCTAGTGGGAGTGCAAGTGCAACTCCCAAATAAAAAGCATATCTAACCTTTGAGGTCAAAGACCTATAGTATCGATCTATCATAAAGGAAAACAAAAGAAGATATAAAGCTAAGAGTTATAGAGCAGAGAGAGTATCCATTGGAAGTTCGTCAAGTATGTGCTCAAATCCTAGAGGATCCATCTTGTTGAAGTGCAAGAGGAGAATCTACTAGCCTTGTCCACTCAAATGAGGGTTGGACAATATTCAAGAATAAATAAGTCTTGTTTTTTCAAATTATTTTCACTAATTTGCTTGGGGAATATTCCTCTCCATACAATGAGGTAGTTAGCTTATCCATGGAAATATAAAGCGTAAGGAATTAGTTGATTTGGATCAATAATAATATGGCTTTGAGAAAGTCAAGGAATATAGATGGGTAAATAATATCAGTGCCTAATATCTTTATTACAACTATTGGCTTCAATCTTTAACTTAGTGTCCTTACACGTATAGTTATTATAAATTATTTCACCACTTTTTAAGAAAAAACTTGGTTTTCTTATTGTTTTTAAAAAGGTAGGAAAGCTAAGGAATATAAATGGGTAAATATTAATAGTTCCTTATATATTTATTACAACTATTGGATTCAATATTTATCTTATTCTCTTCACAAGTATATTTGGGATGCTGATATTATAAATTATTTCACCACTTTTGAATAAAAACTAACTTGGTTTTCTTCTTGTTTTTAGAAAGTTATTTATATAACAATGATATGTACATTAGTATTTTACAAGAGAAGGGTTGTTGGGGTAACCACAATATATATTATTTATGAGGGTTATACATTTCAAATATCTATCCTTAAAAGTTTTCAACTATTAAATTTATCAAAATTGATCAATGCATTAGTGTATGAAAATAACCCTAGAAATGTTAAATATGATATTGACATTAAAATGAGATTGAGAGACAAAATTAAGGACAAATATCAAAAGTGAAAATAATCATCAAGCTACTACAAAAACCATACCTATCATAACAAGGGAGTAAAAAATGATGTAACTAGATCTAGTACAGATGTGTGGAGAGGGAGCACATTGTAGTAATCAAGTGGAAAGTTGAGCTAATCAACCACATTAATCCCAATTTTATGAAGTTCAATAGTGAATTGCAAAGTGTATGAGCTTCATTAAAAATTATATTGGTTATTTATTCCAATTTAAAAGTAATCCTTATATATGACAAAATCTCATGAAGATTAGAAGAATACACCATGGAATCTTATCCCGAATATGGTAGCTTTTCGAGATATGGATATAGAGAAGTATGGACACAAAAGGACTCAACTCATTATTGGGTGATCTATCAAAGGGAAACAATTAGGAAATGTGCTTAAAATACTATGGATGACCACAAAAATGATATTTAGGGTTAGTAATCCCTAGGTGAACGAGGCAATGCTGAATATCCATGTTAGTTAAACTAGATAGTAAACAATAAAATATTTTTTTATTCCATTAGAGATTTCCTAACATGCCTTATAATGGAGATCTAGTCAATATATGTAGATTCAAGTCTCAATAATTTATTAAGATGAGCATCGAAGCTAATGTGATTGTGATTTAGTGGCGAAGACAATGGCAAGTTAGGCCACCAACCAAGGTTCAATTTCCTCAAATTCATGAATAAGAATTTAGGTCCATGTGCAAGCGCTAGGTGATTTAAAAAACAATGTACCCCGCATCACAAAAACTTAACAAAAAAAAAGTGCATTTGTTTAGTGTTTTCCATTAAAGGGTGATTTCGTATATACAAGTGGAAAAACTCTTTGGGCTAGTTGTAGTGATTATATTGAATTTAAAGGAAACACTTTAAATAAAAACAAGAAAATCCAATATTGACTTCCACAAAAGGCAATGATAAGAATATGAGTCGACTTATATTTATAGGAATGGACTCATAATTGAGTAGTATAGAATCTACATTAGGATTTTAACTCTATATGTGGTCCAAAAAATCTCATTTAGGTTGTTAATTTTGTTCATTAAAATGGATGTATGTTGATTGCCATTAAAGGAGAGATGGCCTTAAAAAACATTGTATTACATATCAATAATGGTTTCATAGATTTCCAATCTCTCCAAATACTTAGGAACACAAAGCTACTTTTAATTTTAACTTTTGTTACGGTTAGAGTGAGAATTGAATGCCATGATTAGGAAACTTTTACTTCCAAATGGGACTCCTCTAAAAGATTTGTTTTCTAATAACACCTTTAAGGCCTTCTAACCATCAAGGGTTTTAATTATCCATTTATGAAATCTACCCTGTCATGAGTATGAGTATTAAGACTATATATACCACCATAACCACTTTAGGTACACCACAAACTCTAACTAATTCTTTTGAGACCTTTTTGGACTTTGATGTTATCCCAGAGAAATCACTTGAGATTCCAACTTTCCAAATTCATGTAGGCACTTATAGAGGGCATCGAACAAGAAAAATAAAAAATGTCAGTGGATGTTAGGATTTGATGCAATTTCAGAAGTAATTCATAAGATTGATGGGATTGGTTATCCATTTATGAATGTTATTTTCCACCATTTCAATCACCATATCCCAAAGTTTCTTTGGTGAAATCTTGAGGAGGAAAAAAATACCTAGGAACTTAAATATGTGTCCTAGTTAAATATATATCCACCCTTTATCTTGGAGTAAGTTTGGAGAATCATTAATTATTTTCAGAATCAGATCTCATGTATTGAATATTCAAACTTGAGGACTTTCAAAACATATCCAAACAATCCATAATGTCTTTGTATGTTCTCATTCCTTTAATATGGCAAGGAACGTTAGGATATTTGACATTAGGAGTTGCTTAATACCAACTTGACCTAGTGTACTAGAGTAAATTGTTATTTTAATGTGCTGTTGTAGTTATCTTATTTGATGATTACCATCCTATATTCTTGTGCATAGGTTCTAAGACAATGCTCATAATCTTGGCATTCACAACAATTGATTTTATTCTTTTTAACCATTTGGTACATGAGATATTTTTAAAGATCATGGAGGTTCACTTGTCTATATGATGAATATTAGAGCTCGATGTAACATTTATTTTCTTTAGTATTATACAACTTTTTCCCTCTTTATTTTCTTTAGTATAATACAATGTTTTCCCTCTTCAATGATTTCACCATGTAAATCTTAGTTGCGTGATCTTTGATTAATGTGAGTTGTTTCTTTGTGATTTTCATTCCTATGAGTAGTCCACCTGTTATTTCTTAATATGGTATCAAAGTGGTTGTGAATTCAAGTCCCTTTTAGTTTGAAATTTAGGTAGGTTGCAACAACGGCGAAGTGTTTTGTGCTCATTTTGAATTTTTATTTGTTGTTTTACCATCAATCTTGGTATATTTCTTGAGCATGTGAAGAGACTTTAGTTCTTTCTTTCGGTTCTAAAATAAAACCCAAAAATATCTTGTTATCATCTATTAAATATCACGTTTTGTAAAAAACATGTGGATCATCAAAGAAATATGACAATTCCATTGTCTATGGAACATTTTTTTAGGAAATTTACGCCTTTCATTTCACTAATAAATCCCTTCATATGATAAATATCTAAAGATTCCCTTTGATTTATTGATGGTTTCATCTTTTGAATGGTATTGAAACTTTAATTTATCAAGTTATTATTTAAATTTATTTATGTCATATTTCTTATCTTTATGAACTAGTCGTCCTTGGATTTCTGGTGCTTCTTGTGTAGCTTTATGAAAAGTTTCTTTTGTTCAAGGATGATGTTTTGGATTTTATCAATTATGGGGATTTATGTTTCAAGATAACATGATTTTGTATATGTGTGGGAGGTTGAGCCCTTACCTATGTTATATAATTGGCCATGTTTGGGACCCATTTCATGGCCCAATCCATCTTAATGCATCTCCTTTTTTTCATAGTCATCTCCATCTTCATTTTTTATTATCCCTCTTGTAGCGAGTGATGATTTCTTTTATAAACACATCACTATTTATTGGAAGCAATACCTTGGTTAAGGAACAGCATAACCCTTAATAGATTATGGTTACTAACAACCAACTATTTCAATGTGGCACTTATCCCCTTTCCATGAGACCAGCACTAACACTTTTGTAATGGAAACCCATACACAAACACCACCTCGACTGAATAACTGTGTCACATAAACACGATACTATCATAAGGTCTCACACCCATGGACCATACTATCATGTGCATAATGAAGTAAACCTTGGTATATAATAGATAACCCCAACCCCCACTCCCCCCGCCCCCCCCAACCCCCCAACTTAACTTCATAAATTCCAAAATTAATTCACACAAGTATAAACACAAGAATATAGGGGAGGTAGGAGGGATCATCTTTGATCCTGGTGGAAAAAATAACAAAAACATTTTCCTAGGGCATTGGAATCAAAACGAATAATGAAGTTGAATAGCTGACGCTCTACCACAACTTAGAATTAATCAATCGGGAAACCACACCAAATTTATTAGTATTTGGTGACTCTAGACAATTCATCCAAAATATGCGATCTAGATATATTAAAGGCTCCATTAGATGTACAAAAATTTACAACAAAATTCTCCTATTAAATATATCCTCTTAAGTGTCATTTTTTCACATACTTCGGGACAATAATGGATCAGCTGAAAACCTATCAAACATAGGTGCAAGAATCCCCCAAGGTGCAATTGTTTACAATGGGAAAAAAGGGTGTTTCAACTATGTTCCCTAAACCACTACCAGTGAAGGGCTGTGCCCCCCCCCCCCTCGTTGAACTTGCAAGGCATGCATTTTCATTACATTATGGCTTGTGGCGACATTCCTATCAAGTGGCTTCCACTTTTGGCCAATATTAACTTTCCTCCCTCCTTTCCTGTACCATCGGGATCAGAAGTGACAATTCACATAAGCAACATAGATGGAATCATTAAGTATGAAGAAAATCCCTAAATCCATTACTCGCATTCTAGATTGAACGAAGATGAAGGGGTCGCGCATATTCAGTGTTTTATTACAGGTATTTCTCTCAGGTCTGGTTCAGGCTTCTCGCTTCCCATGAAAAAGAAGGACATGGACAAAGGGTTTTCTGGTCTCAAATATGGCCAAGATGACATTAAGCGCCACCTGTGTAGAATGTCAGACATTGGTGCGATGGGTATTAAGGACAAGACAAAAATGGCTTTTGATGTTAGGTATATGTCAAACCAAATTGGCTGTCATGATTCTCGCATAGACGACCACGACTGGGATCTAAAATAATTGATAAGGACCGTGGACATCATCAAAGAAGAGGCGCTGAAGCTTGCAAAGATGAACCAATGCAGTCATTTCCAGGAATCTCTAGGTGACAAGATTCACCCCATGGAGGAAGTTTCTGTTACTCATCCGGTAGGGTAGCTAGTCAAGAAAATGTAAGCATTCCAACACTCTTTAAATGTTTTTTTTGCATATTTTTGAACCAACAGTTCGTCTAAATATACTATTCTTATGTAATGGTAAATAGTAAGAAATATGCCAGGAATTCCAGAAGAAAGCCTCTTTCTTTATCTATTTTTGTAAAACTTTCTGCTCAAACCTATTTGGATACCAAGATTCCTCCATTTTTGTAATGTATGGATGTGGACACTATAATACACACACACACACACGCACACACATAACCCTCGTAAGGTAGGGTAACACAGTCAAATAATCCTTATGGAAGGAATCAATCCATAGAACATGCTTGCTACAATGAAATAACATACAACATATCTGATCAATACAATGACACTCATGTGTATTTATACTTTGTCATAAGTATTATTAGGGTTCTATTCTAAATACCCCTCATTATTATATTATTTCCTTAAAGGATACATTACAATAATTATCCACTTGGGTACCTCCATAGGCACCCAATATTATCCTCCTTAGGTACATTACATTCCATCCCCCTTCACATGTTTCATCCTCAAAACATGGGAGGAATCGATATAATATGATATACTAAGCAATGCAACCAATTGGTACCAAATACAAGCATCAATCAATCCTAGTCAAATGTGCATATGGGTCTAATTGTTTCCTTACCCCCTCAATATTAATTCTAGTTGCTCATTTGGTTCCATGGTATCCTTGTGCTACTTTGATATCTCTATAGATTGCTTTTAGTCCTTTGTATACCTCCCCATCTTGTACTTTTATGATCCCATGCTGCTTCATAGTAACCTTGTTGACCCTCATGACCTTGATGACTATTATTTTTTCGTGTGGTGTGGGTGGTGATATACAAGCTTAGCTATTGGTTCTTTAGTATTTGACTCTTCAATATGTGTCTCTTTTGAGTCATGCATCTCCTTAGATTCTTCTTCCTTTTATTCTCTTCTTGGGAATTTTCTTCATGTACTTCTCTACGCTATTCTTCTGATTCAACCTCAAATTATTCATTTAATGTTTTATTAGGTATTGTAATTAATTACCCTATAAAAAATTCGTCATGTTCCCCCTTGGGTCATTCTTGTTTAGTAAGAGAAATCTCATGTAGCTTGATTTTATTTTCCTTGTATCAAAGATTCATAAACTTATTTTTCCCATTAATATTAATGTACCAAATGAATCCATCCAAGGATGTCAAAGAATAATATCCACATCATCGATATCTATAGTACTGAATTTATAATGCAAAACATATTTATCCATAATAACCCTCAAATATTTAAATAATTGAACATTCTCACCCTCAATATTTGTTCTTTGAATATTCTTTGATGGGACCTGCAATCTTTATCCAAGTGAACATCCATGAAGTTATGCTTGCCGCTAGAATTTATAGAAACAATGACCTCCTCTTGTTGAAAACATCCAAGAACCTATAATGGGAAGTTGTTACATAAAAATAAACCCCTAGTTCTCTTTATATTTATCTTAGTGCCTTGATACCATTTGTCTAAATATATTTTTTCATATTCTTCATTTGGAAGTTTGAATATTTTGGCCAATAAAATGACTCACCCCATTTAGTTACTTCATGCCTTAGTCAAGGTACATTTGTGTTTCCAACACCCTGGATATTTGACTTCATACTCTGATATATTATTCAATAATAAGACCATCATATTGCCCAATAAAATACATATTCCTTGTGAAATCCAAAAATTAAACTAGGGTTTTATCGAAAATCATTTACTTTTTATTGAAGCTCCTTATATAACTAGGGTTTTGAGGTGACAAAGTTGAAATGATCATAACTCCCTCGATATTCCTTAAATCTTTATTATGACCACATTTATGATAATTGTGATTCCATGGTAATTATACATATATTGGCATTGGTTTGATATAAATTTGTGCACTTTATCAAAATATATCTACTTTGCGATCCCTGCATTTATCACTAGAGGATCCTAAAATAATTGATTTTAAATCGTCGACAATTTCACTTATTGGACTCCTGGAATAAATACCATACCAACATTGTAACCTTTTTTTGTATGGGATGACCATACTTAATCACGTTGTTGGTATAATATTGGAGCATTGGAGGAATCCATGACGTAACATACATCAAACTTAATCCTCCTCCTCTCATATTCAAGAGCTCAAGCCCTCTCTTTATTTATGCAACTTTAATTTACAAACTTCTTATGTATGTGATTGGGCTTTTATATTTTAGGGTCTCTCATCAATTGGCGTAGAAAAATACCATATTTTATGATCTTTATGATTGTAACGCCGAGCATATTTATGTTGGTGATAATATGTACTTGGGAGTTCAACTGTTTGGTTAAATAGTGGTGTTTTTAGCCATGCAATTTGTAATCTTAATCTCGTATATACTAGATAGATCGTTCAAACTCTGATAAAACTATATATTTTTCATTGCAAACTATTGTGATTAAATATCTATACGATCCTTAACATGTAATAGCTTCGTTTAGTGTTGAGAGTCGATGGTTTTTCTAGACTGTACACGGTTATCCATTATGGGCCATCTTCAACTTCTTCTGTTTTTATTGATGATATTGATGATTTGAATTGACTTTAACATGACTAGTTTGGACACTTAAAAAAATCATTGACTTCAATAAATATGTAAGTGTTGGAATATATTAAACCCACTCATAACTTAGGATAAAATATTTAATCATTATTTGATTATATTCCTACCCACTAGCTAAATTAGTTGGCATCCACTTGCACCTTAAAGTCAACACATGGCATCTATTCCCTAAGAATGCTTTATTTCTGATTCTGGGTTAATATTGACCAATTTATGGACATCCATATTTGGTAACTACGCTTTACTGCAGATTTTGCTTTATTATGCTTTATCCATCTTTTCTATGGATAAGGTAAAGCTAGTTAACTAGGAAACTTGTATCTTTTGTTTCCGTCCCATCCTCCATGATTTTCTCTCCATTTTATAGTATTAGCATGTTTATCTATCACTCTTGACAGCTGACTCATGATTTTTCTAATTCACGAGGTGTTTGACTGATTTGGGACGTGCTTTAGCCACATATGGGGGTTTATCATATTTGGTAATTCTACCTTTTTGAGATTTATGAGTTGCCTCCATACAAATCAATTTTTCCTATGAGATATGTACTATTTATGTACACCATTATTCATCATTAATTAATGAAAGGATACACTCCAATATTCATCTCTTCATTCATGTGACTCAGTCTCTTTTCTTCTCTCTATTTTTCCTGTGTATGCTTGTGATAATGATCTTAGTAGAAGTATTTATTTCTCGTGCTTATTCTTAGCATATTTCCTCATAGGATTGGAGAATTTATTTCTCCATGGTATTAGAGTGCAAGGTTTCTCAAGTTCTACAGAGTTGAGGAGCTATCTGTAGAGCGCATCCAGTTTCCTATCCCTCTCTGAAGAAGAGCTTGTCCAGCTTACAAGGTTTTCTCCTAGTTTTATTTTGCAGGTTGCAGAGAGTTTCTTCTTGAGTACATCAACTCAGAAATATGGATTATTCCTCGGCTATAATTCTTACTCCCATCAACTACCACGAATGGAAATCTAAAATTGGCATTCTATTGCATTGTAAAGGACTATACATAGTTACTCTAGCTTTGGAGAATGAATCCAATGCTTTGACTGAGAAAGCTAAGTGGCATAATAGGTTGGATGAATCCTATGGATTGCTTTACCTCTCTAATTATCCTGATATAATATTTCATCTAGATGGTTTGACCACTCCCAACCAAGTGTGGACTCATTGGAGTCTCTCTTTGGAGTTCAAGATGAGCTAAGAGTGCATCAATTGGAGATTGAGTTATTCTCACCAAGTCCAATCAATTTCAATTCTCTTGAGGGTTTATTCACCAAGTTCAAGTCACTTGTTCTAATTCTCAATAAATGTGATATTGAGAAGGAATACGATCAATTAATCCTTTCCATTCTTTCTAAATTGGGTCTTGATTACTCAGTTTTTGTGTCTACTTTTCATGCTACTAGGCTTGTTGTTCCTAAGTGGAAAATGCCTTCTTTAAATACTTTTATTGATTCAATAACAAAGGAGAAATATAAATTGATCAATATGGGTGTCCTTAATTCTTCCAATGGCAAAGGTCATGCTCTCATGGTTCAAGGAAGCAATAATGCCAAATCAAAAGAGAAGAAGCCAAAGTCAAAAATTGAAGATGAAAGTTCGAAGTCTACTAATGAAGAATCAGTATAGAAGGGTAAGAAGAAAGGGAGAAAATCCAAGTGTTCTTATTGCAGAAAGGGTTTTCATTCAGAGAAGAAGTGTTCCAAGAAAAATATGGACATCATGTCTTAGCTTCTTGAGAACCACAATATCGAAGTTCCAGATGAGCTAGAGAATCCTGTTGATTCCTCAGAACACTGCCACAGTGCGCAGTTCCAAGGTGATATAAATTATGGTTTGAGTGCCATAGTTAAATCCTTTTCTCATGTATCTGATATATATTTAGTCTCTGATATATCAGAATCATAAATATCATATCCTTTCTTTGATAATCATCCTCTGGGTCTACTAGATTCATCTCCCCAAAATTTTGATTTTTCACTAGATACTGACTTGTCTTTGAGAAAATATTCCTTACAAGATTATATATCTAATTTAGAATATTGTTTGTAGGATGATATGTATGTCATGACACAAATCACTCCACCATTCATATTATCTACCATACCGTTGAATAATCCTAAGACTATACAAATCCCAAGTTCACTAGTTAATTCCTCATTGGTCTCTTATGCAGTGTTACTTATCTTACATGGTTTAAAGTCTTTCCTATATTTCAGTGGTTGGTTATACATGAAATTTGTCATATTTGGACTTATATTAAACATGTTTGGATATGTTCTAAAAAGTTACATGGTTCAGATCTCATGTCCATTCATCATTCATATTTTTAAACCTATCAGTTTTCCCAAGTTGCTCATAGTTTTCCTAGTCTAGCCCTATATCCTCATGGAGTCACTGAAGCCTTTGTCTTTGCTGTCCCATATGCTAATGTTTATGATATATCATAGTTTTATTAGTCTCATATTAGATCTGGGAAGGCTCTACATCATATTGGAAGAATGACATGCGATTCACATCACAATTTTGCAGCTATTGACGGAATTGAGTGTGTAATAAATTGTCTTAATATTTGTACTCTTTGGGAAGGAGTATGCACAGATATATTTTCCATTTCAGTCTATGTTTGCAGATCAGAGTTTGACAGTAGCACGAATCATTCAGATAATGCTCTTACTTCATCATTTGATGAGATACAAAGAGTCTCTCCTCTTCCTTCTTGTAGGTTCTACACTCTAGCGCATGATCCTGGAGTTCATGATTTCTTAATCAAGTCTTCCATCCAGAAGAAGTTCATTCATCCCATTTAAGTGTAGATAAATCCTATGTTGAAGAAATATTATTTCAAATTTTCTGCCTTATCCTTTCTGGAGGGAGGATTTTTCCCATGTGGTTTTTCCTCTTTCCTCATCTTTTTGGACATGAAAAATTGTTAAAGGGTGACCATAGCCTTGTTGATGGGCCCTATATGCATCCATGTGCATCTATAATTTTGACATACCATCATAAAGTCAGACTTAAAGGGGGGTTTTGGAATATATTAAACCCACTCATAACTTAGGATAAAATATTTAATCATTATTTGATTAAATTCCTACCCACTAGCTAAATTAGTTGGCACCCACTTGCACTTTAAAGTCAACACATGCCATCTATACCCCAAGAATGCTTTATTTCTGATTTTGGGTTGATCTTGACCACTTTATGGACATCCATAATTGGTAACTGCACTTTAATGCAGATTCTGTTTATTCTTCTTTATCCATCTTTTTCGTGGATAAGTTAAAGTTAGTTTATCCATCTTTTTGATGCCAACCCATCCTCCATGATTTTCTCTCCATTTTCCAGGATTGGCATGTTTATCCATCACTCTTGACAACTCACTCATACTTTTTCTAATTCATGAGGTCCTTGACTAAATTGGGAGGTGCTTTAGCCACCTATGGGTGTTTATCATATTTGGTAAGTCTACCTTTCTGAGCTTTATGAGTTGTCTCCATACAAATCTATTTTTCCTATGAGGGATGTACTATTTATGTACACTATTTTCATCATTAATTAATGGAAGGATACACTCCAATATTCATCTCTTCATTCATGTGATTCAGTCTCTTTTCTTCTCTCTATTTTTCTTATGCATGCTTGTGAGACTTATCTTAGTAGCAAAATCTATTTCCTGTGCTTCTTATTATCTTTTTTTCTCATAGCATTGGAGCTATTATTTCTACAGTAAGGAAAAAACAATGCATGCAATTCCTACCCTTTCATTCTAGTATGGTGTTTGTTTAGGTTGTGCTCTCAAACAACAACATTTGGTTAGTTTTAACAAAGATTCCTCTTGGTATGCATCAACACCTTTTGAGCTTGTTCATGGTTAACTATATGCTTCTTTTTCCTTTACTTCTATTTTTTGTCACAAGCATTTTCTACTCTTTATTAATGATTTTTCTTAGCGTACTCGGGCTTAATTTTTTACCCACAAAAGGAGAAGTTTTCAATAATGTTTTTGGTTTTTAAGGCCTTCGTTAAAAAACAATATGCTTCTTTTTCCTTTACTTCTATTTTTTGTCACAAGGGTTTAACTATATGCTTCTTTTTCCTTTACTTCTATTTTTTGTCACAAGCATTTTCTACTCTTTATTAATGATTTTTCTTAGCGTACTCTGGTTTAATTTTTTACCCACAAAAGGAGAAGTTTTCAATAATGTTTTTGGTTTTTAAGGCCTTCGTTAAAAAACAATATGGGCATCACATTCAAAGACTTAGATAAAGTAACTGATAGGGATATGTTCTAAATAATTTCACTGGATTACATTCTTTGAAAGATTCATATGCAACATGTGTTGGGTGTTATAATGTCTTAATTAATTCACCAAATATTCAATTATCCACCGAGGTTGGTAAACTTAGAGTTGACACAAAGTATATGCGAAGGTAGAGGGGTTCCTAGGGTGTCGTGGAAATATTTTAACAAAGAAAAGATCGAAAGATCTTTCAAAATGAAAAACCGAGTCAAACTCCTAGAAATTCAACTATTAAGGTCATTAAACCGGAACATAGTATTAGACTAGAGCAGCATCAACCTATAATAATATACTCTATAAACAAATACTGAAAGGTAAAGATATAAACAATACTACAAAAGCAAACTACCTATTAATTAACTATTCCACTTCTTAATGTAAGAATTAGAAAGATTCATAAACAACTTCAGAAACTGACTATACAAGGAATTATAATATTGGAAACAAGATTACAACAACTGGATATAGTTTAAGAACTTCAACAATTAAACTATACATGCAACTAATGAATGTACATAAGAGTTAAACTAAATTATATAGTTCCACTCTCCTTGAGGATTTTGAGGATATGCATTCATTGTGATTGGAACTGGAGAAGGAGCAGTGTCAAAATGGATTTCAAAAGAAGTAAAGAAACTGAATGGTATTAAATCTAATTTAACTTCTACAAATATGTGCAACCTAAGGAATGTCCAATTACAGGTGATGGTAAACATGGTGATTTATTCCATAAGCAAATGAATCTTAAATAAGAAAGATGTTATGAACAACTAATTTATCAATTAAGAAACAAGATTCTTTTTAAGGATTGCTTTTATAAATGACCAATTCTTATATGAAACGAATGTAAGGGAAATCTAACTTATAAATAAGTAAAAACTTAATGAAATAAGTAAGTAGAAAACTTAATAAGGAAGTAAGTAGAAAACTTAATAAAGAAAATTTGATTAAGAAGCAAGTATAAAACGTAATAAAGAAAACTTGATTAAGAAAGCACCTCTCAATCCTATTCTACAATTCTTTTCAGTAACCACACAATGGAGGAAATAGGTCCTATTTCTACGATCAATTTACAAAGTACTGGTGTGCTTCTCTAGAAATTAACATATCTAACCCTAAACTCGATATACACAAAGATAAACAAGACTAGAGATATAATGATCAAACGTTATAACAGTAATGAGTGAGGAAATCAGAAACAAAAGAAACATAACAATGCATAATTCAAAGCATACCAAGGTAAGAGGAGGTGAAAGATAAGGATGGAACTTGATAAATACTTTGAATAATCTAATCTAAGGTCCTAATGGTAAATATAACCATATCTAATTACCAAAATAGAACAAAATTCAAAAGTCAAAGAAATAGAACCTTTAAACAGGATTAAAACAAAATAGGAATATTAAAGGCTGAACGAAGGGATGGATAATAGACTGAATGGATGGTATGAATGACAGGCTGAATAGGTGGTTGGAATGACAGTCTGCCATAAAGAAAACAATGGAAAATAGCTGAAATGATCTAATTATCAGCTGATTTTGTGCATATGCAAACAAGATGCATAAAGGACAGTAAGTAGACTTATTCAGTAATCGAACTAACAACAAAAAGACTTATGCTGATTCATGACTATAAAGAAACTATTGTCTATTGTATTATAAAACAAACTAAAGTGTAACCAAAGTAAATTTATAACAAAACAAGAGTTAACATAACTAACCCTATTGTAAATTGAATCTAAGATGTAAAGAAATTCATATCTATATAACTATCAATATAAAATTAAATAATAAGCTGTAAAAAGACTGGAAAGGAAACTAGAGATAGACTATGCGCGCAACAGGTTATTTGATTCTGGAAATGAAACTATATTAACAACAAAGTGATACTCACAATAAAAAACATGCTACAAGAGATAATGAAATAAACGATTACAGGAAACCAAATTACATAAGCAAACTGGAAATGAAACTATACTGACTGCAAGAAAAAAAATGACAAAAATACACACAAAAATGGAGACCACTGGTTGTTGAGGGGCCCTCTCAACAATCAGGGTTTTGCTTCAATCAATCGCTCACAGAGACAGGAACATGTACGAACATCAGAAATATAACTTATATTAAAATTCAAAACAGTTTTACCAAGTTTCTCTTCTAACGTCGACTGATTAACATGATAACTATGCTCTCGCTTGGAGGCAGCTATATATAACGTTTACAAAGATGAGAAGGTCGAC
The DNA here is from genome assembly GCA_001517045.1 of Pseudotsuga menziesii. Taxonomy (NCBI): domain Eukaryota; kingdom Viridiplantae; phylum Streptophyta; class Pinopsida; order Pinales; family Pinaceae; genus Pseudotsuga; species Pseudotsuga menziesii. Next base: position 294,932 of record LPNX010752236.1, on the reverse strand, counting down.
GCTTTCAGTGGTCGAGCGCTCCTAAAATAGTCAACCATTATTACAAACAAATGACCATATGACAATGCACAGTCATCCTCCTGATCTTTCGTGTGACAGTTCTATTCATGCAGGCAGCGGCATATAGTTTCTTGTTGACATAGGCATGAGTCGGGGTGTCGAACAGAGAAGGTAGGATGGTGATCCTTCTAGAGCGAGGGTCATCTAATCATCATACGCGTGGAAAATAGAGCAACTAAAAATCGTTCTATGCTCTTTTGTTTGGGAATATACCAACAAACAGTGCATGGTTTGATCGACAGGCTGAATAGTGAGTTTGATGAGATTTGCGCATATCTAGCATGGGTGCATGTCCAATATTAGCTCATGTAAAGACTACGACCTGCAAAACAATTTCATATATCAAACCTATTTCCGAATATCATCGAATTGATTAGTAAAATCATGAAACAATAAGAATAAACCAGAATTTGCATAAATCCCAAAGGTATTCATACCTGAGGCTGAATGATAAGCTTAATTATAGGAATATGTCAAAAGGCGACAAAATAGATGTCAAAAGAGTATTTTACCAGCTGAAAATAATGACAGAACTGGGATCAACATTCCCCCAAACCGGAGAGATGCTAGGTCCCACTGAGAAAAACAAAGATGAGTCAGGAAGAAGGTTGAGCTATGTTAGCAGCTGCCTTCGACTTAGCAGATGAAACAAGGGATTTAAATTTCAATTTCTTGGCCTGTTATTTTAAAATAGTGCGCCTCTCCTGTTGAGAGTTATGTGACGAAGTAATGGCCTTGTTGAGGTCTTTAATGATCTTGACTTGCAGACGCAATTCCTTATGCTCTTATCGAAGTCCTGTGATTAACTTGGTTTATTATTCATTTAGACTCGTTGACTGTGCCAATTCTTGAGTTAATTGGTCTACTATCGACTGATAAGGAGTGGATTGTTCTGTAGGGTGCTTGGGGTCTAGAGGCGGACTCAATTCCTTGGATGGTATATCGAGGTCAACAGAGGGAATTTTTCTTTCAGGACTCATGCCCTGACCATGTGTAGGGATAGTCTGATGAGAAAAATGTTTGAGCAATTCGGCTGAGACACTAGCCAATGTGAACAGAGGTGAGTCTGGGTTATGTTTATCTGCTTTGGCCATACTTTCTGGATGATTGGTCTGAATGTCGGGCTGAACCGTGGTCTGGACGATGGGATGAACAATGGACTGGGAAAATTTATCCTTCTGGTCCCTGGTACGAATTCATGGAAAAGGTAAAAAATCAGCAGACACAGGGTTAACAGGGGTAGAATGGGTAGATGGGATTGCCTATGATGTATCTTTGTCGATGTGCACAATGTTGGGGCTCTTCTTCTCTATGGATGGGGTTTGACTAGATTCACAATTATGAAGATGCTTAGGGAGTTTTCAAATATTGAGGTGAGGGTTCAGTACTTTAAACACAAAAGTATCCCAAGTCTGATTCCTCGCTTTGAGATGATCCAAGATCAGGATCTTAATTAGGTTGTGGTGATACAAACTGCCCCTAGGATTGATGGTATTTTCCTAACTTTGCTTGACATTTTCTCCAAGATTTTTAGGAAATAAAATGGAAAATTGAGAAACTGGCGATTAACAAAATGTGCCAGTAAACGAAGATGGCAAGCTTTGAATACACTGAACTTACCCTCGCAGGTGATAAGGTGGATGATGATGAACAAAGGGTTGAGGTATTCCGGCTTAATCCATTCTCAATGGAATCCTTTGGTACCTGCAACATGCTGGTACTATGGCTTGAGAGTGAAGTTATGGGACGACTGAGGGAGAAACCAATGTTTATGCCAACAAGTGCCTTCTCTTGGGACCTTAGTCGCGACGATGATAGTCTCCTCATTTACGTGGAAAATGAGATGACCAACCCTCGCCAACTTACCATCAAAACCCATTGCAAAAATCAGCGAAATTTCTTCGTCATACCCCTGCAAAAGGTAGAGAAATGGATTCCACCTAGCCCGGAAGAAAACCTCCATACATTCTTGAAAATCGTGCATCTGGAACAAATCCTAATAGTTTTCGTGTTCAAGATGGTTTGACATTGTTCATACAGAAGTAAAGATGCAATGTTTGCAGAGGGTATAGGAAGATGGTCACTAAAATGACTCTACAGGGACGACGGTAAGTGAGGGCGAAAGAATGGAAAGAAAATCGCAAGAGGGTGAATTTAAAACGTGCTCAATATGAGCGATTGAATGATCACGGAAGATACTTGGCACGTTTAGATGATCATGCCATCATGGTGAATCTTGAATCATGTGCCATCAAAGGACGCATGCATTAATGAGTTTGCAGGGTTTTGATTAGTTCAACCATGTCCAAAGTAAAACTTTTGATAGGTTGAACACATTACTCAATACGATTACATAAATCACATTCACAACCATAATAACTTGAATTAACTAGATGATCGATCACTTGATGGTTTACCCATGTAATTGGATAAGAGGATAAGTGTAATGGTAGTATAATTATGACTAAAAAGATCCTAAGGTCATATCCCATCCATATGGAGTTTGAACGAGATCATATTATGTCAAAATCGTACAAAATCATAGGTCAAAATTAGTCTTAGTAAAGTCATAATGCTTTTATAACCATGTAGATGTGACTTAATAATTATGGGTATAGCTCAGTTAACTTAAATTTTTTCCCAAAAACAAAATTAAGCTAACACCTTAACACACTTAACCATTAGTGCTATAATATCATGATTTTTATTCAGATCGTCATTTGGCATTCCATTCGGACCAGCATTCGACCCTTCATATGGTCCTGCATATGATCCTTCATATGGATTTTCTGTAAAAATATGCTTCGCTGGATCGGGTTGCTGCGAATTGTGTAGTGAATTTTTCTAGGATGGTAGCCCATAAGAGGATCATATAGAACAATTCTATTGAATCTTCAATTGCATGCTTCCTTATTCATCCAAGATTAGGACCAAGTCACGCTTCTTGCTTCATCCTGAAAATACTTGTCATTTGTCAGAGATAAATGAATCTTTTATGAGTAGTCAGAAAAATAAAGACAGTATAATATTCCCCCAAACCAAAAATATGGCATGTCCTCAAGCCATGCAAGAAAAACTAAGTAATTTCAAAATAGTTTAATACAAAGTTCTATCATGCTGTTATTATTTTTGCAAGAAAAAGAAAGACTAACTAATAAACGGAAATGATTCAGATATGTACATTCATCAGAAAAATAACAGTGCTTAGGAAAACCGAGTGAATAATGATAGTATAACTTGAAAAATGCCATACGAAAAGCTAGTCATCCATGCGTCATTGTAAGGATTTCTTGTTATCTCAAGAATATTTTGAGTTTACCCTATGGAGTTTGTGAGATTTTATAGCTATGGGTCCCATTTCTAGGATAATAATATCCTAGGTATTGGTTGAATTAGATGGCCGGGTCCAAGCCNCTCTAATAACATCACAAAAAATTGGCCTAAACATGTATTTATATATTCTGGTTATATATATATATATATATAATCATTTGCAATGAATCATGTGCATAGTGATGCATTAACCATATCTCTTTTTCCTGATATTTCCCTGCTACTAGCAGGCTTGTTCAGTACCCTGACGGGTTTACTTGCATTTACTTAGCTCCCTTGTTTGAAGATGTTACTTAGCATTGAGCCACTGCCAGCAAGCCTGTTCAGTACCCTGGCGGGTTTGCCTCGTATAATGATTTTAAATATATGGAATCCGATTGGTACTAGAGTGTGTTAAGCCTGCTAAACACATAATTCAACTTTCTAGATCAGACCTTATAAGTAACTTTTATAATGGCCAAAACCGTATATCATGTCAAAAGAGAATAACTTAAAGCCGTTCCTTCACCTGTCAGTCTATCTCCTTCATAAAATATCAATAATGTTTCCCACAAGTAGAAATTCCACTTACTCTCGAGTTACCACAAAAATGCTTAAGAGACAACTTTTGATAATAAGTATAGGATGAACTAGTAGTCCATAGGTGTAAGATGAGAATCTGAATAACATGATGATTAGAGTAGGTCTTTCAAGCAACTATTCTAATAAATTAGAAATCTACATGTCTTAATCAAAATACCATATATAAAATCATAACGAATCATAGAGAAAATGGTTAGAAATTATATACGAAGAATTCTTTTAATTTTCACTATAAACTTCAATTTTATAAAGTACCCAAAAAGAGTTAAGATACATTATGAGTCTTTTAGTGCACTTCCCTTTTCAGATAATACCTCATGAGCTGCTTATAGAGATAAAGTATTTGTAATCAAACTGCAAAATCACTTGTTAGATGATTCATATTTATTCATAACAAAAGCATCTATAAAATTCGTAATAATTAGAAAAAGGAAAAGAGTCTTCCTGTTTTAATTGAAAAAACTGCAACGGGTGATTATGGGAATAAATCCTCTAGATAAATGCAGTTAATTTGTTAGAAATGACTCTTATTTGTTTGGGAGAACACAAACATATTTACATATATACAAGTAATGACAACCCACAATAACTTTAAGGATTAAGAGGAGGAGAAATAATTTCCTCTTCAACCAGTTCCATCTCCTTCTGCTGCAAGACATTTTGCACGAAATCCTGTTTAGATATTTGTTGGTGGTAAAGTCTAAGTCTGTGTTCATTTACTACAAAGGAAATTTGTGAACCATCAATTGTCTTAATTTCTACTAACCCATTATTGAAAGCTGTAACTACTTCATATGGACCCATCCAACGGGTAGTTAATTTTCCTTTAAAATGTTTGTACCTTGAGTCGAATAGTAATGCCCAATCCCTAGTATTAAATTGCTTTTGCTTAGTAAATTTATCATGCCATTTCTTCCGTTGATTCCGTATTAACATTGTTCTTTGGAGTGCATCCTGTCTAATCTCATTTAACTCATTAATCCGTAAAACTCGTTGTTTCTGTGCCTTGTCCAAATCCATGCCTAACTGTGTGGCCATACGAAAGGTCTTAACTTGGAACTTGATAAGTAAACAAAATTTCTTACCATATACTAGCTCATAGGGGGTCTGTACACTAGTTTTTCTCCATGTTATCCTATAGGCCCACAAGTCCTCTGGGAGTCTATCTGCCCAATCCTTACGATGTAGCTAAATAGTTTTAGTTAGGATAACTTCCAATACCTTATTGGTTGATTCTACCTAGCAATTGGCTTGTAGATGGTAAGGTGAGGATTTTCAATGTCGTATACTATATTTCATGGTAATCTCTTTCATTAATTTAGAGGTGAATTGAGAACCTTGGTCAGTGACGATTTCTCTAGGCACCCCAAATCAAGTGAATATTTCTTCATATATGAATTCTACTACATATTTCTCTGTGGCCCTAAACAAATATTTAGCTTCTACCCATTTGGTGACATAATCTGTACAAACTAGGATGTATTTATTCTTATGGGACATGGGAGAGATTGGTCCTACAAAATCAAGAGCCCACTTCTCAAAAGGATCAATCATGACCTGAGGCTGTAAATGAATCTCGTTCAATGACGTAGGTCTACCCATTCTTTGGAAACTATCACATCCTCTAACATATCTGGCAGCATCCTTAAAAATGCTTGGCCAATAATAACCAGAATGCAATACTTTGTATGTCGTCCTCTTGTAAAAAACGTTTCCCCCACATGGCCCATCATGGCACACATAGAGGATTTATGTCATCTCGTCCTCTCGTACACATCATATAATAATAAGATCTGGGCTGGTACGGAAGAGGTCATTATCAACCCAAGAGTAACTAGAACTCTGGATGACAATTCGACGTTTCTTATGTGGAGACAAGTGGTTTGGTAATTTCCCAGTTAATAAATAATTGGCAATGTCTGCAAACCAAGGGGTTTGAACAGACACAACAAATAAATGTTCGTCGAGAAAAGTATCGTCAACAGGTTTAGCACCATCATCATGTTGAATATGAGAGAGGAAATTTGCTACCAATTTTTCTCTACCGGGTCGATCAACGACAGTGATATTAAATTCTTGTAATAGAAGAAGCCATCAGGTCACTCTACCATTGGTAATTGGTTTATTCTAAAAAATATGATGGCATAATGGTTTGTATGCACAAAAACTTCATATCCTGTAATATAATGATGACATTTATTAAAAGCATAGACTACTGCCAAGAATTCTTTTTCAGTGACAGTGTAATTCAATTCAGCAGGAGCTAAATTCTTGCTAACAAAGTAAATGGCATAAGATGCTTGGCCTTCTTTTTGGCCTAAGACTCCTCCTATGGCCATATCAGAAGCATCAGTGGATATATGGAAAGGAAGGGACCAGTTGAGACCCCTAAGTATTGGTGCCACTGATAATTTAGCTTTTAAGACTTCCAAAGCGCTTTGACAAGATTCATTCCATTGGAATTATACATCCTTTGTAAGCAGCTTAAACATTGGTGCAACTATTTTAGTAAAATTTTCAATAAAACAATGATAATAGCCTGCATGGCCAAGAAAGCTCCTTACCTCTTTTTGACTTTTTGGAGAGGGAAGGCCAACGATTACTTCTATTTTAGCAGGATCTACCTTGATTCCTTGGGAAGAAACATGATGCCCCAAGACTATACCTTTTGTTAATAACATTTTACAATTTTCATGACTAAGGGCTAGGTTTGTTTCTTAACATCAGATCATGATCTTCTAAAGGTTATCAAGGGCCTCTTGAAAGGTATTACCATAGGTTGTAAAATTATCCATGTACACCTCTACACACTCATGTATAAGATCATCAAAAATGCCTAAGACTGCTTGATGAAAAGTGGCAGGTGTGTTACATAAGCCAAATGGCAAAAATCTATAGGAATATGTTCCCCAAGGGCATGTAAAAGTGGTCTTATCCTGATCCTCAGGTGCTATTAAAATCTGATTGTATCCACTATACCCGTCAAGAAAAGAAAAATATTTCTTGCCTGACAAAGTATCTAGCACTTGATCAATAAAGGGAAAAGGGAAGTAGTCTTTAAGAGTGGCCTTATTTAACTCTCTAAAATCAACACAAATATGCCATTTCCCTGTGACTTTCTTTGGGACTACCACTAGAGGAGACACCCATTTACTGTTGGAGATAGGATAGATGAAACCAACATTGAGAAGTTTTTGTAACTCCTCTTTCACTATATCTTTCAAAGCAGTGTTCATCCTCGTCTGAGGCTATCTTGTAGGGGATATATTGGCATCCATGTAAATATGGTGAATACAAGTGTCAAGGTGTATACCTTTCATGTTAGTGTATTCCCATGTAAATGCTCCGTATTGGCTTTTAAGGACCTTAAGCAATTGTTCTTGTTGACTCTCGGTCAACCCTGCATTTATGTGTAAAAATTTTCCAGGGCTAACCTCACAAGGCATGGTATAAGACCCCATATGCTCTTCAATTGCAAAGACACATGGTGTATTCATGAATGTTGAGAGGGTCATATTTTCTTGAAATTCATCCCCAAAAATTTGATCAAGCTGAGCAAAATACTGAGGAAAATCTATACAAGTTACTGAAGAGACAAATTGGTTTAACACATTCTTAGTAGTCTGCTCCTGAAGTGCCCAGGAGTAGTCACTAGGAAATTAGAGATCTTCAATATTTTCATCCCCAAAGGGGAAATCTAACCACCACAAGGTTTTAGTTACCGGTTGTGCTAGTGGGTATAAAGCCAACTTTTGTTTGGACAACCCATTACAAATAGTCATTTCCCCTTCCCTACATCCTATGAAGGCATTGACGGTAGCCAACCATGGTATTCCCAGTATAATTGGATGTCCTTTAGAAGGATCATTTGATTCTACTACCATAAAGTCGACGGGGTATTCCCATGAAGCTACTGACACAATAATATCGTCTAGGACTCCAGCAGGTTTTACCGTGGTACAGTATGTTATTTCTAGGATTGAAGGGGTAGGTCGGAGAAATTGTCCCAACTGTAAAACTTATAAAACTGTGGTGGTCATCATATTAATGGTAGATCCTAAATGGGTAAGTGTATTCTCTATGGCGGTATTATTTACAATAATGGTTACTACTGGGGCCCCTGGATTTGTATATTTTGCAATCCAAGACTGGCCTGTCATACACTCAGACATCTCTCCTATAACATGAATTGTGAGGAGGTCCTTTTGCTTCTTTCCTGGGCGTTTAATACACAGTTCCTTTATTACCTTGCTGTAAATTGGTATATCCTTAATAGCCTGTTATAGAGGAATTTTGACATAGATATTCTTTAGTTCATCCAAAATGTCGTACTCATGATGGACTATAGGTCTTTCTATTGCTAATCGTTCTGGAAATGGAGGGATTCTTTGTCCTTGAGTTGTTTCTTATCGAGGATGGGTATGCACTGGAATATTTGGCACATCCTGCAAAATAGTATCATTCATGACTTCATTAAGGTATTCTACTTCTTCATTTTCCTCACGAATGACGACTGATGACTTGGGTTTGTCATTCACAACTTTTCCAGATCGTAATTGTATCTCATGTATAGCTACAGTCGAAATAACATAGGATGGAAGAGTTTGCAACTCAATGTTGTTAAGATCTTGAGCTAGCTTATTATTTGGATTAGGTATCGATTGTGCTGGTAACAATGTAGGTCATGGAGGGTTTGTATTCTAGAAATGATGAGGTTGTTGTGTAATAAGGGGGACTGGAGGCACAAATCTTGGTAACAATTGTTGGGTATTGGATGAATGTTGAGGATAAGGATGAGTAGAGACAGGCGGTGACTGGGGGTAGGAATTTCCCCTCCACCCTTGTGGTCAATACTGCTGTTGAGTAAAATGAGGAGGAGGAGGACATTGGGGTGGCCAATGTTGCCAACTTGTAGTGTTCCATTGTTGAGGTGGTTGGTAAGGTTGGTAATAAGGTGGGGGCTATGGTGATAAATTATGATATGGTGGTGGGTCCCTTGGTTGCCAAGGAGGCCTCCTCGAGGTTTCACTAATATCCCCACTTTTATATATGGCTTGTAACCCTGGTAACGATGGGCAATCGTCTGTTGGATCCTCTTCCATACATATATGACATACAAAGATGTTATTTAATGGGCATTCCTATGGGGATGTTTAGCTCTGCATCTTGGATAGAAAATGCTCATCGTTGCACGCTCCTCTTCTTGCCTTTTCTTAGCTTGTATCACATCTAGTTGGGAACCCATGGCTCTTAGAATACCAATTTTGAAATTTTCCAATAGGTTTCCTAACTCTATCCTTGTGACTCCTCCTGAACTGGGAGTATTCCCTTTTAGATTTCTATTATAAGGTTCTCGAATATTTCTCCCAACTTCCCCCCTACTTCTAGAGTAATTTCTACACATTTCCCCAATTTGTGCGAAATATTTGTGGTAGACATCGTCAGATGCCATGAGATTAAGGATTTCTAACAGGTATTTTGAGATCCCTTTAAGGAAGAGTGTTCGTATTGCATCTTCTCAAAGATCATTATGTTTAGATTTATGTAGTGTATAAATAAATCTTTCGAGATAGTCCTCCAAGATCTCGTCTTCGAGTTGCTGTATCTTAAAAATATCGTTTTGAGAGTCTATGGGTTTGAAATACTCTTGATATTTCCACAAGAATGTAGTTTTCATATATTCCCAAGTTCTGATACTATATTCTCCTAATCCCATGAACCATCTTAAAGCAGAGTCTTTTAGTGTAGCAGGAAAGAGTTTTAATTTGTGAGCATCTTGTAGATAGTTATAACTTCTATAGAGGATGTCAAACTCGAACAAAAATGTGTCCGGGTCTTCATTACTGTTCCCATAGAAAGTAGGTAAGGAGGAAGGAGGGATGTTCTTCATATTTACATCTTGTGTAGTGTCTAAAATAGGAAACCCAAAGTTAGTCTCAGTTTGATTTTCTCCTTCCCCTTCATCATTTCTAACCTCGTCATGATCTTCATTCTCTCCTCGTCTCTCCATGTAGGGATGATTCCTAAAGAGTGTGTACCTAGGAGGCTCCTTTGAAGGTTATAATGGGGCGTCCCAATGTTCTTTTATGGGGGAGATCTTCCTATGATCAACTATGTTTTTGTTAGGTTCTATAGGGATGGTAGGTACTACTGTGGAGGTTTCAATTTGTGAAATAACTGTATTTGTTGAGATGCCAAAGAGAGCTTGTACCTGGGCAGGATCAATGAAATTAACAAAGTTAGGATCCCCTACTAACAAGAAATTTGTATCGTTCAGGTTCTGAACTAGTGGAGGATTGAGGATTTCCAATGGCTGACCCTCTTGGACTTCTTCGGAAATGGGCTCCTTAGGATTTCCTGCGAGGACTTCTTCACCGTCTATGGTTTCTCCTATAAAGTCTTTAGGTTTCCAAGTAGAAATACTTTCTATGTGGGTTCTACTATACCTTTCTACTGAGTTGGTGGTTGGGATATTTATTCCCCCGTAAAGGTTAGTAGGAATTTTAATAAGGTTTTGAGAACTAGATCTAACGTATCTACCCCTAGAATCTCTAGGTTTGTTCATGAAAAACTAAACTAAAGGAAAACCTATGCTACTAGTACTGCTACTGCTAGATTTGGGGGCGCCTGTTATAATAGATGCGCAGTTTCTTACCTCTTGTCTTACCGCTCCCCTACCACCAGCCTATTACTAAACTTCATAAAGAAATTCTATCTATTCTACCTTACAAAGCAACTCCCTAGCAACGACGCCAAAAATGTTGGGTGTTATAATGTCCTAATTAATTCACCAAATATTCAATTATCAACCGATGTTGGTAAACTTAGAGTTGACACAAAGTATATGCGAAGGTAGAGGGGTTCCTAGGGTGTCGTGGAAATATTTTAACAAAGAAAAGATCGAAATTTCTTTCAAAATGAAAAACCAAGTCAAACTCCTAGAAATTCAACTATTAAGGTCATTAAACCGGAACATAGTATTAGACTAGAGCAACATCAACCTATAATAATATACTCTATAAACAAATACTGAAAGGTAAAGATATAAACAATACTACTCTAAGAAAGCAAACTACCTATTAATTAACTATTCCACTTCTTAATGTAAGAATTAGAAAGATTCATAAACAACTTCAGAAACTGACTATACAAGGAATTATAATATTGGAAACAAGATTACAACAACTGGATATAGTTTAAGAACTTCAACAATTAAACTATACATGCAACTAATGAATGTACATAAGAGTTAAACTAAATTATATAGTTCCACTCTCCTTGAGGATTTTGAGGATATGCATTCATTGTGATTGGAACTGGAGAAGGAGCAGTGTCAAAATGGATTTCAAAAGAAGTAAAGAAACTGAATGGTATTAAATCTAATTTAACTTCTAGAAATATGTGCAAACTAAGGAATGCCCAATTACAAGTGATGGTAAACATGGTGATTTATTCCAGAAGCAAATGACTCTTAACTAAGAAATATGTTATGAACAACTAATCTATTAATTAAGAAACAAGATTCTTTTTAAGGATTACTTTTATAAATGAAAAATTCTTATATGAAATGAATGCAAGGGAAATCTAACTTATAAACAAGTAAAAACTTAATGAAAGAAGTAAGTAGAAAGCTTAATAAGGAAGCAAGTAGAAAACTTAATAAAGAAAACTTGATTAAGAATCAAGTAGAAAACTTGATTAAGAATCAAGTAGAAAACTTGATTAAGAAATCTCCTCTCAATCCTATTCTACAATTCTTTTTAGTAACCACACAGTGAAGGAAATAGGTCCTATTTCTACGATCAATTTACAAAGTACTGGTGTGATTCTCTAGAAATTAACATATCTAACCCTAACCTCGATATACAAAAAGATAAACTAGACTAGATATATAATGATCAAACGTTATAAAAGTAATAAGTGAGGAGATCAGAAACAAAAGAAACAGAACAAAGCATAATTCAAAGAATACTGAGGTAAGAGGAGGTGAAAAATAAGGATGGAACTTGATAAATACTTTGAATAATCTAATATAAGGTCCTAATGGTAAAAATAGCCATTATCTAATTACCAAAACAGAACAAAATTCAAAATCCAAAGAAATAGAACGTTTAAACAAGCTTAAAACAAAACGAGAATATTAAACAATGAACGAAGGGCTAGATAACAGACTGAACGGATGGTCTAAAGGACAGGCTAGATAGGCGGTCTGAATGACAGTCTGTATAAATAAAAAAGTGGAAAATGGCCTAAATTATCTAATTATCAGCTGATTTTGTGCATATGCAAACAAGATGCATAAAGGACAGTAAGTAGACTTATTCAGTAATCAAACTAACAACAAAAACACTTATGCTAGTTCATGATTATAAAGAAACTATTGTCTATTGTATTATAAAACAAACTAAAGTGTAACCAAATTAAATTTATAACAAAACAAGAGTTAACAGAACTAAGCCTATTGTAAATTGAATCTAAGATGTAAAGCAATTCATATCTATATAACTATCAATATAAAATTAAACAATAATATGTAAAAAGACTGGAAAGGAAACTAGAGATAGACTATGTGTGCATCCGGTTATTTGATTCTGGAAATGAATCTATATTAACAGCAAAGTGATACTCACAATAAAACACATGGTACATGAGATAATGAAATAAACGATTACAGGAAACCAAATTACATAAGCAAACTGGAAATGAAACTATACTGACTGCAAGAAAGGAAATGACGAAAATACACACAGAAATGGAGACCACTGGTTGTTGAGGGGCCCTCTCAGCAATCAGGTTTGCGCTTCAATCAATCGCTCACAGAGATAGGAACATGTATGAACAATAGAAATATAACTTATATTAAAATTCAGAACAGTGTTACAGAGTTTCTCTTCTAACATCGACTGATTAACATGCTAACTATGCTCTCACTTGGAGGTAGCTGTATATAACGTTTACAAGGATGAGTAGGTTGACCCTTTCAGTGGTCGACGACTCCTAAAATAGTCAACCATTTTTACAAACAAACGACCATATGAAAACACACAGTCATCCTCCTGCTCTTTTGCGTATCAGTCCTATTCACGCAGGCTGCGGCATATAGTTTCTCGTTGACATGGGAATGAGTCACGATGTCGAATAGAGAAGGTAAGATGGAGAGCCTTCTAGAGCAAGGGTCATCCAATCATCACACGCGTGGACAACAGAGAAACTGAAAACCGTTCTACACTTTAACATTTGGGAATATACCAATAAACAATGCGCGGTTTGATCTGAAGGCTGAATGGTGAGTTGGATGTGATCTGCGCATATCTAGCGTGGGTGCGTGTCCAATATTATCTCATGTAAAGACTATGACCTGCAAAACAATTTCATATCTCAAACATATTTCCGAATATCATCGAATTTATTAGTAAAATCACGAAATAATAAGAATAAACCAGAATTTGCATAAATCCCAAATGTATTCATACATGAGGCTGAATGATAAGCTGTATGACAGGAATATGTCAAAAATGTGACAAAATATATGTCAAAAGAGTAATTTACCAGCCGAAAATAATGACAAAACTCAGACCAACAATATGTTGTCCCATTTACACCATAATAGAATGCTCTAACTAAGAGAAATAATCAATCCATAAAGGAAATTGGTAATTGCATGATTTTTTCTAGGGATTTTTTCTAGGATATGACCGCCTAGTTTTGGGATGAAGTCATTAATTTTGCAAATTACACTTCTATAAAGGTTGTGAAAAATTAACACCAAAAGGAGAATGAAAAAAAACAATCCATATGGCAACAATTTTCAAGTGTCTGGTTGTGACACTTAGGCTCACATTCATAAATATTTACAATCCAATAATGATGAATGTATATTTGTTGGTTATTGAAAGGATGCAAAGGTTATATGTTTTATCTACCCCACAGTATAAGTTTGATACTTAGTATAGATTTTTGCTTTGATAGGGGTTTTTCATTGTGTGAACCATTTCAACAATTGTGGTATCTTTGGTCTTTGGGATGACTTCTCCTTTTACTTTTTTGTCAACCTCTTCTTCTACTTATTCTCAATATATTTCTTATTTTTTGGTTGAAAAATATTATTTTGATGAAGATAGTGAGGAGGAATCTCCTATTTTGCTTCCTCCTCCTCCTCCTCCTCCACATTTTCTACCTACTCATCCTCCTCTAACTTCACATGTTCTACCTCCTACTCCTTTTACTTTTCTTGTTTTGCATTCTCCTCCTCCTCCTCATGCTTTGTTAGTTATACTTTCTCCTCCTCCTCCTTGTGCATTGCTTGTTCTACTTTCTCCTCCTCTCACTTTTACTATTGAATATCAACCACTTTTTATATGGGTGCAATAGATTTGGGAAGATGTTGGTTCTTTAGATGGTGATCTTATTGTTCCTCACCAAATCTTTTCATATATCTAGCATACAAATTTCAGCTCTCACAACTCAATTTTTAAAGACTCAACATATAACCGACTATAATGTATTAAATATATCAATCAAGGGCATTGTTCCTTGTTGATGAATGCAAATTGTGATTTGGTCCCTTCCCCCTAATGGAAAAATACCATGAAATCAATGCGGGTTTATAGAGACAAATATGTAGTAGATATAAGTGTTGACAAGTATAAGGTATAGTTAATATCTAAAGGGTTCTTTTTAGGTTGAAATATTTAAATAATATGGAAACCTTTCCTTTTGTTTGGTCCCTTCCCCCTAATGGAAAAATACCATGAAATCAATGCGGGTTTATAGAGACAAATATGTAGTAGATATAAGTGTTGACAAGTATAAGGTATAGTTAATATCTAAAGGGTTCTTTTTAGGTTGAAATATTTAAATAATATGGAAACCTTTCCTTTGGTTTCCAATATGGATTCCATTCACCTTGTTTTGTCACTTGTAGCTCCTAATTGATGGGAGGTTATTCATATGGATGTTAAGTTCTATAACTTCTATTTCTTGGATGGGGATCTATGGGAAGAAATTAATATGGAATAACCTTTGGGTTATCCAAGTTGACTCTAACATTGCACGTTGATGGAAAAAATGTCTATATGGACTTTAAGTAAGTTCCATGAGGATGGTATTGAAAGATAGGTTGGTTTATGTTGGGCTCAAGTTTTTCTAGATTCCATGTGTATCAAATGTTTATGCTCAATGGATGGTGATAATCCTCTAATTTTGTTTTATATGTTGATGACCATATTCCCATTGATACTATTCCTCGTTTGATGACCCAAATGACCAGTCTTCAAAACCAATTTGATCTGAACAACTAAGGGAACCTACTTTATTTTCTCAACCTTCAGTTTGTGTGGATGAAGGAAGAGGATTTCCCTTTCCCAGCTTAAGCATGATTTGGATATCCTTCACAAATTTCATATGGATGACTTTAAATTAGTCTTAACCACTTTCGCTATAGTGTTAAGTTATTTCCCAAGCGTTTTACCCCTTCGATCGATGACACTTTGTACCAGTTTTTAGGTTGAAATTAGTTGTACTTAACCTATACTTGGTCTGTTCATAAATAAAGAGAAATACATTATCCATAGATCCATATTAATATATACTTATATTGTAAACATACAAATATAAAGAAAACCCCAAGGGCCAATATCAATGTTTTGCGACATCGTAAACTTGACTATTTACACTCATGCAAAAAGATTGAGATTAGGTGCTAACAATTGAACCTCCTTGATTCCTAGAGTTGAGTAATGACTCTTCTCAAGTTAAGGAGTCTTCTCAACTTAAAAAACCATGCTAGATATAATTTGATATGTTGTATAAGGCTCATTTTGTAGAGACTTGATAAATTAAAGTAAAATATCTGTAATAAATTAAATTTATGATAAAAAGGAAAAAAAGTTTCCTAAAGCACCTTGGAAGATACTTTTAAAATATTTAATTTTATTGGCAACCTAAATATGTTTATTTACACTCTTGAGAGTAAATCCTAGTAAATAAGAATAAATGTACTTTTAGTCAGAACAAAAATATGCATATTTACTTTCTTGAGAGTAAACTCTACTAAACAACAATAAGACAAGGTTATGTTAGATGGATTACTTGTTATAAAGCCTATCTTAAATTACTCTTCTATTAAAATTGACCCACTTAAGTAATATTTTCACTACATAACTATCTAAACCCAAATTTGATATGCAATTAAGGTCACAATTCTTAAGGTTGCAAACCTTGAAGCACATATCATTTTAGGGTTTTGTTTTGTAAATGTTAGTGTTGATAATCAATACACCCAATTTATCACAAAAACAAAAACAAAAACAAAAACAAAAACAAAAACAAAAACACAAGCAGAAGCATGGAAAAATTATGGATCACCATAGCCCTGACATCTTGGAGTAATTTTTGTTAAGTATTTTAAAGTTTGCTTCAAATTGTAAGACCCATGAGACAATGATAAATAATACACACAATATCACTAGTGATGTTTGTGGACACTAGAGTGATGGATTTTTTGCTTGCATAAAATATTTAATGTTGGAGATATTTTTTACAGCCATGAGCTTTAGGGATTTTGATTTTTTTTCATTTGTTCGAGTAAATTGAAAGACCAATTGAGATTATGTCATGGCCTAAATTATCGATACATATAAGAAAAACATTTCTATATATGAATAGATGATGTGAATTAAAATAACATGCACATCCTTTAAAACAAAAGCTTGGTTAGTCAGAATTCTATATGACTTTATTCTAATAAATCTTGAAGGGAAAACCTAGATGCAACTTTCACATTATATCTCTACTTCCATGCAAGGATGCCTTTAGAGGCATTGCATGGAGATTATCCACAAGATTACCAAAACAATTAAGGAATAATATGATGGGGGCACTTATCCAAATCTATAAAATATTTCATTGCACAATGTCAAAGTCTATACAACTAACAAAAGAAAGAAAATGCAATGTAGAATTGCAAGGGAAATAATTGATGATCAATCATGTTGGATAAATCAAGGTCTTCATGGAGAAAAGGTTTGTCTTTGTGTGGAAAATAATGATCATCTAAAGCTCTACATTAATGAAGAATGCATTGCATTCAATGTTAGCATTGCAAGTAGAGAGGTATAGGCATGTAGGCCAAATATAAAATGATGGTGCTCATCTCTTTTATCCGTTATCCATACCTTGCACCCTTGCCTTAATTGTTTTGTACACCTAATGCATTTGTTTTGTGTCCATTTACCATTACTTCTCATCTCTTAGCTTGATGTACCAATGTGACAATCCTACATGAGCCTTACCTTCGATACAAAGAGTTTCATTCACTTTTTTAGATTAGGAACTTGAAAATTTGGTTTTTATTTCTCATTCGATCCCATTTTAGCCATTACTTTGATACAAAGAGTTTCCTTCACTTTTTCAAATTGAAAACTTGGAAAGTTAATTTTTATTTCTCATATAATCCCAATTTAACACAATTTTGAAGTTGCTTAAGAGGTTTAGTAGGTATGTGATAACAACTCTCTAACTAACTTCAATATATTCTAATTAGATGATTGGAGAGTATAGGCATTGCTTAAGGATCACATGCATCACCTTGGAGCTTTGTTCCAATGTTGTTATGAAATTGGGATGATACTCAATCCCAAAATGTATGCTATGTTATCTCTTCCTTGTAGTTTTGCAAAAGTTGTTAAAGATCAATCCTAAACTTCCCAAATTACAATAAAGGTCATATTATTTGTTTCACTTCGCTAATTTAGATATGTATTTTTAGTAGTTAAGAAAAGTATATTTAGTATTAATTATGAAAATTTAAAAATAATAAAAAGTCATTATAAATGATTTACTCTCAATATTAAAAAAAAAGAATATAATTAGCACACATGTATTAAAGAATCCACATATAAATTTCTGAGTACTTAAAAGATCCAAAATTAAGAGAGATCTATGCTAGTTTATTTTATCATTATTGTATTTATTTTATAACTTTTAAAATTTATTTATTTCATTACATTGTATTAGTGTAAAGTGTTACATATCTCTTTCACGCACACTTCTCTGCAAGAAACACCATGTAGACCACTTATATACTTTATGTTTTTTAGTTTCTGGAAAAAAAGGTAAACAATGGCATAAATCTATGTTAAACCTGGATTTATGAAGCACTTGGAGGAATCCAATATTTGAGGTGTACTTTTTTATTATTAAACATTTTACATGTCAAGAAAAAATTTACACCTTAAGAAATTTGATCCCTCAGTGATAGATTCGTGCTTAATATGGATCTATGAATTATTTATTTATTTTATGAGCATACATGATGTGTGTGTTTTTTAAGTGGACATCCATATGACACGTTCGTATTATTTTGTTAAAATAATTTTCGCCAACATGTAACTTTTATTATTTATTTTTATATTTGTAACTTACGTTACATTATGTTACAACAACTCCTTCATATTGGACTATGGAGCACCACACTACCCTTGGTGCAGTCAATTTGTATTTATATATACTAGGTTTTAAATATATTATTAAACCTTTCAATGAGTAATATCATTTCATGAATGTGAATTCATATATTTAAAAAAATAAATAATTAGTTATGAAGAAAAATGTTTTACATGACACTTTTTTGGATAGCAAGAGTTGATATAGTTTCTTGTAATATTGATATATTGTCTTAAAGTGGGTAGGCTCCATCAACTTTTTCCTGTTTTTGTTAAAGGTAAGAAATTGAGTTGATGGAAAAAGTTGATTTACATTGCATTAACTAGATGTTGAATCAAGATGCAGCTTCAGAAGATATTCTTATTGTATTGTATTTATCATGTAAAACCTTGAAAAGAACAATGTTATATTGTATTTGTAAAACATGTAATGCTGGCTCAATAAATTAAATGATATTGTGTTTTACCCTCACAAAAACACAAGTCGACCCCATAAGGAAAAGTCACTCAGAAAACAAGTATAAATAGAGGGGTTTCCCTCATCATTTGAGAAACACGTGACACAACAACCAAGTTCAAGGAAGAGGTTCACTCTAGCTAAGAAGAAGATTGTTTTGGGTTGTAGAAGACTTGGAAGACATCTATATATTGATCTAGGTTTTTTCTAGAGTTTCTCAATCTTTCTATAAGAGAGCTCGAAGCCTCTTGTTAACACCGTGACATTGTACTTGGTTGATGAATATATACTAAGAAATTCTGCTAGGTTTTTCCCGTGAGAGGGCTTTCAAAGGATAAATATTTGTGTCTACTGTGAATGTATTTCTTTCAATGATCCTTATGCATGCAATTATTATTATGTGACATGTTAAATGAATGAAAGTCTAATATAATTTCTTGTAAGTCAAATTCTAACATGGTATCAAAGTCGTGTTGAAAGAATTCATTACAACAGTCGTAACAACTGCAACTACCGAGGATTAGGTATTCTTACTTCTAGCATTTCCTTCCTTAGATAAAGCTCAATCCTAGCATCATTGAACTCATCCTAGGAGGGATCATCTTTCTGTGGAGGAAGAATTCAGATCCAATAATTTTCATCTTTGACCCAGTTACTACCGCATTGGGAGAACTAGGGTTTCTAGTTTTTGCTTGTTCTGTCCATAGATATGAGTGAAAAGAATACTCATTCAACTCACCTTGGGTTTCCATAACCATATTTGACAAGATGAAAAACAACACCAAGGTTGATCAGAAACTTGAAGGGGTTGATAACTTTAGATCATGGAAGTATAGGATGCTCCTCATCCTAGAAGCAAATGACCTGGAAAAATATGTTGAAGAAGAGATTGTAGAGCCAGAGGGAGATGAAGCTAAGGAAAAGCACAATAATAACATGGTTAAGGCAAATATAATCGTAGCAGATTCCATTAAGGATCATTTGATCCCTCAGGTTTCATCTTCCATGTCTCCAAAGCAAATGTTTGATGCTTTGACCAAATTATATGAAGGCATGAATATCAACCAGAAGATGACATTGAGAACACAACTCAAGAATGTGAAGATGCAAAAATCATAAAACATTCAATCCTACTTCACAAGGGAATCCCAAATCAAAGAACAACTTGAAGCCATTGGAGACACAGTTAAAGAATCCAAAATAGTGATGACTGTAATGAATGGTCTCCCAAGGTCATCGAAATAATTTTGACAGGCCTTGGATTTAGCATATTTTTATCATCATTTCACCTTATTTATAATCCCTTTTTCTTATCCATATTCATGCACTAATCCCTTCTTATGCTCATATACGGGTTTTTATGCTCATGTTATTTTACATTACATGTCTTATTAATTCATTTGATTTTTACTAACATTGAGGGAATTAATGTACTACGTATTTGCTTTGAATATTAAATCATCTGTTGGAAGCAGCTACAATATATTTCAGGGAGTTTTGTAGTAGCTGCAGAAAATCTACAAGCAACTGCTGAAACTATACAGTAAGCTACGAAAACTATACAGATAGATACATAAACTATACAGGCAGTTGTAAAAACTCTACAAAACCTGCCATTTGCGGAACATCTACAGAACCTACCAGCTATGGAAACTCATATAGAAGATGCAGAAAGTCAATAATTCAAAATTACCTTCAACCACCAACTTTGGAGAAAAATATTCATTAGGAGTAATGGATTTTTATAAATCCATTTTTCTATTATTCTTATATGTCTCAAATGATGATGTTAAATTAAAGTTGGTAAATGGAGGTGGATATGAGTGCATATTTAGCTTATCCACAAATATTTGAATATTTCTATCAAATATATGATGGACCTAAGAAGTAGAAAGTTGTTAGGAGACACGTGGGATGAGTTTTGACTATTTTATTATAGCCTCTCTCCCTAAATTCGAATTTGACTTCAAAAGTATTCTAAATGACATGTAGTTAACAAAGATCTTGGAACTAGTTTTGAATTAGTTTTTGAGATCCAAATTTTAGGAAATTGTTGAGGATATTTTGGATCCTCATTTATTATTTCTTATGGAGAACACATGTATAAATAAGAGCTTCTTCTCCATTCTAGGAGAGGATTCTTAGAGCATTAGTCCAAATAATGATGGAATAACGTTATACTTTCATTTTGATTCAATATAGATCTTAGATTTATAATTTTTGTAATATGATTTTATTTATTTTATGTTGATGTAGTTTTACTTTAGCGGCTTAATTTTCATTTGTTATTATGTGTGATGATTATTTCTGCAATTATATTTTTCTCCATAGATTAGTGATTTAAATGTTTATTTATATAATGAAAGTTCTTAATGCGATAATGTTATTTACTACATTGGATCATAAACAATAACTTATATTTGGCAAGGATAGATTTTAGATTTGGTTTCTGCAATTTACCTTTTTGTTAAGTGTGGTGTGAACCTAGATTTAGAATTTACTTTCTTGCATAGTGTAACATAGTTTTCGAATTTACATTTCCATAAAGTGTGATTTAGTTTAGGATTTACTTTCCCGCAAAGTATGAATTAATTTATAATTTACTTTTCTCACAAAGTGTGAATTAGTTTTAGGATTTACTTTCAGCATAGTGTAAATTTACTTTCTTGACGTGTGATTTACATTCTTGCAACTTAGTTTCAGTAGTTGTTTAGCTGGATAGTTCCTTGCCAAGATTATGTCACTGTTCATGCCACTGTTTGTAAGTAAGGTTATTGAATTACAACTTCACAGTAGATAAACCAATGTAAGAGGAGATTGTGGTTTGTACATACAATGCACGGTAACTCACAAGTTCTCAACAAACCTTGGGTTGACAATTAATGCACACTTCTTAGTTGTTTTCTAAGTAATTAGAAGGAAATTAAAAATCTCATCAATTTTAATGTATACATGAATCACCTTTATCATGTCTATAGGCTTCCCATTGTTCTTCTTTATTCATTTCTAGACATAGAAGGCCTATTTTCTTCCATTCCCAGATTCATATTGAAGAGGCTTTTGGACTGGATCCATGAGCCAAAATAAAAATACCATGAGTTTGAAGTAAAGAGATTATAGTCTTAAATAATTATAATCATTCCCACTTCCGATACAAGGATATATCACAATCCAAACTCTCTCTTTGTTACAAAACCTCTATGCTAACTTGTTGCCAATAACAGGGAAGGCATTAGCCATGGCTTTCGAAATTATGAAGAAATTGTCTTTGATAGGGTTCCTAATCCAATATTTGACAATGAAAAGACTAATATATCTTTGAATAAGGGTTTGGACCAATAATACCCCCCCTTTGAAAAATCTCCAAACAAACTTGACAACTAAAGACCCCCAAAAAGAATTTTTTTTTAAGGCCTCGCTCTCTGAGATCCTTAAACCTAGAAATAATCCGCCATTTAACCAACATAATATCCTCTTCATAGTTATTCCTAGACAACAAAAGTATAAAACTTATTTTACTATTTTTTTCAAAATACCTCTAGGGATATAACATAGAGAATACTAGTATATTGGAATGACTTCTAACACTGGCTCAATTAAGACAAGCCTCATACCCACCTTTGGACAACCATACGTTAAATCAGTGATGTATCATGTTTTCTAACTTTATACTTATTTATATCCAATAATTGATTCCATAATAATTGCGAATAGCATAGAAGCATAAATACTTTAGGCCCCCATAGAAATTAGTAAGTTGATAGGTAAAAACATAAAGGATTTGTGCAACCCTATTTCCATCCACCTCATTAAAGCATACAACATTATTTGTTAAGTTAAATTTCATTGTACATTATAGATCTAAATTTTATTTTAACTTATTATCATCCCTCTATGAATCATGACAAAAATAAATACATCACTAGCAAGAAGCAAATGGCTTAAATGAACAACTCGTCCATTTTTTATGTCTTTCAAACCCCCTACTATTTTTTCTTTTGAGATATGCCTACCAAGTCATTCAAAAATAATTAAAAAAAATGAGGAAGCTAAATGAATTACATACACAGGCCCCTAAACATGTCTAAAAAGCTTGATGTCGAGACATTGATACGAATTGCAAACGAAACTAAGGTCAATCAACCCATCATCCAATTAACTAGTTGAAGATCAAATCCTATAACACCCCAACTTTAGACATTAGTATAAGTATAAATATCATATGATAATAGTGTATATGTCAATTTATACATAAAAATAAAAAGGAATATGTGCAGTGTATTTTAATTTAGGTCGATTGATGACAAGCGTGTCATCCATGCAAGACTTAAGAAATTGAGTAAAATATGAAATTTAGAGATAAAAGGGGGGTGAGACCAAGAGGTGGGGGCTCTAGTCTTGCTTGTTGATTTTGGGGTTTTATTTCTTGTTTGTGTTGTTTTTCATTTCTAATTAGTGCACCTATTGGGAGGGAGGATAAGGAGGGGGAGATTGTTGTACAAAAGTTGATAAAGAAATTAGGGTTAGGTCTCACTGGATTTGGCATATGGTTAATTATTGAGGGCTATGGGGCATTTTCTAGGGGTTGGTTTGGAGGAGATTTGTCCCCACAATTGATGTTGCATATAGAGGATCTGATGACTAATTGAAGACAAGGTATGCATGCAAAATTGGTTAAACTGGTCATCAATGAAGGCAAGTCGAGATTTTTTTTCTTTAGACTAATTTTTAAAATTTTTGCCTATTAGTTGAGAGGTATTTGATTAATGAATATAAACTTTATATATTAGTTATTTTGTGAAAAAATTCTAAACAAATTTTACATTCAACATTCTCAAGATCCCTAAGGGCCATAACCACCTAGACTGTATTTTTCTGTAAATTTTAGTTTTCCCTAGTATAATTTTTTTTATAACTGATCTTAACATTTTAACAAATAAAATATCGCGATAAGTGTTGGGGTTTGAATGTATATCTCTTGTTGTAGAGAAAATGGATTTCTTATGCCATATCCATATTTATGGTACAATGATGCAATAATTCAAATGCTTGGCATATTAAACAATAATAATGCAACCACTTTGGATACATACTCTTTTAAAATTTTTATGGATCAAATCTTCCCTTTAAAAATTCTTTCTATTTTCCCTAGAACAACATCCACATCATAAGTTCCACCTCCCTTGATTAAGTGATGCCCTTGTCTATATAAATATACTGTGCTAAAGAAATTATATGTTTCTTTAAGAGTAGTGAAAGTATCGAGTTAAGACTTTGTCCAAGTATTTTATAATCTAAATGCATGAAACATTAGGCACCTTAATTTCCCCGCAAAGTATGAACTAATTTAGAATTTACATTTCTCTCAAAGTGTGAATTAGTTTTAGGATTTACTTTCAGCATAGTGTAAATTTACTTTCCTGACATGTGATTTACTTTCCTGCAACTTAGTTTCAGTAGTTGTTTAGATGGCTAGTTACTTGCCAAGATTATGTCACTGTTCATACCATTGTTTGTAAGTAAGGTTATTGAAATACAACTTCATAGTAGATAAACCAATGTAAGAGGAGATTGTGGTTTATACATACAGTGCACGGTAACTCGCAAGTTCTCAACGAACCTCGGGTTGACAATTAATGCACACTTAGTTGTTTTCTAAGTAATTAGAAGGAAATTAAAAATCTCGTCAATCTTAATGTATACATGAATCACCTTTATCTTGTCTATAGGCTTCCCATTGTTCTTCTTCATTCATTTCTAGACATAGAAGGCCTATTTTCTTCCACTCCCAGATTCTTATTGAAGAGGCTTTTGGATTGGATACATGAGCCAAATTAAAAATACCATGACTTTGAAGTAAAGAGATTATATTCTTAGATAATTATAATTATTCCCACTTCCCATCCAAGGATATATCACAATCCAAACTCTCTCTTTGTTACAAAACCTCTAGGCCAACTTGTTTCCAATAACAGGGAAGGCATTAACCATGGCTTTCCAAATTATGAAGAAATTGTCTTTGATAGGGTTCCTAATCCAATATTTGACAATGAATTCTTAGATAATTATAATCATTCCCACTTCCTGTAACACCTAGGTTTTGAACCCGTTGCATTAGATGTATATGATGTATATATTGTAAATGATCATGGTGTGGAGCTAAAGGCCAAGGCCCCACCATTGATCGGTCATGTTATGTTTTGGATTTAAATTTGTCACCGATGGTATATCGGGGCATGCGACATATATTATGTTGGCCATCATGTAAGTATGCATATGTAATTAATTAAGTGAACCCAACCAGCTACGATCGCGGAAACTAAATCGAATGGGGCATGATTTTCCCAAGGATAAGGATGTGCGGGAATTTGTCAAACCTTGGGGCCAATGAGAGAAAAATACCCATGTGTCTTCTTCCCTTGTTTTATTCCAACCACTTTCATTAAGAAAGACTGCTGGTGGTTGAGGCAGTTAATTGTTTTGGGGAGTGGGGTGGAAGGATTGTCAGTCCTCACCCACACGCACACTCTACCCACGATTTTTTTGTTCATCCCCTCATACAGACACTTCTTCCTCTCCACGAGTTGCTAAACACCCAGGCACTTCAATTTCGCGTCCTCTCCATTGCTGTGCATTCTCATGCAGAGGGATTCTTTCTCATTTTTCATCTTCACGCACAGGATTTTGCTGGATTTACCCACGCAGTAGTTTTCTTCTGCGGATTTGTGAATAGTGAGGCCGTATCCTTTACTCACGGGCGGATTGTGGGTTCTGCATTGTTGCTTACGCTCACCCACAGGTTGGGAGATTGTAATTTCTTCCCCAACGTGGTCTGTATATGTTTTCTTGGTGATCTCGTTGCCCAGGACGGGTTGTGTTTTCCCACGTTGTTGGCTGTGGCTGTTGTGGTCTTTCTTACATGTTGGGGACTGTTGTAAATTCGCCTGAGAGTCATTTTGGCCACGATAGGGCCAAGAATGACTCAGAATTCGTTTTCTCTGTTTAAGCTGTGGCAGCTGACTTAATTGCTTGTGTGCAATGGTTGGTGTTTGGACTGTGAGGGGAGCAGGGATGTTGGCCTAGATTTTCTTGATAAACCTGGTGGCTGGAAGCCACACAGACAGAGCTAGAGGGCTGGCCTTCTTCTCCATCACCCCTGAATAGCACTGGAAGGGAATGCAAGGCCTGAGGGACTGTGTAGCAGAGAAGGGATTGATTCCTTGTGTTGGGTGTGTTTGGGTGTCTTAGAGGTCAGGCTAGTTCTGGTGTGGGTGTTCTTGGCTCTGTAATGAGCTCACCAACTTAGCAATTTGCCTTCTCCAGCTCCCTAATGGCCTGATAAACCCAACTATGTTGGCTTGGCTGTGTGTTTTGTGTGTCCTTGGCTATGTGTAAGCCTGCTAGTTCCCTTATTCCTTGGAGAATCATGCCCAACTCGGGGGTGGCAGCGCTGCTGAGAGATTAAGGAGCACGCTGGCCTATGGTTGGGTGGAACGTTGCAGCGAAGTAGCTGGTTGCGGAGTGGAGTTTTCATAAGATAAGTGGTCTTGTCCATTTTTACTTCTGCAACTATATTTCTGTTAATGAATGTGATGAACATGTTAAATGAATGCTTGTGTGAATGCATGTTGATTCCGCTATGCCAGATAAAAAATTTTAGCTGTGTATGATAATTAGATACATTTGGGCATGTTATATTGCAATGCATTTTCCTGCAGCATTCTGTTTATGCCATTTTTACCCATGTACACGTTCATGGGCTCCCAACCCGGTTGATTTAAGTCTTGGCTCACGCCCTCTTTGCCGGTCGGAGGCATGGGGACGTGACACTTCCCATCCAAGTATATATCACAATCCAAACTCTCTCTTTGTTACAAAACCTCTAGGCCAACTTGTTGCCAATAACAGGGAAGGCATTAACCATGGCTTTCCAAATTATGAAGAAATTGTCTTTGATAGGGTTCCTAATCCAATATTTGACAATGAAAAGACTAATATATCTTTGAATAAGGGTTTGGACCAATAATACACCCCCTTTGAAAAATCTCCAAACAAACTTGACAACTAAAGACCCCCAAAATGAAATTTTTTCTTAAGGTCTCGCTCTCTGAGATCCTTAAACCTAGAAATAATCCGCCATTTAACCAACATAATGTCCTCTTCATAGTTATTCCTAGACAACAAAAGTATAAAACTTATTTTACTAATTTTTTTCAAAATACCTCTAGGGATATAACATAGAGAATACTAGTATATTGGAATGACTTCTAACACCGACTCAATTAAGAAAAGCCTCGTACCCACCTTTGGACAACCATACATTAAATCACTGATGTATCATGTTTTCTACCTTTATAATTATTTAGATCCAATAATTGATTCCATAATCATTGCGACTAGCATAGTAGCATAAATACTTTAGGCCCCCATAGAAATTAGTATGTTGATAGGTAAAAACATAAAGGATTTGTGTAACCCTATTTCAATCCACCTCATTAAAGCATAAAACATTATTTGTTAAGTTAAATTTCATTGTACATTATAGATCTAAACTTTATTTTAACTTATTATCATCCCTCTATGAATAATCACAAAAATAAATGCATCACTAACAAGAAGTAAATGGCTTAAATGAACAACTCGTCCAGTTTTTATATCTTTCATAATCCCTACTATTTATTCTTTTGACATATGCCTACCGAGTCATTAAAAAATAATTAAACAGAACGAGGAAGCTAAAGGAAATCCATACATAGGCCCCTCAACATGTCTAAAAAACTTGATGTTGAGCCATTGATAAGAATTGCAAAGGAAACTAAGGTCAATCAATCCATCATCCAATTAACTAGTTGAAGACCCAAGCCTATAACACCCCAACTTTAGACATTGGTGTAAGTATAAATATCATATGATAATAGTGTATATGTCAATTTATACATAAAAATAAAATGGAATATGTGTAGTGTAGTTTAATTTAGGTCGATTGATGACAAGCGTGTCATCCATGGAAGACTTAAGAAATTGAGTAAAATATGAAATTTAGAGATAAAGGAGGGGCGAGAGGAAGAGGTGGGGGCTCTAGTCTTGCTTGTTGATTTTGGGGTTTGATTTCTTGTTTGTGTTGTTTTGCATTCCTAATTAGTGCACCTATTGGGAGGGAGGCTAAGGAGGAGGAGATTGTTGTACAAAAGTTGATAAAGAAATTAGGGTTAGGTCTCACTTGATTTGGCATATGGTTAATTATTGAGGGCTATGGGGCATTTCCTAGGGGTTGGTTGGGTGGAGAGTTGTCCCCACAATTGATGTTGCATATAGAGGATTCAATGACTAATTGAAGACAAGGTATCCATGCAAAATTGGTTAAATTGGTCATCAATGAAGGCAAGTCAAGATTTTTTTTCTTTAGACTATATTTTTAAATTTTTGCCCGTTAGTTGAGAGGTATTTGATTAATGAATATGCACTTGATATATTAGTTATTTTGTGAACAAATTCTGAACAAATTTTACATTCAACATTCTCAAGATCCTTAAGGGCCATAGCCACCTATATTGTATAAATTTTAGTTTGCCCTAGTATAATTTTTTTTATAACTGATATTAACAATCGAACAAATAAAATATTGCGATAAGTGTTGGGGTTTGAATGTAGATCTTGTAACACCCTGGTTTTGACCCCGTTTGCATTAAATGTATATATTGTAATTGATCTTGGTGTGGAGCTAAAGGCAAAATCCCCACCATTTATTTAACGTTTTATGTTCTGACGATTAAAATCGTTGCCGATGGTATATTAGTGCTAGCCGACACATTATAATTTTTGCATCATGTAAATGCATTTTTAATTAAAAATACCCACAACTAGCAATGTCAATGAAACCATAATGAAAAGGGCATGATTTTCCTAAGGATAGGGAGGGGGAATTATTTGACCTTTGGGGCCAATGGGGAAAAGGCAAGTGTCAACGGATAAACCCATTTAGCTGTCACCCATATTTTGTCTTACTCACCTTTCCTTGTCTCATTCAACTACCAAATTAAATCCTTTGATGTTAGTTGGGGAATTTATTGCATGGACAGTTGTGTGTGGCAGGAATGTCAGTCCTTGCCCACACGCACACTCCACCAGGGAGCTCGTTCATCCTCACGTGGGTAGGAGGAGAAGGGACGACCCCATTCTTCCATTTTTTGCCATTCTCACGCAGGGACGACTGTTTTCTCTCCTCACACATAGGTTTTGGGATTTTGCTATGAGTAAATCTCGTTTTTGGATTTTTCTATGTGTAAATATCGTTTTTGGATTTTGCTGTGTGTAGTCACTTTGCAGGTTTTGTGGGTCTGTGTATACGAATCCATCTCCACGCTGAAAGTCTGTTACGTCTGATTCCTTTCTCGATTGGGCAGTGTCTTTCTTGTTGTTTTCTGTGGAGGAATCGTGGTTGATGTTTTCACCACGAGTATGGGTTGTTGTTGAGTTGTTTTGGCCATGTTAGGGCCAAGAACAACTATGGGATTGTATTTCTTGGTATGAGTTGTGTTTCACCATTTTGGCTACAGTGATGTTTCCCCTTTTTCTTCCCCAGGGGGGAGAATTGCCCGATTTTGCTGGGTGTATGCAGTGGTTGGTCTTTAGACGGTTTTGGAGTGGGAATGAAGGTTTGTTCTTCTTGGTAAACTTGGTGTGTTTGGGATCATCATAGACAAAGCTAGAGGGCTGGATTTATTCTCCACACCCCCTGAATATCACTGGAAAGGAAGTCAGGGCTGGAGGGACTGTGCAACAGATAAGGGACTGATTCCTTGTGTTGGGTCCGTGTGGGTGTCCTAGAAGTTAGGTTAGTTCTAGTGCAGGTGTCCTTAGCTCTTCAGTGAGCCCACCATCTTAACAGCCAGCTTTTCCTAGCTCCCTGATAGCCTGATAAACCCAACTGTGTTGGCTTGGCTGAATTTTGTGGTATCCTTGGCTATGTGTGAGCCTGCTTAGTTTCCTTATTCCTTGCGGGAATCATGCCTAGCTTAGGGGTGGTAGTGTTGGTGAGAGATTAAGGAGCACACTGGCCTATGGTTGGGTGGAATTTTGCAGCGACATAGCTGGTTGAGGGACGAGTTTGTTCATAAGATAAGTATTCTTGACTATCTCATCTCTGCAAAATGTTTTTTTGTTTATGTAAATTATGATGAACATGTAAAATGTGTTGAATGCTTGAACTAAACGTAATTTTCTTCCGCTGAATATTAATTCTTTATGCATCTATGTATCTTGAGTTCAATGCATTTTATTTTACGTTTTATGGGGATAAATGCCCGGGTAGATAGTGTTATGGTAGCATCCTCTTCATCGGTCGGAGGGTCGGGGATGTTATAGTTCTCTTGTTGTAGAGAAAATGGCTTTCTTATGCCACACCCATATTTATGGTACAATGATGCAATAATTCAAATGCTTGGCATATTAAACAATAATAATGCAACCACTTTGGATACATACTCTTTTAAAATTTTCATGGATCAAATATTCCCTTTAAAAATCCTTTCTATTTTCCCTAGAACAACATCCACATCATAAGGTCCACCTCCCTTGCTTAAGTGATGCCCTTGTATATATAAATAGACTATGCTAAAGAAATTATATGTTTCTTTAAGAGTAGTGAAAGTATCTAGTTAAGACTTTGTCCAAATATTTTATAATCTAAATGCATACACGTTAGGTACCTTACTTTCCCCGGAAAGTATGAATTAATTTAGAATTTACTTTTCTCGCAAAGTGTGAATTAGTTTTAGGATTTACTTTCAACATAGTGTAAATTTACTTTCCTGCAACTTAGTTTCAATAGTTGTTTAGCTGGCTAGTTCCTTGCCAAGATTATGTCACTGTTCATACCACTGTTTGTAAGTAATGTTATTGAACTACAACTTCACAGTAGATAAACCAATGTAAGAGGAGATAGTGGTTTGTACATACAGTGCAGGGTAACTCACAGGTTCTTAATGAACCTTGGGTTGACAATTAATGCACACTTCTTAGTTGTTTTCTAAGTAATTAGAAGGAAATTAAAAACCTCATCAATCTTAATGTATACATGAATCACCTTTATCTTGTCTATAGGCTTCCCATTGTTCTTCTTCATTCATTTCTAGACATAGAAGGCCTATTTTCTTCCACTCCCAGATTCATATTGAAGAGGCTTTTGGATTGGATCTATGAGCCAATATAAAAATACCATGACTTTGAAGTAAAGAGATTATATTCTTAGACAATTATAATCATTCCCACTTCCCATCCAAGTATATATCACAATCCAAACTCTCTCTTTGTTACAAAACCTCTAGGCTAACTTGTTTCCAATAACAAGGAAGTCATTAACCATGGATTTCCAAATTATGAAGAAATTGTCTTTGATAGGGTTCCTAATCCAATATTTGACAATGAAAAGAATAATATATCTTTGAATAAGGGTTTGGACCAATAATACATAGTCCCCTTCGAAAAATCTCCAAACGAACTTGACAACTAAAGACCCCCAAAATGAAATTTTTTCTTAAGGCCTCGCTCTCTGAGATTCTTAAACCTAGAAATACTCCGCCATTTAACCAACATAATATCCTCTTCATATTTATTCCTAGACAACAAAAGTATAAAACTTATTTTACTATTTTTTTTTCAAAATACCTCCAGGGATATAACATAGAGAATACTAGTATATTGGAATGACTTCTAACACTGACTCAATTAAGACAAGCCTCGTACCCACCTTTGGACAACCATACGTTAAATCACTGATGTATCATGTTTTCTATCTTTATAATTATTTATATCCAATAATTTATTCCATAATCATTGCGACTAGCATAGAAGAATAAATACTTTAGGCCCCCATATAAATTATTAAGTTGACAGGTAAAAACATAAAGGATTTGTGTAACCCTATTTCCATCCACCTCATTAAAGCATACAACATTATTTGTTAAGTTAAATTTCATTGTACATTATAGATCTAAATTTTATTTTAACTTATTATCATCCCTCTATGAATCATCACAAAAATAAATACATCACTAGCTGCAAGAAGCAAATGGTTTAAATGAACAGCTCATCAAATTTTTATATCTTTCAAACCCCCTACTATTTTTTCTTTTGAGATATGCCTACCGAGCCATTAAAAAATAATTAAACAAAACGAGGAAGCTAAAGGAAATCCATACACAGGCCTCTCAACATGTCTAAAAAACTTGATGTTGAGCCATTGATAAGAATTGCAAAGGAAACTAAGGTCAATCAACCCATCATCCAATTAACTAGTTGAAGACCGAAGCCTATAACACCCCAACTTTAGACATTGGTATAAGTATAAATATCATATGATAATAGTGTATATGTCAATTTATACATAAAAATAAAAAGGAATATGTGTAGTGTAGTTTAATTTAGGTCAATTGATGACAAGGGTGTCATCCATGCAAGACTTAAGAAATTGAGTAAAATATGAAATTTAGAGATAAAAGGGGGGCGAGACCAAGAGCTGGGGGCTCTAGTCTCACTTGTTTATTTTGGGGTTTGATTGCTTGTTTGTGTTGTTTTTCATTCCTAATTAGTGCACCTATTGGGAGGGAGGCTAAGGAAGAGGAGATTGCTGTACAAAAGTTGATAAAGAAATTAGGGTTAGGTCTCACTTGATTTGGCATATGGTTAATTATTGAGGGCTACGGGGCATTTCCTAGGGGTTGGTTGGGTGGAGAGTTGTCCCCACAATTGATGTTGCATATAGAGGATCCGATGACTAATTGAAGACAAGGTATGCATGCAAAATTGGTTAAAATGGTCATCAATGAAGGAAAGTTAAGATTTTTTTTTCTTTAGACTACATTTTAAATTTTTTCTAGTTAGTTGAGAGGTATTTGATTAATGAATATACACTTGATATAATAGTTATTTTCTGAAAAAATTCTAAACAAATTTTATATTCAACATTCTCAAGATTCGTAAGGCCCATAGCCACCTAGATTGTATTTTTCCATAAATTTTAGTTTGCCCTAGTATAATTTTTTTTATAACTGATCTTAACAATTTAACAAATAAAATATTGCGATAAGTGTTGGGGTTTGAATGTAGATCTCTTGTTGTAGAGAAAATGGCTTTCTTATTCAACACCCATATTTATCGTACAATGATGCAATAATTCAAATGCTTGGCATATTAAACAATAATGTTGCAACCACTTTGGATACATACTCTTTTAAAATTTTCATGGATCAAATCTTCCCTTTAAAAATCCTTTCTATTTTCCCTAGAACAACATCCACATCATAAGGTACACCTCACTTTCTTAAGTGATGCCCTTGTCTATATAAATAGACTATGCTAAAGAAATTATATGTTTCTTTAAGAGTAGTGAAAGTATCTAGTTAAGACTTTGTCCAAATATTTTATAATCTAAATGCATGACACATTAGGTACCTTACATTTTCAATCAATGTCCCCCCCCAACACAAACACACACACACACACACACACACACACATATATATATATATATATATATATATAGTTTTAGGATTGCATTCATCAAGGATTTTGTCATACTGTTTTGGGTCTATACTTTTTGGCTCAAGCTCTGATAATTTCATTTATAGTTTGTCACAGTAAAATCATCCATCATGATTCTGTAAGTTTTTATTTCATTCCCATGATAATAATATTTTTACTTGTCAATGTATTAGGTGGATGAATTTTCTAGGTTTTACTCGCAATAGAAGCATTTGTGCTTATGCATGTTCGCATTCTTAGATGCATGCAATGAATCCCTAAAAAATTTAGGATTACTAGAAGATCCATGATATTAAATTTTCCATCTTGTGTTGATCCCTTCATGATATGTGCATGCATTCCAACCTCCATTACTTGAAGAGGACTTCAAAGGACAATTTTCAGAGCCATCTTCCTCAAATGAAACCCTAACTAAAGGATAATATCCTATCTGTAATTTATTTGATCTTAAAGGAGATAATTTCTTAATATTGTCATTGCTTGTTTTCCTCCTTGGTAACATGATAGGAATCCTTGGTAAAAGTATCTTGGTAATATTTTTGCATGTATATTGTACTTGTTGTGAGAATACTTACCCTGTTTTGTGCAACATTATAATTGTGAAACCTGAAACCTGTATCGTTACATTTATTTATTTATATTTTGATTAGAGTTTCATTAGGGTCTCTAAACCGAGCTAGGTTTTTAGTTTTGTCACGGCTCATAGCTGTCCCATGGCGGCGAGCAGTGGAGGGATGAGGAATCCTTCTTTTAACAATATGTTATCGTGCAAAGCCCCCACTGCTAAGCCGTTTTTTCTATTAGGATCGACGACCACAGTTGCTCATTCTGAAGCGGCAAAGAGAAAGAGAGGAGCATGTTCAAGTACAACTCCATTGGACACGGTATGCTCCTCATCAACACTTCCATCAAACTCGGCTATTTCGAAAGACGCAACAAAGGGAAACTTGAAATGCAAGCCTAAATCTCTTGAAATCCCAAGGTATGAGATAACTTCGACTTTGGTTAGTGAACAAATTCAGTTCATGCATGACCACACAATCATTTGAAAATTCATAGGAATATGGAATTCAGAAAAAGACTTAGTGGGTTGGCTCACAAAAACCTGGAAATGAAAAGGACAGTGTGAATCAAAACCGGGCTCAAAAGGATTTTTCACAGTCATTTTTCATAACCTAGAAGATAAGAATCGTATTTTTCAAGGAGGACCATATTTTTTCCATTTAGCAGAGCTTTATATGTGTTATTAGAAGGAACAACTCTCCCCGAAAAAAGAAGACTTCAAATTCATTCCAGTCTGGATACGACTCTAAGGATTTTTGAAACATTGAAATGCTCATAGGTATTGGCAATACCCTAGGCAATTTTGTGCAAATTTCTGATGCAACCCTGGTAGGGCGCTACACCTCATATGCTCGCATCTTCCTTTACCTGGATATATCTTTCTCCCTTCTTGAAGCCATTTTCTTGAGCCATAGAGACTCATAATAGATTTCGCTCATTGATTACATGCACATCCCCATTCGGTGCCGCAAATGCCATGAGCATAGTCATGTCTTTCAAGAGTGCCCTTTGAATGCCAAAGAAGCTCCCTCAAGCCCTACATATAAGATGGATGATGATGGGTTCACCAAAGCCTCGGGCCGACGCCTATAGAGCAAAAATCTCTAGCCCCTAACCCAACTCCCGATTCTTCCAATCAAAGCATATTTTCCATTCTCACCTAGCAAGACCCGTAGGAAAACATTGACACAGTTATCTCGGAAACTGAGATAGAGAAGAACCACACTGCTAACCTTGAATCCTTGAATACCCACCCACAAGACCACTCGTAATCTTTAAGGCAATCTCTCTCCCATGTGGAGTTGTTGGATCTCACCTCGACAGATGACCAATTAATGAATGAGGAAGGGGAACCTCCAGAAGTGGATGATATGGAACTGGGTGAACTTGAATTACCAATATTATCCGAAGCTGTGAAAATGGGGGAAAATAAAAATATCCCACTTCACAAACTAGATCTTTTAGAAAAACTATACAGTGCTATAAGAAAGGATAAGTAGCTTCCTAAGTAGTCAGATATTGCATCACAAGATCAAAGTCAGACTCAATTGGGAGTAAAAGCACAAAAACACAGAGACATGCCAAAAATTCAAAGTCATACTCCTAAAAAAGGAAGGAAATCCAACAAACAATTGATTAAAGAATTAGGATCCTACTTAAAAGACTAAGGGTAGAGTGCCCGATTAGAAGCTCACTTCCATCCCACCATTTAAATGGAATGAAAATTCATCGCCTGGAATATCCAAGGAATCATAGACGATTCCAAAAGGAGAATGCTCAAAAATAGAATTCTCACTAAGAAACCTGCAGTGATAATGTTACAAGAAACCAAATGCTCGGAGCAAAAGATCCTTGAATTTATAAACCAATTTTGGAAGAATGATCAAGTCATAGCTTTGGATTCCAGAGGCAGTGCATGTGGCATATCAATCATATGAGACCCCACCCTCCTTCATATAGAAATATTTTTATCTTCATGACATACCCTCTCAGGATGGTTCAAAATCAATGGGACTACCCATGGAGCAGTAGTTACCAATGTTTATAGACCTCAACAAATAGAACAAAAGCTATCATTTCTCAAGCATCTCACCTGGCTTCACACTCAAATCCCCTCTTAGAAATGGATTATTGGCGGGGACTTCAACATCATCTCCTCTTCCATGGAGAAAAAAAGGGGGTTACGACGGCTTGACAGAGACAGTCCAACCCTCCTATCTCTAATCAACAACCTTAAATTGGTAGATCCACAAACGACTAACAGGATATATACTTGGAATAGTCGCAGGGGAGGAGAAAGACAAGTGGCTTGTCGCTTAGATAGATTTCTCATATCCAACTCACTTCTCCAGAATCAATCAATCTTTCGGAAACCATTCTTGTTACAGCCGGGTCTGATCATTGGCCGCTCTATCTGCTCATGGAATTGAAAGGTTCCCACAGCCGAAGGCCCTTCCGATTTGAGAAATTCTGGCTTTCCCACCCAGACTTCATGTCTAAAATAAAAGAGTGGTTCCTTTCCTCGACACATATGGAGGGATTGATAATGTATAGCTTCAAACCAAGACTGAAACATCTAAAACATCACCTCAAGCATTGGAACAAGGTAGAATTTGGCAAGATTTTTTAGAAAAAACAAAAGATGGAAAATTAGCCGAATGCAACTCAAATTCAAGCAATACAAACAAGATACACTAAAGAGCTCAAACATTAGGAGAAATCTCTCCAGGAGCAACTAAACACCCGCTATCAACATGAGGAAGAATTATGGAGGGAGAAATCTTGAATGCAATGCCTCAAGGAAGGCGTGCAGAATGCCAAATTCTTTCACCACTCTATGCTTCAGAGAAGGCAACATAATTTGATAACACAGCTCACTTCTAGTCAATGTAACACTCTTCAAACTAAGGAGGAAATTGAAAACAAGATGATTCACTTCTACAAAGATCTCCTCAAGGAACCAACAATTGATCAATCTCCTGCAATCCAACAAATTCTGCAGCATATTCCTTCCATCATATCACTAGATAAAAGTCACAACCTCTCCCAGGACATCTCAATAATGAAAGTGGAAAATGCAGTGATGGAAATGAATTCGGGGAAATCCCCTGGACTCGACGACTTCATAATGGATTTTTTCTAGACTTGCTGGGATATAATTCAACAGGACATTTGGGAGGTGTTCGAAAGATCTAGAAAATTAGGCCTAATTCTATCTTGCTTGACTGCCACCTTCCTCACCCTTATCCCAAAGACCGATAAGCCTGATGAGCCTTCGAATTTCATGCCTATTGCACTATGCAATGTTATCTACAAACTTATAACTAAAATCATAGACAATCACCTAAAGCCCCTCCTCCCTTTTATAATCTCCCTGGAGAAAACTGGATATGTGGAAGGGAGAGAAATACTTGACGGTATCATCATGGCCCATGAGTCAATCCATTCTCTCAAAATTTCCCATAGGTCTGGCATGCTCATCAAATTGGATATGTCCAAGGCCTTTGATAAAGTAAGTTGGAAATTTCTCAGAGCCATGTTGATAGCCTTTGGATTCTCCACCTATTGGATAAATTGGGTGTTAGCCCTGGTCTCATCTGCATTCTTCTCCATTCTTATCAACAGTTCCCTCTCTGCCAACTTTTACACCTCGAGAGGCATATGCAAGGGAGACCCATTATCTACCTTCCTTTTCATTATATAGGTAGAAGGGCTGGGAAGATTCATCAGAGTGCAGGTGCAAGAAAATCATATTCAAGGAATTAAGCTTAATTCCTCTAGAACTCCTCACTCTCATCTTCAGTTTGTGAATGACACCATGTTAATGGGGCAATCCTCTGTAAAATAAGAACGAGACTTCAAACACATCCTTAAAATTTTTGTAGAGGCCTCGGGGATGTCCATCAATAATCTTAAATCACAGGTCTTCTTCTTCAACACCCCCATCCTCACCCAACTTCGAATAATCAGAATATTTGGGTTTCAGAAGAGCTCCCTTTTGACCAAATTTCTTGGATTGGAGAATTTAAGTGTTGGCCCTGGTCTCATCTGCATTCTTCTCCATTCTTATCAATGCCCCCCCCCTCTACCACCTTTTCCAGCTTGAGGGGCATACGCCAGGGAGACTCCTTATCTCCCTACCTTTTCATTGTACTAGCCAAAAATCTAGGGAGATTCATCAAAGCACATGTGTAGGAAAATCATAGTCAAGGAATCAACCTTAATTCCTCCAGAACTCCTCACTCTCATATTCAGTTTGTGAATGACACCATGTTAATGGGGAAATCCTCTATAAAAGAAGCACGAGCCTTCAAACACATCCTTAAAATTTTTGGAGAGGACTCGTGGATGTCCATCAATAATCTTAAATCACATGCCTTCTTCTTCAACACCCCAATCCTCACCCAGCTCTGAATAACCAGAATTCTTGGGTTTGAAAAGAGATCCCTTCCAGTCAAATTTCTTGGAGCTCCCCTCATTGAGTCATCTCTAAAAAACTCCTCTTGGAAAGACCTCATAGCCAAACTAAAATTTGAACTCCCCATACCTAGCATCATAAAGTCCTTAAAGAAGCAGGATGTCCCCTCCCTCGATCCGTGAGGGTTCTCCAGGTTAATTATGAGAGGTGACTTCCCCTCCGTCACCCGGTATGATGCTCCACCGTGTAGAGTAATGGCGAACTTAACTGCGCCTCAAGTTCTGTGCATCCCTCTTATGGGTAGCTCGTTCTATGCCTCTTACCTCATTTGCTCCTCCCTGCACAATTTAGTGAAGGCCGAACATTCTGCAGAGCATATGGGGACGTTTAGAATCCTTACGACGTTTAGTCTACATTCAGAATCCTCCGGCTCATTTGAAGATGTCTCACAGGCTACTCCAAGGCATGAGCATGGTGGCCGTGGAAATTCCAACGAGCGTGCTAGAATTCTCATGGCTCAGGCTTACACTGAAGGCTACGACATTGAAATCCCGGATTATCTCTGTAAGCTATGGATGACTGGGAGGACAAGCTCATGGGATCACACTCCACGATGAATCAAATGGTTCTTCACATACACAATTTTTGGCTGGTCAAGAATCTCTTGGCTTAGCTTATCCTCTGTGTCACAGGCACCCAGAATGATCCCTTGGCTTCCTCTTTGATTCCTTCAGCGACTCCCATGGACATTGAACAAAAAAATCCGAGGTCCATAGCAAGCATAATGCAGGTTAAAGTAGCTATCAACATTGCGACATATTAGAAAAAAAATAGAACCGCTCCCAATTAAGAGGAATCCCTCCAACAGTGAGGAGGATACTAGCAACGAGGCTAGGAGCTCCATATAAGATAGTGGCCAAACATCTGTGAAGCCATTGGCTCCCCCAACGGCTGGACGACCAAATTCATAGCTCGACTTTGGCTTTGGGGTTCCTATTGAGGAGGAGAAGCCATCCAAGCCTTATGTCCAAGTTCCTAGGTTTTTTGTTTTTTTCTATTCGTCATGGTCAATATGGGTCTAGAAATACCAGTTAATTACATCAGTTATACTCAGTTTGTTGCTTCAACACTGTTAAATTTTGCTATCATTATGATTTGTTTTCCCTTCTACAGGGAGGTCAATTTGACTGTAAAATCCTGAATTCCCCCCAGGGGAGGTCTCAATTATCTCTCTACTACAGTCTTTACACATAACAACCATTATGCTTTGTATTTTGGACTATATTATTACTTTGATTCAATAATCATCCACCCCATCATCTCTAACAAACTAACCAAGCAAACAAACATAATCATTGTCACAAGCAAGCAAAATAGGAGACCTAGTTTTATTTTGTTTTATTTAGTGTATACCATTTATCTTTCTAATTCAAATTAAAGGAAAAATAAACCTTAAAAAAACTTCCAAAAAAAAACTATCCTAAACAAAAAAAACTATCCTAAACAACTATCCTATACATTAGTAAGACTTCCACAAAAAAACTATCCTAAACAAGCAAAACAAAGAAAATTAGT
The DNA here is from genome assembly GCA_001517045.1 of Pseudotsuga menziesii. Taxonomy (NCBI): domain Eukaryota; kingdom Viridiplantae; phylum Streptophyta; class Pinopsida; order Pinales; family Pinaceae; genus Pseudotsuga; species Pseudotsuga menziesii. Next base: position 254,959 of record LPNX010752236.1, on the reverse strand, counting down.
ATATGAAAGGACAACAACACATACCTTCAACCAATTTTTCTAGTACTTATTATTTATTACCAAAAAAAAGCCATAAAATAATAGAAAATAAAAACCAATATATATATGTAAATTCAACCTTTTTAAAACCTAATTTAATCCTTATTAAATGAGTAAACCCAAGAATAATTCACACTAATTTTACAATAATAATATAATAAAAAATAAAATAACTATACATTTTAATTTTGACATATTAAATCTTATTTAAAAATATATATATAAATCAAAACCTAAATTAAAAAAAAAAACAAATCATTCAATATTTGCATGTATTATTAGAATTTGACATAAAAAAACCTAATTTAATCATTATTAAATGAGTAAACCCAAGAATAATTCACATTAATTTTACAATAATAATATAATAAAAAATAAAATAAATATACATTTTAATTTTGACGTATTAAATCTTATTTAAAAATATATATATAAATCAAAACCTAAATTAAAAAAAAAAACAAATCATTCAATATTTGCATGTATTATTAGAATTTGACATAAAAAACGCTTTCTCATAGGTCATTTTGCTTGTCAAATATAATCCATATTTCCAAATTCCTACCTTACTTATATGTAACATTTATTTTTTATTAAAAACAACTTAAAATAATTAAAATGCCAAAATTAAATTAATATGAAATAATTAAAATGAAAAAATTAAATTATAAAACAATAAAACCCATTTATGACAATATATTCAAAAAAATATTATAATAGCTAAAATCTAATATTTAATATTATAACTAGAACTTTATATTTATATTTAGAATTAAACCTAATATAAAAACTAATCAAATATTTGATATTTAAAACTAAAATATAAAACAATAAAATTCAAATAATTCTTATTTTAAGAAATATGTGCCAATAATGTAGGTAAATTTAAGGTATGCCTATTATGCAAAATATTCCACCATTTTCAAATTTCTTCAGAATTTTAAGAATTGCCATACAGAAAAGTCCAATACAACAGAATTATGCTACTGTCGAGCAAATAAAGATTACACAATTTTCAAGAATTGGAGATAGACTCTGAGCTCCCTAATGGCCGAGAGAAATCTGAAAAGAAGAAAGTGCCACTCTCGAGGTGAGCACAGAGCTGCAGATAGCCTCAGCGATTATTTACATTGAATCTTTCTTCGTTCTCTGGGATTAGAGAGAACTGGATTGTTCTTCGTTCTCTCGGCTAGTTTTTTGGTTCTTTACCATTACCATTTGCACATACCCTGAGTGATTCCTCCAATCCCTCTTGATGTTCTTTACACTTAATCTGCCTCCAAGATGCTGAGATGGAGGGAAGTTCAAGAACAGCTTGCAATGTCCGCTCAGAGCATCATCTTCTCACTCCCTCCCTCAATCCAAACATAAACCCAAAACATAAAGAAACAAAACCAAAATAAACCAAAAAATTAAAAAAAAATACCGAAATAAAATAAAATTTACTAAACCAAAAGAAAAAAGAAAAAACAACAGATCAAACATAGCCATGCTTCAATTAAAAAAACAAAACAAAAAACAAAATACTCCCAAATTATATTCTCCGCTCTCTCGGCTATTACTTCCAGCCAAACAGATACAAGAAACCCAGAGCGCAGGCAGATCCAGAGCTTTCTCGGCTCTCTTCTGTGCCCTCTAAGATTTCACAGGATTCCTTTTAGAAAACCTAGCTCTTAAGGTGAAAGCAAGGGTAATTCAACAATTTATGATTCATACAGTTCAAAATCCAAGGGTCGAAGTTCAAGATCTGTACCTCAATCTCAGCTTGCAGGAGGCCCGGTTTTTAGGATTACGAAGCTTATGTAGTTTGTTATTCAAGTGTGTTGGGGAAAATATCCCACGATGTTTATTCAAGAATCTCTTATTTGCTTGTGAAGCATAGCATTTTGAAGTTTGACGAAGCTGCAAGGTTATTGACTGTAGAAGATCGGTATATAGTTTCTGTATATAGTTTCTGGCATGACAGATGAGTCGGATTCTACATTAATTATGGGAAAACAATATACTCCTCCTAGGATATTATTCAATAGAACATGGTATCCAATGAAAAACAAAATTATCAAACCCAACCTGAAGTGACCTTAATTTATCAGGCACGCTTAAGTGATCCTCGGTCAAAGCTAATTGGATTTAGACTTGTATTAAGGCACTGCACATACCTTAAAATATTGGCTTTGAAAATAGTCCATTGAATTCAATATAGTTTCAATGAACATTAAAGTCGCATAATAAGGTCAATCTGTCTAATAACAATTGTCTCATTTATTTTGTTTGGGTATATCAGTTACCTCGTTGTACTCACCTTTAAAGCGCATAAATTCTAGATTATTGATCCTTTATTTTTGGCATGCTAGATGGTGGTTGATAGCTAAACCTTTAAGATATAATCTAAGTCAACTTTGATAATGTTTATGGCATTTATTGACTTAGCTCTGGCGCCTACCCTAGTCATGGGGTGTTGTTGACGGACCAATACTATATCACGTCCGTATATATTGGGGCTTAATAATTATAAAAAACAAAACATTATATTGGGGTAATATTTAGGGTTGAGGGGTATATTTTAAGTTTTAAAAAAATATGTAACATTTAGGGGTTTATTTTATCAAAATGAGTGGAGAAGTAGTGCGCATGAGCGGGGGAGCATCACAGGAGAATTGGGGCTTTGAGAGCTCGATGGTTGAAGAGAATTGGGGTTTTGAGAGGTCGACGGTTGCAAAGCATTGGGGTTTTGAGAGCTTGACAGTTGCAGAGCATTGGATGTCCATGGTTGCAGAGCATTGGGGTTTTGAGAGATCGACGGTTGCAGAGCACTGGGGTTTTGACAGTTTCAAAGCATTGGGGTTTTGAGAGCTCGACGAGATTTGGTATTCTTTGTAGGCTTCCATTGTTGCAGGTCAATTTCCCTGTCTTACGAGATGGTTGGGTCGTTAATGAATTAATTCATGTTGGGACCGTTCTTTTCAGGCCCGCCTTAGAGTTCCTCTGTGTTATGGAAATGGTGGTGTGTCTATCTTTAGTTTTCTTGGTTATTGTTGTTGTTCAAAGTGTGTTCATCGCTCTCTTGTTTAAATGCATTCTGAGTTCACCAGAGGACTTTGTACAGGAATGGTTGTACACAGGGTTTGGTTTTGTGATTTGTGTCACATAGCCCAATGCCTCTATGAGGGGTCCTCCTCATTTATTTCAAAACGATGAACAATCACATTTGCTATCATTCATGGTTGGCTGTTCTTGGTTATTATTGTCCTGTCATCTTCATTTACCGCAACATGGAGTTTCGTTCACTCTCATTTCCCATTTGCAAGTGTTTCGTTGTCTAGGCAGTGTCGAGGGCATGTCAAGGGTTCCTCCAACTCGTTCCGTAGGCATATTTACCCATTACTATTTTTTTTCCTCGGATTTGGGTGTGTACTCTAGCTTGCATTCTCCTATGTCCCATGTATTCTTGGGAAACATAGCATCTTATGGCTTCTTCGGTCTCATCATCGTGGGTGGTAGTTGGACAAGTACTTCATTTTCTATGGTTGTTATGTATGTTGAAACCCTTAGCACAACATTTTTTTTCTATTGAATGAACTCCTCTACGTTTCCTTGCTTGGTGAGATGGAACTCTAAAGGAAAATCTTCCTATGCCTTGGGTCAAATGCTAGGGAAAAGGAAATTGCCCCTTCAATGAAATCACTCTATTATTTACAAATAATATGTAAATATGTCTACAATGTTGTATACTTAGGATGTATGGTTTCATAATATTGACTGCTTTTTTAGTTTTTTAATTCAATGAAATTTTGTTTTCGGTCTAGCCATTGGTTCATGATTTCTCTTCAAGACTGGTTTCTTTCTAATGTAGACCTCACAGGTCCTTTTAAGTACTCTCCATGGATATCACATCCTTTACAATATTCTCTATGGATATCACATACTTTTGCTACAAATAGGTTTTGTTATTTAAACGCTGTTAGAGGGGAGGCAAATATGAATATGTAATTTTCTCCATGCCTAATCTGTCATTTTATTATTTTTGAGGAATCAAGTTTCTTTCCTTATCTCAAGGAATTGGTAGCCCGAGATTAACTAGAACCCTCACTTTTTCCATAAATACTTTTACCTCCCAAAAATCTTCCTAACCACACCAACATTATCGAAATCCCTCAACACACTGCTTTTTGAGGACATACATCACCTCCATCACTACAAGATCCAGATATGTTATTCCCAAGGTTAATAACTACTTTGTACTAGTAGTAGATTAGTATAAGAGGTATAGCACATTTTTAGCAATGGGAATTATGTTAGAAATTCCCTTTTTCATTTGAGCCACATCTCTCTAGCCTTTTTTCCTTATACATACATTTCAACCATGAAATAATGGTATTGTGAATATTTTTTAGTCTTTCCCACAAACCATGATGCACTTCAAGTATTATATCTCTTCCTAACTCATCTGGTTTGAGATCATATATGTGATTGCTCAAGTCTTATTTTTGTCTTTGTAAGGAAAAATTGTGTTGGGCTTCTGGTTGGGCCTTAACCTTGAGACTTATCATTCTCTCTGCAAATATCACATACATTATTCCTTTCTCTTATTTTGTCCTCAAAATATATAATGTGGTTATCTTTGCTCTAGATCTTCTTCGATAAGGCTTTTATCTTATGTCCTTTAGCCTTTCCCTATGTCTGATTTTCTAGCTATGCCACCCTTTCTCATATTCTTTTGAGTAGTTCTATCTCACAAATTCTTATTCAAACACATGATTCGACCTATGTTAATAAAGGAATCTACATAGACATTCTGGTCTCTCTGTAATGAATCCTATTACCTCCTAAATTATCGCTCAATGAAAAGTTCTTATCTACACATGCAAGAACCTGAAGATGACTCCTATATAAGCTACCCACTGCCACCTTGGTAGCCTCGTCTTACTCTCTTTAGGCTAGCTCTCCTATCTAGCTCAAAGGGGAAATCCTTACACAAAGAAAGTCCAAGGAATGTGTTAAACTCTTATTTGCATAGGGTTTTCAGTTAGTTTTTCAAAACTAATTTTGGGCTGACCTAGGCACAAAGGGGGCGTTCATGGTTAGTTTTGAGGGATGGAAAGTAATTTTGGATGTTTTTTGGGTACCTCTAGGCATGTCATGGCTTTGTTTTTGCATTTGTATATCATCAAAAGGGATAAACCTCAGCTCTGGGCAAGATTGATTGGAGAAAACAACCATTAATCTTTATTTTCCGGGAACTTCTAAAGCATTAAAACAACAGGATTTGAGTTCTAGGAATAACCCCAAATCCAAGCCATGAATTATGGGCACTTCTCTACCCTAAATCAATAGTAAAAGAGCCTCACATGTAGTTATGGGTGGGTGTTAGGGTCAAAGCATCCCTAACAAGTGATGAGCATCAGAAAAATCACGTTTTGGTGAGTTCTTGGTGGTTTTTTATCCCTAAAAATAGTAGCAACAGCCTTAACCTTTATCCTAGGCAACATGTGTAAATAAAATCAGGTCTGGGCTAGTTTATAAGAAATCTTGGCAATTCTGAGGACTGTCCCACCCCCTTACAACATTAAATTTTGACTTTTGGGTATTTGTAGACATGTAAACAACCTTAATTATCCAATCTCAATGGTTCTGTGCATGTGAAACAACAACAAAAAGTTTGATTCTTCTAGTCTGGGCAAACCCGGGCGTGAGATAAACCTTACTAACTCCAAATTTGTGCATCAAATCAATGATGAACAACAAGAAATCTCTAATTCTAGGCTAGTTTTGGGCAGTGTATGGATAAAGACCCAACATAAATATCATTTTGGGCAGCTTGTGTGATGGTTCCCTGTAGCAGTAGGCTTGTGTGATGACACTAGACAATGATCTTCCTAGACCCAATAAATGCCAAGTCATTTGGAGACATATTACATGGATTTTCAAGCACTTTAAGGGTTACATTTTCACGGGTTTTCGAGAGGTTCTGATATAAATTACCGTAACCAACCACCTTGTTGATGGTTTCTTGCTATCTTTGGAGTAGTATCCTTTCCTTTTGGTCTTTATATTCATTTGGAGGGTAAGAAGGGTTGCATTGTATTGGACATTACTTGTGGGTCTTGGTTGATTTGGAGGACAAATGAAGAGTCAAACTTGACTAAGGAATTGAAAAACAAACTTGTGACTCAACTAGCAATGATTTGGTGCCATGAAAAATACAAAAAAGTATATATTCTCAAGAATATTTTTAGATTAGAGTTATACATCAGAGATTACAATGAATTAATATAATGCAATAACGTTGAATATAGTGCAAAAATAACATATCAAAACATAACCAAATGTATCATACCACGAGTACTACTGATCCACACTGCCAGCAGAGAGATTAGAAATATTCACATAATCTTTGCCTAGCCATCCAAATTGAGCTTCAACCAATGCACTATCTAATCGAGTAGTTATGAAAGTCGAAGACAACGCCATGAAATATGACAATAAATCTTGTGTAGGCAGTGACATGTGGGTCACTGAATGGATTCCCAGTAAAAGAATTCTTTGTTTATAATATAATAGTATATTAAGGTTGAATATACATAGTAATATAGTATGAATGAAAATAATACCTGAATGGGAAGGGCGCACCAGTTTCTGTGACCACGACTTTGAACATAATGGATGAACCTTTTTATACAGGCCGACTGCATGCAACTAAAGTCTTTGAATTCAATTCAAACCAAGTCTTTGAATTCAATTTATCAAAACTAGCTAGCATTTTATTTATTTATAATGTGTGATAGTTTTTTTTTAAATTTCATTTAGTTAATGTGTAAATAACAAAAAGAAATTCAATATTTCATTGAATGATGCATGTTACAAGTATGCATTTTTTTTCATTTAAATTTTAATTGTTACAAAAGTATTTATTTTTTATTTATAATTTTATAGGTTGAAAATAATTAGTATTGTTTTTTTTTTAAATTTCATTCATTTAAAATGTGTTAATTTACATTTTATAGTTGAAAATAACTATTACTTCAAGTTTATTTTTTATTTATATATTGTTTTAATTAAAAAAATAATTTAATAAATTATAAAACTTAAAATTTAAATTCAATATTATTTATTTCAATGAATTATGTATTTTTTCATTTATTGTAGTTAGAATTTTTTTATCCTCACAAAAAAACTATTTACAAATTCAAGAGATCATTAGAGATCCATTAAATAAGTTCTAATTATAATGCATTAAATATGTTTGAACTTTAATGTTTGAATTTGTGGTTTGAAATTATTGTAAATATTCTCATTTCATTAATAATTTCTGAATATTTCAGGTACGAAAAGTTGGGAAGCCTTTTAGAACCTGGGTTTATGTTAGTAACTGATTTTCAGCTATTTATATAAAGAAAAGTGGCCAATCTTGGAAGGGTGTACTTCTTAGCTACTAAAGTCCTAGGAAAAGTTAACAAAGAGCATCCTCAAGGAAGAAAAAGGGGTAGAATAACTACAGAATTAACAGAGTTGCTGGAGTGCATTGTTATCAAGTGTTTGGATCTGAGATTTTCATTTAAGAGTAGCTCAAAGGTGTCAGTGAACACCCAAAGAAAGTGTTAGGTTATAAACCCTCTGAAGTAGAACTGACACTAAACACCCAAGAGAGGTGTTAGGTTTTGCAGTGACTATCTTTGACCAAAGAGTTGGCGACACTTGAAAAACTGGATTCGTAATTATTAAACCCAAGTTCTGGGAAAGCGGGTGGAAATCCTTGTAGGATGTGAAGCTTAGAGGTTCCTAAGGTGGGAGCATGGCTACTCAATTTCCATTTTGTGGAAGTCTTATACAGACATGTTTATTATTCATGAATACCCTATGTTGCTATAAAGTGTTATTTGGATGTGATGTAGTTAATGATGCAAATTATGTAATAGGTTGCTTATGCAAACATTGAGTTTAGTATTAGTAGAGATTGCATGTGTATTTACTCGTGTTTAGAATTTAATTTATGATTTTGTTGTCTATATCACTAGCCCAAGAGAATCCTAATTAGAACAATGTTTAATTAAGGTTGAAAAAAGATCTTGGATTGAAGGTCAGAAGTTTAAGGTTGTTATATTGCCTATTACATTTACATGAAAACTAAGAGTTTGTTGTTGTTGTTGTTGTAATTTCAGAGACTAATCTATTGAACTGAAGTAATAATGTAGTCGAAAATACAAAGCATAATGGTTGTTCTATGAACATAATGTATCAGAAATAAATTTGAGACTTGCCCCTCAGGGGAATTCATGAGATAAAGTTGAGACCTGCCCCTTAGGTGAAAGCAAACATTAACAGTGTAGAAGCAAAAAAATGATTATAACTACTGTAATTAACTGGTATGTATAAACCAAGATTAACCATGACAAATAGAAAAAACAAAAAACCTAGGAACCTGCACTTAAGGCTTGGAGGGATTCTTCTCCTCAACGGGAACCCCAAAGCCGAAGTCAAGCTATGAATTTGGTCGTCCATTCGCTGGAGGAGTTGGTGGGTTCACATATTTTTGGTTGCTGTCTTTTTCGGAGCTACTATCCTCACTGCTAGTATCCTCCTCGTTGCTAGAGGGATTCCTCTTAACTAGGAGCAGTTATGTTTTCCTGTAATCTGACACAATGTTAATGACTATTTTGCCCTGCATTGTGCTTGCTATGGACCTCGAAGGAGGAGGAGGCTGTTCTTCAATGTCCATGGGAGTCGTTGAGGGAATCAAAGAGGAATCCAGGGGATCATTCTGGGTACCTATGAGACAGAGGATAAGTCGATCCAGGAGATTCTTGACCACCAAAAAATTGCGCCTACGAAGAACCGCTCGATTCGTTGTAGAGTGTGAGCCCATGACCTCGTTCTCTTAGTCATCCATAAGCTAACAGAGATAATATGGGATTTCAATGTCATAGCCTTCTATGTTATCCCCAACCCTGATAATTGAAGTATGCTCATTGGAATTTCCATGACCACCATGCCCCCACCTTGAAACAGAACGTGGTAAGAATTTTGAACGTCGATTGAGAGGAAAGTTGCAATAAGATGTCAAACATTCACAGTTGCCACAGGCTCTGCAGAATGTTCGGCCTTCATTGAATTGTGTAGGTAGGGGAAAATGAGGTAAGAGTCATAGAACGAGTCTTCAATAAGAGAGATGCAAAAAACTTGAGGCGTAGTTAGGTTCACAATTACTTTTCATGGTGGAGCATTGTACAGGGTGACGGAGGGGAAGTCACCTCTCATAATTTACCAGGAGAACCTTTGTGGATAGAGGGAGGAGATATCCTGCTTAATTGAGGACTTTATGATACTAGGTCTAGGGAGTGACATCAGGGGACAGTTGTGTGTCCCTACATCTCTTCTCGCTCCTCCTTTATGCCACGTAATTACCCACATCCAGGTGAATTGCATCCTTGGAAATTTGAATGGAATCATGTTTAAGAGTGGAGTTCGAAATCTCTTATAGGGAGAAGTGTTGCAAACAAGAGATCAAAGAGACTCCCTAATTGATTAATTTGTCAGCTAAAGAGTTAGCTTCACGTTGGATGTGTTGAAAGGTGATGGTTGAAGGTCGAGAGAGGAGGAGTGCAAGTTGTTGCAAATCATAGTCCAAACTCCAAATAGGGGAAACCTTAGCATGGATGATTTTAGGGGTGAATTATAGCCCATAGGAGAATTTTAAGGGGTGGCCAAAAAAAGGTGGGAGAATTTTTAATATTAAAATGGTTTTTTTTATTTAATAAATTAGCCCATTTTTTATTATATATATAATTTCCCCAAATTAAATATCCTGGGCGGTGAAACTATGAAAATTCATAAAATGGAATTTATCCCACTCGATTATGGGGAAAATATTGACATTCACCTAGATTTCTTCGGTAATGGAGATCAAATCGCCAAAAATTTCCAATTTTGGAGGAGAAATGGAGATGGTTCACCCATATTTATGGATGATAGGTTAAATGTTTTGGTATTTAGCCCCTGATTTATGGATCTTTGGGTAAACTGGTCAAAGTCCGTCCTCGATTTGGGTAAAATGGGTAAAATGGACTTAGTTCGTCCTCGAATTGGGTTTGTGGAGCAATTTTACCTTCCCATCTTTTACCAAATCATCCCGTGTCTGTCGATTTGGTCCACATTTGAGAAAAACATGGATATTTAGTTGTTTTTGTACTTGATTTGGTCCAGACTCCATATTTGAGAAAAAGCGTTGATAAATTTAGTCAATTGGGGACCTTTTTAACCTATATAATGCTGCAAAAGTAAGGGATTAGCATCAAGCTTGATTTCATGCAAATTGTGTTTTTACAGTGGATTCATGGAAAGCAATTTCATAGTGGCTGACTCCTGAGTGGAAGATCTCTGCATTTGTTCAAGGTTATTTCTATCTTCAGACTTTACAGGTTAGTTTCTTATTCTATATTCAAACTTTTCAGTGCAGATAAATTATTTAACGTCTATGTATTTCTAATTTTATGTTTTCTATTTTGATATTTTTTTCTTCTACTGAGGGTGTGGTGGTTTACTTGATTGAATTCTATATCAGGGTTGCACTTTGATCTATGATCTAGGATTTGAGATGGATCTACCCTTATTGTTTATTACCTTTTCTTTTCAACGTCATTATGGTTTGATCCTTTTGATCATCTTAGCATAGGGAGCTATCAATATGGTAGGCCTGGTAGGTAGACTGTGTAATTGTGACCTCTATATATTCTGATTAGCATCATATTGCTCTTCCTCGAGTGCCTTCGTCTGCCTTGAGTGCCTTCCTCTAGATCTATCCCTGGATCCTGATAGGCATCTTTCTGGCTATATTGATAGACCGTCTAGCATCAAGTGACGTGCAAAATCACATTGCAAGAGGGGTTCCTTCACGTTATCTAGTTCTAATTGGTTCTAAACATAGCTATCCATTCCCACCTGCTAATCTCGATTGTGATAATTGTTTGATCACTACTATGGATGTGGATCTACTCACTATGCCATGGATTTTCCTATTGAAGTTTACATATTTTCAAAGGGAACCAGCCTTATGTGTTAATCCCCTCTTTATACTTTTTATAGGACCGGTTGTTTGCCCACAGGTGCCCCTCTCTCCAGAAGTCTGTTTTTCTTCAGAATGAGGAATTACATGAAGGGAAGAGAAATATGGGGTATTACACTTTGATTTACGATCTACGATCTAGGATCTGAGATGGAATTTGTATTATGTTTGTAGGGTGCTAGTCTAGTTTCGAATGAAGCTATAACATCTACCCTTATTGTTTATTACCTTTTCTTTTCAACGTCTGTATAGTTTGATCCTTTTGATCATTTTAGCATAGGGAACTATCACTATGGCAGGCCTGGTAGTTAAACTGTGTAATCATGACCTCTATATATTCTGATTAGCATCATATTGCTCTTCCTCTTCAATTGGATTAGTTGGTATGGGCCCTAGGGTTTCCCTATTTCCTGTCTATACATTTGAAAAATCCCCCCATATTATGGGGCATCTGAATTCTAAAAACATAGGAAGTTCAAGTTTTGGAAATGTGTGGATACTAAGTAAAATAAGGGATAATCTCTATTATTAGATTTCCTATTTCAATTACAATATCGGTTGTGGATGGATTTCCTATGTATGGACTCTGGAGTCTTTATTGGCAGACAATAATTTCTTATGGTTATCAAGTATGTGTGTTTACAGTAAATGCATCTTAGGAAAGAGATGATAGATTGGCATATGAACTTGATGGCTGAAGTTACAGAGATCCTGTCACTACTTTGTCACTTGCGGTATTTTTGTCAAAAAATTAATCTTCTTAATGCCAACATTAGCAGATCATCGGTTTACAAATTGTTTGATTCATAGTTATGCCTCTTAGGGGTAAAGAAAAGGAATTCTAGTTTGGAAATCCCATCATTGTGTAAGTGCACCTGGTTCTACCCATCACAAGGACTTGATTATGTGTCCAAATATCACATGTCAGGTGTAGTTTCTATTATTGATGGTGAAGGACATTGTGTTAGATAGGTAGATGGGTAGGATAATTTGTCCCTATAATGAAAAAATTGGATGAACGTCAAACTTTTTGTGTCATGTTGATATCATTTAAAAGTGGAAAATTAGTTGGCTGATAGTTGATAGCTCTTGAACCTGCATCTCCTCACCCGCCCTTGTCTGTTGCACCATTGGTCTCGGTGGAGATCTTGTACAGGTTCTGCTGAAGAACCAAACTAACCATGTGTTATTCACACACCTATGCAGAAGGGTTGACCCCTACATATCCTTGGGTTGAGGGGAAACACAAACATGTTTGTTCTTAGAGGGATATAGCATAATTTGTTTTGTGGTTGAGGTAAGTTGAGCTTTATTTTGAAACAAATGAGTGTCAGTGCTTGACAGTGGACCTCCTTTTTGCAGTGTGACCCTGTGGAGTAGGTTGTTAGAGTGACTATTATAAGTTTAGATCCATCCAATTCAAACCAAAGTTTCAAACCGACTAGTTCTAAGCCAGTTTTGGCCAAAATTGATCCATAATGATGGGAAATGAACTAGCTAGCTGACCAAATCTGTCATGAACGGACCAGTTCAAGATTGGTTCTTGAAAGAACTGGTCAGTCGATTGTTTCAAGAATTGAGTTCTCCATCCCCATAAGACTTGCTAGGAAGCAACCCAATCAGCCTCAATAAACAAAAGAAAAAAAAACCTGCAAACCCTCCTAAAACCCTAGATGCAACTTTATAATCACTTTAATCCCAACCATGTCATCTACTTGACCTCCCTATTGGAATTGTATTGATCTTTCAATATAAATTCTTGAAGTTAATGTAGTAACGCTATGTATAGAGATGGAAACCTATGTGAAGTTTATGAAAACCGACGTTTCAGATTGCATGTAGTAACACTATCTTAAATTTTAATCTTAAAATTTAATGTAGGACCCCCATTTCAGGATGTTTGGTGATGGAATCAACCCATCAAATCCACATGGAGAACATAAAAAAATTTGGTACATTTTAAGCTTTCAACACACTTCAACAATTTTTTACCATCTTAACATATATGAGCAACAGACCCTTGTACCCCTTCCTCCGCACCTGATTCTAATGTTTGAAACCTAGGAAGGAAATAGGCTACTAAATGGTGCCAATTAATTGAAACATATAATATGCTTAGTGATGCCAAGTTTCCAACAGATTGAAACCTAGGCTATAGTATTCCTAATGGTGCCAACTGATTCAAAACTATAGTATTCCCAGTTGTGCCAACTGAATGAAACTTTTAATATTCCTAATGCTTCCAACCGAATTTAAAACACCAAATAATACCAATTGTCGAAGCCATTCCACAAGAGAAAGCAAATTCCATTTTTTTAGACTCAACCGAGTCGATCTAATTGCTTTCCCTCTCCAAAAGCAACAAATTTACACTTATCTAAGGTCTATTCTTTGGGTACATTCGGCAGCAACATTCATTGAATGTAGGGAGCAACAAGTTGATTACAATAGTACATTGCACTTCTTTTTTGGGTGAGCTACATCAAATAAATTTTTGAGAAGTTTCTTATCTGGTTTTTGAGGAGTTCATAGTCCTGAGGTTTGAGAGAGAGTCAAAATTGTTGAAGCTAGTGAAAAGTGAACTCTGATTTTTTCGTTAAGGTGAGGTAAATTCACTGGTAAAAGGAGTAGCAATAGATGACAAAAAGAAGTGGTACATTTCTCCATCCACAGGAGTAGGGAATCAAACCACATATGATTAGTGAAGAGAAAAAAACTTGGTTTCTATTCCTTTCTCCAGTTTGGTATGTTATTGACTGAGATTGAACTCAATGCAACTTACTGAGACTAAATGAGACTTGGTACCTGGTCCACAGAACTAGGAATTGAACCTACATATTATTGATGAAGTGAAGGAAACTTGGTGTCTAGTGCTTTCTCCAGTTTGCTTTGCTATTGATTAAGTTTGAACTCTAAGGATTGAACCTATATATGATTGGTCAAGTGAAGGAAACTTGGTGTCTAGTGTTTTCTATAGTTTTCTTTGCTATTGACTGATTTTGGACTCATCCTTACTCTTATGTCCATAAGGAAGTTGAACCAACCTCCAAAGGCCCCTTCAAATAAGACTTCTTCAACAAGCTATGTCCACAAGGAAGTTGAACCAACAGAGTGATGTCTAGGTAGAAGCACAACAAATCAAGTGAGTCTATGTACTAGCTTCTAAAGGATTTTTTTAAAGGAAACTTCCTCAATAAGTAATGTTCACAAATAAGTTGGAAACCCACATGCAATCGAGAGATGTCCACAAAGTAATCCAATCAAGTTCTTGAAGCTACCAAGAGCCAAACATCCAAGGGTACGTCTCAAATGTGGATGATAGAAGTAACTTCCAAGTAACACGGAATATCCATGTTAGTTTACCTCCAAATGATAGTCAAATGCTTTTGGCTTCATAAAGAAAAACCCAACAAAGGAAAAGGTACAAAATCAATACCCCATGATAGGGCACACCTACAATAAAGTATAATCAAGGGATTATTTTATGAAATGATACTCCTTTAGATGAAACGTCCCACCAATGAAACCTATAAGAGATTTAAGAGAAATATCAAACAAGCCGTTGTCCTAAATTAGGGTACATTTTGAACATTTAGGGTAGAAACTCCAAGAGGGTATGACACCACTCTTCATAGGGTTCTGTTACAGGCTTCCATTACAAATAACCAGTAGCTGCTATAGGAGAATCATTCTTGATGCCAATAATGCTTAAACTAGTGAAGTTTCACCATTGTTTGATGTTATTCTAGGGTACAAAGACGATGTTTTAAGGCTGCTTTTGACTGTTGTTACCCTAAAATGTTCTCCTTAGGATTTTGGAATTCCTTGTTGTTGTTTTGGTGGCCAAACTAGGCTAAACCTGCCCATAATTGGTGCTCACTATCAACATGTAGTTGTCTGCTACTGTTCCTCAAAATTTAACTATGTTATGTGGCCAAACTGAACATGATATATGCCTCTTTAACCGTGTTATGTGCCATAACTGACCTTACATGTTCCTAGGCATTTGATCTAGGGTTTTTCATGAGCCCATGATTTCCAAAATGTACCCAGATCTACTCTTTCCACCACTTCTATCCTCAAAACGGTTGGTGGTATTAACTGTTTAAGATCATTGTAGTTATTGGATTGTTAGTTTCATATTTTGGGTTGACTTAGTTTTTAGTTTTCAGATTTTTTGGGTTTCCCTATTACACCTTTCAAAAGATAAGAATACCAAGACAAAAAATGAAATCCAAAGGAATCTCAAGAATTCCTAAGAGGTTATTAAGAATCTAAAATTGTAGAATGAAAAACTACAGAGGGGGAATGTTGAGATCAAAATAAGAATGCACATATTTGTAACAAATCATAATAAACTTTTTGATTTGTCTCATGAGCTTATGAAAGATAATAAGAATATATATAGATAGGGAAGATGTTGGAATGTGAAATGGATCCAAGAAAAGCACATAGGCCAAACAAGTAATAGGCTAGAACAACTTACAGGAGCAGTGTCACAGGTTTGACAGAGCACAATACATATTTTGATGATCAAGGTATAGAAGGGTTTCAAGAAGCCATTTCATGAATGTTACCAAATTTGGAGACAAAGCATGTTTCTGCAACAAGTTTGTATTATTTTGAAGCTAAAAAGTTACTAAAAAAGTAGCACAAGTTTGGATGCAAGTTACAAGTCATAAGACCACTCCAAAAAATTATGAAATTCTGTAGAGCCTATCACACAGAAATTTTCAAAAGCGCTACAAAATTTCCTGTAGCCTGATTTTTCACTCTTTTTGATAGATTTTGAGTTTTTGTGAGGTTTCTAAGGATGTTAAGTCCAAAGTAACTTCCTATATACATTTTCTTATGTTGATAAACATCAAGTATATGCTTAGATTTGGATAAAATGGAGAGGATATGCTTAGTGTTTGTGGATTTGACTTGCAACCATATGAGATGAATTCTAACAGTGGAAACTACTTGGCAAGGAGAGAACACCATGGAATTGTATCCCTTATTTGAAAGTGAGACTTCTGAAATATGATGGCATATATTTGATGTAATTTCATTGTAATACCAAGAATAATAAATGAGTAGACCTTGTCAACTTAGTTTATATTTCATGTGACTAGATAAGGCTTATGATGGGGTGATGAACTTGTTGACATGGTAAATTTATTCTTTGGAAAACTTAATTATACAACAAAATGCACATTCATTCTAATTCTATTTTTTAATACATTGTTGCATTTAGATATGTGGTTGCCAATGTATTGTGTATACATGGGAATAAACAACATGAAATAATATGGATATTAGGAGGAGGAGGAAGTACATGTAGAATAAATGAATTTATGAGATTATAAATAGTGATAGCACATGCTCACAATAATGATTATCATTAGACATGCTCACATTAACGGTTGTTTTTAGGAATGTTCACATTTATGTCCCTCTCTCTCTCATTAGATCATTTAGTGTTTAGTAACTCCCACTTATAAATATCAATCATCGAGGATAGTAACTCCTCTTTTCTTGGATTCCTCTAATATCTAAATTGGCTACAAAAAAGGCTCTTAGGCATTCGAGCAGGGGATTTTGTGAAGTGCGTTATTTATATTTCCAGGCATTCTAGAAAAGACTGTTTGGGCCAAGAGTGAAACCCACACTACCTTGGATTTGTCCTGAATTGGAATCCATACATTTTCAGGGAAGTTTCTATTCAACATACTTATTTTCTGGGTTTTATGATGTTCAACATGACCCAATGATTTGTTGTTAAGATTTACTTCTGTTCTTCAAAGTCTATCATCAATTTTGGTTGAAATATATGGTATTTCATTGTCATTGTGATTCTTCATCTCTTTGTAGTACTCTTAAAAATGTTTAAGAATTCATATTTTTTTCAAATTTAAATTATAATAACATAATTTTGGGTTGGCTCAAAACAAAAACCACATCTTTAACTCTGTTATGTTCCCAGAACTAACCTTACATGTTCCCATGCCTTTGATCTAGGGTTTTTCATGAGCCAAAGATTGAAAAAATGTACCCAGATCTACTCTTTCCACCACTTCTATCCTAAAAAAATCTAATGTCTGCTTCTCTCACTCTATCTGTGCTCTATCTCTACCCACGGACCTAACAATAATTCAATTTACTCACCTTTCGACTACTGGAGTATGCCAGGGATTAATGTTATCAATGGTGAGCAAGCCTTCTATGCCATAGTTCACATGAGTTAGTGGTATCATGGACACGGGCTCTCTTTGGATGTCCATTGAGTTTGTACAGTGCTACTTCTTCTTCACCAATTACCACAACATTGTCAATTGTATTTCCTTTGGATCACACAAGTACTTGTCCATCTATAAAAGTAACTCTATATCCTTTCTTATTTAGTGTTGTGATGGAAAGTAGATTCATTTTCAAGCCTGGTACATAAAGTACTTCCTTCATCTTCATGGAGGTTCCAGAGTCAAGCTTATAGCTTGATTCACCAATGCCTTTGATGGGATATTGATAGTCATCTCCCAGAGATACTTTTTTAGGAGAGTTATTTTATTCAATTCTTGAGAGAGTTTGATTCTTCCTTGTCATGTGATTTGAGGAACCATTATCAATAAAGCATGAGTATTCTCTAAGTGTTACATGCCCAAAGAGTGCAGAGAATAGTACATATTCCTTTGTATCTTCTTCTTTTGCTTGACTCTTTTGAGGTCTTTCTTCTTCTTCTTCATCCTCATCTTCAGCTATATGAGAATGATGTCTTTTTTTGGTGTTCTTCTTCAATGGACACTCTCTAGCAATGCGTCCTATCTTATGATAGTTGTAACATTGATGCTTAGAGTAGTCTCTTTTCTCTTTGTTATCTCTTTTCTTCTGAAACTTCTTTGGAGGTTTATATTCTTTGTGACTATCCTTCATGAAGTTTGATTGTTTTCTTCTCTTGGTATGGGAAGCTAGAGTTTGATCATATTCATTAAGTAAAGCTTCTCTGTTAGCTACTCTAGCTTCCTCTTGGATGTAGTCTTCCCATACAATGTCAAAATTCATACTTTCTTTTTTGGCACACATAGTCTGTATGAATGAATCCTACGGTCTAGTGAGACCATTGAGAGCAGTCATGACTAGTTCATCTTCATCAAGGGAGTCTCCAATAACATCTAGTTATTCCTTGAATTGGGAGACCCTTGTGAAGTAATCTTGAACTGATTCTCCTTTACTCATCTTTGTGCTCTTCATTTGAGCTCTCAAATTCATCTTTATGTTGATGTTACTTCCTTCATACATTATGGAGAGGGAATCATACATTTTCTTTGATGTCTCTTTAGATGACACTTGAGGGATCACGTGATCTTTGATAGAATCAACAATGATCCTAATTTCCTTGATTAGGTCCTTTTAATGCTTCTCCTTAGCTTCATATTCTTCTGGTTTTGGGACTTCATCCTTTATATAGTTATCAAGATCATTATCTCTAAGAATGAGACCAATCCTATACTTCCATGCTTGGAATTTTTCAATGCCTTCCAGTTTATCCTCAAGCTTAGTGTTTGGGGCCGTTTTATCCAAGAGGTCATTAAAAATTGAAATTTCTCAAAATGAAAAGTTGACCTTACCAAGAGATGTTCTTGACTGAGGAGAGTTGGTTTGTCCACTTGGTTTCTGGAGATCCCAAATCTTCACGCTTCAAATATTACTTGTGAGTTTCCAATTTCTGCAGAATTTTTGGTTCTGGTTTTCTGGAGTTTTCTGGTTCAGGGCCAAACTAGGGTTTGGATTTCCCAAAGATTCAACCACCCAAAAAATTCTATCCATGGCTCAATATATGTGCTTCAGAGAGGTGTAACTTTATATGCAAGAAGATATTCAAAATTCCAACTTTTGCAGAAACCCTTATTTCTTCCAGAGGGAGAGGAGAGAGGGTTTCACCTTGTGAAAGTTGATCTATTCAGGCTAGCTCTGATACCTTGTTAATATTTAATATGATATGATAGATATCATTAGTGTTTAATCCAAATTCACAACAATATCATATGCCAAATCACAGAAAGAAACACAATCATAAGATAGACACAAATTTATCATGGGAAACCCTTAAGGGAAAGAAAACCCAACAAAACTTCCTCTGTATAATATGTATAAGATAAAACCAAAAAACAGGTATTCCTCCTCCTTGTTGGTATCTCTCTCTCTCTCTCTCCTATGCGTTACACAAGTGATTCTATCTGTGTTCAAATGAGAAGCATATCCACTCTATTTATACTTTTTTGGTCAACTGACTTTTACCCTAATCAAGTCCGCCCCACTAAACTATCTGGGCCGACTTCACCTAGGAAATCACAAAACAATATTTTATATATTCATTAGGGTACTAATGAACCGACTTACAATGGAGGCTTTACCTCATACCACTATGATGACCGATTACAATAATAACATGCTGACGAAGGAATAATAACATCTCCCTTAGGATACATAAGTAAAAATACATTTAGAATATCCTTTGAAGTTACAATATTTCAACATTAACTTGATATACCCCTTTCCTTCAACTCGAATTTGGGTGTCATCACCCATGTGAATAATCAGATCATCAGTAGTTTGTAATAAAGAGAGTGATTCTCTGGATGCAACCATATGATTGGAGGCTCTTGAATCAATGAGGAAGGCATGTGATTTTGAATAGCTAGCCTTCAGTGCATGGCATATCTCATCATGATATTCAGTTTTTTCTTTAGTGTCAGTCTTCCTTGCACCTTTAGGGAGGGAACTATTGTGTCGCTCAAGGATTTTTTCCATATGATCAATGGTATTCTTCATACAATACTTCTCTGTATGGTTTCCTTTCTTACATTAAGAACATTTCCCCTTATCATACCTTTGATTTTTGTCCTTCCTAGAGCCCGAGGCTTCATCTGATGGATCAAAATCATCTTTAGGTTCAATTTCAGTGTTTATTTTATTTTTCCCTCTTTTCTTCCCTTTTTCTTGTGCATTCCCAGAGTATCTATCTAACAGGGCCCGATTATTGGAGGCATTGAGCACTCCCATCTGAATGAATTTGTCTTGCTCTTGGATTAACTAATCTGCAAATGCATCTAGAGAAGGAATTTCTGATTTTGGGATGGATAATATTCTGGAGTGGAATGTAGATACAGAGACTGAGAATTCTGATCCAAGCTTTCTCAGAATTGACAGAACAAGCTGCTCATCCTTCCTATCTATCCCACATTGCTTGCATTGCAAGACTATGCCTTTGCATTTCGAGAAGAACTTTTGAATTGTCTCGAAGTTGTTGGGTTGGAGTGCAATGAGCTCATTCTATAGAATATTTCCTCTTAGCTCATCTTGTTTCCCAAACAAAGATTCAATCTTGTCCCATATTTCCTTCGAAGTTCAGAGTCCCTCAAGGTGGAACAAAAACTCCCTAGAGATGTGGATGCAGATAAAGTCGAAGGTTTCATCTAGCCTATTCATTGTTGGTGAAAAATATTAAACAATTATAACATATCCAATGATTTAATTGTCAAACCGGAGAGATCGTAAACTTAGAAGCGCAAGCAACATATATGCAGGATCGAAGTGATACTAACCTATTCTACAACTGAAATTGAATCTAATTTATGAAAACAGGAAATTGTATGAAAATAAATCTAACTTCAGAAAGCATGAAATTGCATAAATTAAACTTGGTAAAGAAAGACTGAAATTAAAAAAAGGGAAATATAATCTATAACAAAAAGCATGTAAAAAATTATAAATAGATGTGAGCTCATGACAAATCTATACTAACACTTCATAAGAAAGAAATCATTGAAATCCTATACTAACAATTCATAAGAAATAAACTCAAATTAACATGAGAGAATAAAAGGATTTGCATTAAGCATCATCTCCATTATATAACAATAAAAAATCCACTCTATAACTAACTCTCAAAAGACATAAACTATTCTCTACTTCCACACCACTAGAGAGGCCTCCTTCAAAATGAGGAGAGAGCCCTCCTATTTATACATGAATTCAAGATAACTAATGATAATTACAACCCACTTTTCTCTCAAATTATCCCTCAAAATCCTCCAGCATATCCACTTTTCTCTCAACTTATCCCTTCAAATCCTCCAACAAATATGGGATGAGATATTCTCTCCATATTTCCATAATCCTCTCCTTGAAATTAGCTTGAATTATCGTTTTCAAATTTTGAAAAGATGGAGAAAACATTCGGGAAGATTTTGAATACTCCTTGGTTGAAAGCTTCAAATATCCCTACATTACAAATCTCACAGAAATATTTGAGATATATATGAAAAATATAATAATTTATAATATTTAATCAAGAATTCTCTTAAAAATACTTAAAACAAATAATTTGGAAAATGGTAATATAAACCCATATGTACTATGAAAGTGGTGGATATTAATGGTTTTATGGAAGGATAAAATAGGAATAAGGTGACACATGGTATATGAAAGATGAATAAAATGTGGTATTTTTGCGACCCAACATTCCCCCCAACTTAACTTGGTGCATGTCCTCATGCAACTATGCATTGATTCTCTTTTAAAACGTTTGGCTTTGTAGCTAGGATTTACATGATGATGGTATGTAACAATAAATCATTCCATGACTTGAAATGCATGAGTGGCAATGATTTTCATTATGGTTGGTTCTTGTGTGACAACCATAAGTATAACAAATGTTTGTTCTTGTGTTAACAACATTCACTCGTTTTACTTGTATTTTTGCTACAATACATAAGATTTAAAAGTATACATGCATTAGATGAACCATCAATGTATATTAGAAAGCTTTTTCTTCATATTATGAATCATGCCAATATATATAACAATTTTTACAAATCATAGTTTGGGAAATACATGTTGGTTAATGGTAAAAGAGATGATGAATATGTACAATGGTGATGAATAGTACCCCCCCCCCCCTCTAAATTGAAGATGTATTATGTGTAGGAAAATGAGAAAGGGAATATAGTGAGGGAATTTCCAAATTTATTTATTTCTAGCATCCAAGGAATTGCATGATTAAAGATTAGAAAAGAACATACCTTCACCTACCCAAAAAATATATGAACTATGCAATAGGAATGTGGTTGTTGCTGCTGGATCATAGAATGTGAAGTGAAGGAACCTAAACTGCTGCTTTGTTGGATGAAGTAAAAGATAAGAGTTGAAAGTAGAACTGTGGTACTCTCATATGGCTAGAAGTATGCTGCTGTAAAACTATTGATGGAGTCATGCAAAGTATATAGTCTTCACCTGGTACAAAACCTGATGGTACAATTCTTACCATGTGAATAAATGTGTCGATGTCGAGCATGGAAAGAAGTCATAGCATTATCGACCTGTTGAGGCATGGAAAATCGCAGGTAACAACAATTAGGGATTCTCCCCAGTAAACGTTCCCAAATAGCCCATTACTATTTGGTATGGAGAATCTGTCCGGTTTACAGTCTGGCTACTGTAGGTCAAGTAACAAAATAAAAAGGTTTTACCGGTTACGGCCCGGTCCACCGTGTATATTTTTAGTTTTTTGAATTTAAGTATGATATGCAAGTGCCTATCTAAGAATGTAGATTGATAGAGAATACGAGGAGTGGTTACAATGTGATGCGCAGGTTCTTACCTCTCGTCTTAACTCTCTCGCATCTAAATCACATACAACAAGAAAAAACTAAAACTAACTATCTACCCTATCCCTAGGGAGCAAGATTATCATTTTCCAATGAGTAATGTATTTTGTGCATGCATTAAGAAAAATCACAGATAGCTATTACTTATTTCAAAACACATGAACATTTATAGATATATGAACAACTAGATAGCTAATTGTTTATGAACATCATTCATTACTCATAGTGGAAATTTCATAGAATAAACTAGAGCGCATTCATAACAAGAACATAGGTTCAAAGAGTTAGAACAATCTCACAGTTAATGTATAACAACTGAAAACGAAATAGTTCACATTCAACAAATTCATAGCACAACATTTGAAACCTTCCACAAAGCTTTCTCCAACAGGAAACTTGTAATTTCTTTATGCAAAAGGAAATAATTCTTTTTACATCATACTCTCACAAATCTATTTGGGAAAAAGTCCTAGACTCTATCTAACTCTCCTATACTTATACTACAAGCAAAAATCTTGGGCTGCCCCTCGGTGACCTTTGGGCTCCCCCAAACTGTTTAGTCCCATGATTTTGTCTTTTAGTGAGTGCTCATGATTTATACAATACGTTACATTTCATATTAAGATTTTAAGAGCACTTTATAAAAAGGGACCAGCTTGGTAACTGATTAACTTTTCCCAAGCCTAGGCCTTTGCTGCTATCGATCTGTTTGAGATCTCAGACCCTTACTTTCTTCTCCTCTTTCTTCATCTCTGCTTCTTCATTTTCTTTCTCTTCCTTCCTTGCTGCCTCCTTTCTTCTGCTTTGTCTTCTAGACATATCTTCTCTACAGAAGCAATTATCTTGTCATGAATAAGCAGTTCTGAGATCACTTAGCATTTGAAAAAGTAATGCAAACTGTATTAAAACATAAATCTTGTAAAGTGAACTATCAAAAATATTAATGCATGAAGAGAAAAAATGATAATGCAATGAAAATCCTGCCCTTTCGTATCTTGAACTCCGCTCAATCCACTGTCCAAACTAAAATCGCAAGCCCGAAAAACAAAATCTTTACTCAATCTAGGCCACCTCTAGAACAAGTCGACATCCTCCGATGAAAGCATGAGAGCTGACAAAAGTAACCGACATCAAAAAATAGGGTAAAAGCACATGAGAAAGGCAGGAAAAAACTCACCGATGGGAAAAACTAAGCAGTCGGATGGTTAGTGCACTAAGGAGCCGCAAAGGAGGAAGACATAAGGGCTACAACTTTCATGACAAAAGGACATCATCGATGATCGAAAGAATGAGGAACTAGCTAGACATGCATCGGTAGATAAATCAACTAAAAATCATAAAGATAGTGCGAACGATTGCCACAACGACGGATGCGAAACTGACTACGGACCCCGCAAATCATGAAACCGTCGGTGATTGAACAACTAAAGATCATGCATCGACAAATCAAAGGGCTAGTCCTCCGATCAAATGTAAAAAATAGTTCCGAATAGCGAAAAGAAAACAAATCATTTTAAAAACAAAAAATTGTGGAATCGACAAAGGTATGGGCTTTCGTCGGGGTGCTTGCAATCTACCATCTGAAACGATGGCAACACAAAGGACTAATGCTCCGGTCGTGAGAAAACATAAAATGCTGATAGTCAAAAGTTTTGAAAAAATAAACAAAGGAGATAAAAACCATCGGTGAAAAACATGACTGTCCATCGGGACATTCGTAATTTACCTTCCGCAACGGCGGCTGCATAAATAACTACTACCACGATTCACTGTTCAAACGACCTCCAACAGCGATAAAGGAAATCAATCCATAAGTCAAAAACTTCAAACTTCATAGTCAAAAGAATTTGTAGACAAAAAAAATCATTCATCCTCCGAATGTGGTAAACAATTGAACTCAATTCAAACTCAGGAAAATCCAAAATTGTAGCAAAGGAACAACCGAATTTAAGAAACCAATAAAACCAGGCAAGATAAAATCAACAAGGAGGGTCCAAAATTTTAAACATTTGGGAAGAAAGTTGCAGCTGCAACAATTTGCGACTATCTCGTGAACCCAGATCTCTGGAAAACTTCTTCTTTGAGAAATAGACTGTTTTGACAATAAATACTAGCATGCTGAATTCCTCTAGATGTCTGGATTTCCCAAATGACAAATGTATGTACTTTAATCATTGATATCAGTCCAATTTAGGGATCATGGGAGCCAAGATTTAAAAGTCTAGATAACTCTTTTGAGGCCAGGAATATGAATTTCATTTTTTACCTCTGTCTTCGGGTAGTTTCTAGCTTGGATACCACAGGATTGTAACATGTGGTAAACATAAATATTCATTTGTTCCTCATTCCCATGCCATTTTGCACCTTTTGTGCTTCTGGACCCTTTTGTCCTTTTTGAGTCCTCCTGCATGCCTTTCTTTCTCAATTTTTATTCAGGCTCCTCTTGTTGGAGACATTTACCATCATACACACTCTTTTGGTCAAATTGGCCTAGTTAAACCACTATCCTAAGTTTAATTGACATCAGTGGAGCATTAATTGCCATCATCCACACCTACCTATAGTCAAGGAGGCTAACTTAGCCTTCTCCTACAGTCAAGGAGGCTAACTTAGCCTTCTCCTACAGTCAAGGAGGCTAACTGGAGCACTCCGAGGGTGATCTGAGTGATATTAATGCACCTAATTGCTAACTGGTGGTTACAATCAGTTCAACCAGTCAGTTACAGTCAGTTAAGGCGCCTCCATTCATTAAATATATTATTTAATGATTATTTATTATTATTTAATGATCTGGAGTCAACAAGGCGCCTCCACCAACTTCTGATGGTCAGTTCAGCTTCAGTTAACCTCATCGGGGTTCATTGGAGTCATGGAACACTAGCACTTGATGGTTGGATTGCTATGACATGTGTTTTATCTCCTTCAGTTGAGATTCAGTCATTTATTGCACTCCGACTTCAGTTAGGGTTTGGTGAGTCAATTAGGGTTTTGGTCAAGTGGTTAACTGAGTGAGATTGAGTGGTTGAGAGTCAGTTAAGCTAGACTCACTCACTAAATTCGAATTGTCTCCTTAGGTATTCGAATTCTTCATGGAGTTAAGCAATTGCTCAGCATTGGTATTGTAACCCTTTATTGTTTATTAAATATACAGAGAGGAAACCATTCTGGTTCCCGATTATTTCCAATTCATGAGTATTTGTTAATTATTCTTTGATGATTTTGATTCCTAGTTCCTAGATCATGTGCAAGAATTAATATGGTATCAGAGCTTACAACGGGACAAAGAAAAATCTCTAAAAAACAAGATTTTTGACAGATTTCTCCATGAGAAGTGAGCAATACCTCAAAATTCCAGCACTGCACCAGAAGCCAAGGCTTACCACTTAATATCCCAAGTAAAGAACTTGTTGATCAAGCTTGCTTGATTGACTATGCTAGGTGTGATGAAAGCCTAGAATGTGCAGGTTGTCCGACCTTACGGTGCCTCTTTTGTTTTGATTTGCAGGTTTTATCAGGTACAACTTCGAATGGACTCATCAATCCCTCTTCTCACCCCATCCACAAGCTATTCGGATTGGAAGTTGAAGATGATTGCATCTCTGAAGAGACGAGGTCTCTATGAGGTGTCTATTGGAATTGGAAAAGAGTCTTATGAGAATGACAATGACTAGATAAATGACGGTGATAGAGCTTATGGAGCAATATGTCTGACCCTTTCTGATAACTTGTACTACCTTATTGATTCTGCTGAATACCCAAAGGAAGTCTGGACAATATTGGACAAAACCTTTGGCAAGCACATTGAGGATCATAATAGTACTTTGGAGATCACGGCCAGCACCACAAGAGTTCTTCACTCAAAAATCTCAGCCTCTACTCTCTCTGATGAAGTTGTTCAAGATGAAGATGAAGCAGAATCTTCTACACATTCAATTCGAATTGAAGAAAGTCTCCATGAAGTGACTCCTTCTCTTGATGCTCTGGAAGTTCATGAGATCTCTGATATCTCATCTTCTCATATTACTGAAACAGAAGAAGACATTTGAATCTTTGATATTGAAGAAAAACACTGCTGCACTTCCATGCAAACATTCACTGGTGATTTTCCTTTGAATTATGTGCAAAATTTACCAGTAATTGCTTCTGAAAGTGAAGAGAAATTTGATTTTTCTTCCTCTAATGTTGCTGCTGGTGTGCAAATATGTGATACCTTGGATATTTTGGAAGAAATATCAGATTACCAGAGTGATCCATTCACTCCCCATGATCTAGATCTTCCAGCAAATTCCTGCAGGATTGCATGCACCAAAATTCAGAATTTTGAAGAAGAAGAAAACTGTGCATCTACCGTCTCGGTTGACCATAATTTTGGATCTGATATGATATTATTTGGATCTGATCTGATATTTCTTGGTTCAAAATTTCAGGTTCATAAACCTTCAGTACTGCTTGTGGCTGTTCTCATCAACGGTGTGAAGAAACAAGTACCGCAAGTCTCTTACAAAACTGCTGCTGGGGATTTGATTTCATTTCACAGTTTTGGATCTGTTGTGAACTTATTTAGATCTGATTTACATTCTGATATGATATTATTTTGTTCATATTTTAAAATACAAAAGCCTTCAGTCATGCTTGTAGCTGCTCTCACCAATTTCGGTGTGAAAAATCAAGTACCGCAAGTCTTCTTCAATTTTGTTGCTGGGGATTTGGTGTTAGTTTCCTCTTATGAGGTTGCTGATATTTTATTTTGTGAATCATTAGATATTTATAAATCTATATCATATTATGGAGCTCAAGCATTCGCTCTCCAGAGTCCCAGGGATTCTCTACCTTTGGTCACAAGCTCATCTCCTCACAGAACTAGTAAAGAGGAAGACATTCTACATCCGCTTGGACACTTGATCCTAAGATTTGGGGCTGATTTTACCAATCATGGTTTTCTGTTCAGGGCTGCAACATATCAGTTTCTTGAGTGTTCCACACATGGTTCAAATCCTCAAGAACCTTTGCTCTCTCTTCAGATGATTTCCGTTGCTCTACATGGGTCCAGTTTTCACCGTGCAGCTGTTTATATTTCTGATTCAGTTGAGTGCATTCTTTTTCTTCCAAAGTGGAAGATTCCTCCAGACATATTCATTTAGTTTGGATTCAGAGGTTCACATGCACAGTCTCAGGATATTGCTGCATAAAAGAACCAATTATTGATTTACTGCTTATTTTGAGGGGGGGTATTTTTCCCATGAGGTTTTCCCCGTTTCCTTAGTTATATTAAGCAGTTACTTTATTGTACAGGGTGACCTATGGCCTTTGTTTCTAGGGCCCTAACATTTTATGCATCTATGTTTTCTAACTCTTCCTGAGTATAGCTTAAGGGGGGGTGTTGGAGACATTTACCATCATACACACTCTTTTGGTCAAATTGGCCTAGTTAAACCACTATCCTAAGTTTAATTGACATCAGTGGAGCATTAATTTCCATCATCCAGTCACACCCATGCCTACTTACAGTCAAGGAGGCTAACTTAGCCTTCTCCTACAGTCAAGGAGGCTAACTGGAGCACTTTGGGGGTGATCTGAGTGATATTAATGCACCTAATTGCTAACTGGTGGTTACAATCAGTTCAACCAGTCAGTTACAGTTAGTTAAGGTGCCTCCATTCATTAAATATATTATTTTATGATTATTTATTATTATTTAATGATCTGGAGTCAACAAGGCGCCTCCACCAACTTCTGATGGTCAGTTTAGCTTCAGTTAACCTCATCGGGGTTCATTGGAGTCATGGAACACTAGCACTTGATGGTTGGATTGCTATGACATGTGTTTGATCTCCTTCAGTTGAGATTCAATCATTTATTGCACTCCGACTTTAGTTAGGGTTTGGTGAGTCAATTAGGGTTTTGGTCAAGTGGTTAACTGAGTGAGATTGAATGGTTGAGAGTCAGTTAAGCTAGACTCACTCACTGAATTCGAATTGTCTCCTTAGGTATTCGAATTCTTCATGGAGTTAATCCATTGCTCAGCATTGGTATTGTAACCCTTTATTGTTTATTAAATATACAGAGAGGAAACCATTCTGGTTCCCGATTATTTCCAATTCATGAGTATTTGTTAATTATTCTTTGATGATTTTGATTCCTAGTTCCTAGATCATGTGTAAGAATTAATACCTCTATCCATAGTGTTTTTTTGTGTGAGAGATGTATTTAATTTTCAGCTCATGGACGGAGAAGAACTTTGGCAATTTTGTATTCATATGATTTAGTACTTTTTTTTTATACATATTGCTTTCTCAGGAGATTCTTGACTCTTATTTTTCTTTTGGCTTTCAATTCTTGGCATGGGATTATTTATATAATATACTGTTTACCTTGCTTCCTTTCCATGGGTCTTTTGTTGTCCCTCCCTAAGACATTTTTTAAATGTGAGATGGATGGAGCCTCGAAATAGTATTCCAGACCTTTTGATCCTGAGTTATTTTAAAAGGATTAAGTAGGACTTCAATGTGTTCATAGCCATTTAGGAAAACTGCTAAACTAGAATAAATTCTTTCAGATAAAACAAAAGTACACAGTCTTAATGTCAAGGATTTTAGTTAATCCAGAATTTTGATGCTCTCCATGCAACCAAAAGTTTGCTTCTTTTATTTAAATCCATCAAAATCTAAAAAACAACAGAAATAAGGTAAATACAAAATAAACAACTAAATCAATTTATTTATGTACAAAACAAAAACAAAAATTAGGAAAAATAAGGTTTGAGAACTAAACCATTAATTGGTAAGTTCTCTTCCCACCCCTGTAAATCTTGCAATTTGTAGGTTGAGGGGCCAATTTTTGCTACAATCTGAAAAGGGCCTACCCATAACTATTGAAACTTTGTGTGTTTCCCCTTTTCATCATGCGGGTGATCCCACTTAAGAACCAGGTCTCCCACTTCAAATTCCTTTTTTCCAGCTTTATGTTTATCAAACCACCATTTCACTACTTCCTATTGATGCTTAAAACATTCTTTGGGCCTGGATCTAGACTCTTCTGCCTTCAAAAGATTATAGATTCTAATTTGCAGGATTTCGTTATCTGTGCCTCTAGACTCTTGGGCTATTATGGAAGATGGTAGCATAATGTTAGCAGGAAGGATAACTTCTTTTCCATAAACAAGGGTACATGGTGAGACACCTAAGGAATTCTTGGGTGTGACCCTATCAGCCCAAAGAACATTCGGTAATGCTAAATGCCAACTTCTCTGGTTTTCTATCACAGTCTTTTTTAAGATCCTAATCAGATTCTTGTTTGTATATTCTGCCAAACCATTCCATTGTGGGTAGTAGTTTGCAGAATAGTGCAACTTAATTCCTCTTTCATGAGCAAAATAAGTTAATCTAATAGAAGAAAAATAAGTAGCATTATCGAAAACCAAGGAAATTGGAACCCCAAACCTGGTCATAATATGATCTTGCAAGAAATCCATGACCGCATCTTCATTCACTTTACGTAATGAAATTTCCTCGACCCATCTAGTGAAGTAGTCAATTGCCATCAAAATATATTTGTGTTGCAAGGAAGAATTTGGTTTTATCTCTCCAATGATATCAATCCCCCATTGCTCAAATGGTTCTGTTATCATCACATGCTTCAATGGTCCTGCTGCTTTGGCTTGTCTTCCTCCACACCTCTGGCAGATATCACACTTTCTGACATGGGCCTGCGCGTCCTTAAACAATGTGGTCCAATAGTATCCGGCTCTGAGAATCTTATGAGTTGTCATATCTCTAGAAAAATGACCTCCAACAGGTCCATCATGTAACTCTGCTATGACCTTTTTTGCATCTTCTTTCTCTAAGCATCTGAGAAGGACTCCATCATAATTCTTCCTGAATAAAATTCCATCAATGATCAGATATGCAGCTGATTTAAGGTGCAACGCTCTTCGTTGTTTGGAATTCCAATGTTCTGGCAACAATCCTTCATGAAGTTAATGAACAAGGTCTCGGTACCAGGAATCTGGAGCTATGAAAAGAGGACATACATCCATCATATGTAATTCCGCTTCATTTTCCCAGTCGTTTTCTTCATTGTTTTTACCTTCAGCCATTAGTTTTCACAGTCCTTGCCCTTTAACTATGGATGTTGGTTTGAATTCAAGGTCATATTCTTGTAAACCTATTACCCATTTGCCTCTTCTTTCACCTAATTCTTTTTGTACAAAAAGAGACCGTACAGCTGGGTGTGGAACTATTACCTTCGTCCGGTTCTTAAGTATGTACGGCCTGAATTGTTTTACCGCTTTGAATACTGCATAAGCTTGTTTATCGATAGCTGAGTAATTCAATTTGGCTCCCTGCAAACCAGTGCTCATAAATGATATGGGGTACTCATCTCCCCCATCTTCCTTCTGAGTAAGCACCGCTGCCAATGAATCGTCAGATGCGAAAGTGTACAAAATAAAATCCTTCTCAAAGTTTGGACTTTTGAGAGATGGTGCATGAGCAATAGATGTCTTTATTTTACTGAATGCATTCTTCTCTACATCAGTCCACTTGAATTGTACACTTTGTTTCACCATTTGCTGCAAAGGTTTAACAATTTGAGCAAAATCTGGTACAAACCTTCGCACAAAATTTATTGTCCCAATGAATGATTGCATACCTTTTTTGTTATGGGGTAAAGGGATCTGTTCTATGGATTTAATCCTTTTTGGGTCTATGGAGATCCTCTTTTTAGAAACCACGTGACCCAGTAGCTTTCCTTCTATAATTGCAAACACACATTTCCTTGGATTCAGTGAAATGCCATATTTTCGACAACGCTTGAAAATTTGTTTTAGATGGAATGCATGTTCTTCTCTCTTCTTTGAAAATATCGTGACATCGTCGAGATATACTACAACACTATGCCCAATTAGACCGTGGAAATCTATATCCATATTCCTCTGGAAAGTAGCTCCAGTGTTGATGAGTCCAAAGGGCATCCTTCTGTAAGAAAAAGTTCCCCATTTTGTTCTGAATGTAGTTTTTAGTCTGTCTTCTTTAGCTACTAACACTTTATTATAGCCAGAGAATCCATCTAATAATGAAAATAACTTAGAACCTGAAACCATCTGCAATATCTGCTCCATGGGTGGGACTAAATAGTTGTCTTTATCCAAAGCACGATTTAGGTTTTTGAAATCCACACATAGCCTGATCTCTCCAGATTTCTTCCTTACTGGTACCAAATTTGAAACCCATTCCGAGAGTCTGACTTTGAATATGATTTTGGTACCCAATAATTTTTTCACTTCACTCTGAATTAAAGGCTCCAGTTTTGGATGCATCTTCCTTAAAGATTACTGATAAGGCTTGATTCCAGATCTAATAGGAATGACATGATGTATAATCTTGGTGTCATATGTTTTAAGCTCTTCACATGTCTAGGAAAATACATCTTTGTACTGTTTGAACAAACTAATGAACTTATTTCTTTCACCCGGGGAACAACACTTTCCCAAATTTACATATTTGGTTTTAACTTCAGTTCCCAAATTTATCAGCTCGAATTGCAAAGACGAGCTATGAGTCTTGACATTTTTTGGTCTTCTGAATTTGCTGTCTAAATCAAACATCCGCTCTAAGGTCCTGACCCCTTTAGGAATGAAGTTATCGAATTTTAACTCAGCTTGGTGTTCTTCGTCATCGATAATTTCCCTTTTGAAAGTTTCATCATTCATCAAACATTCCAAGATTTGTTGATCATCATCAAAAACTCGTAGATTACTAATCATGTCTGGAACCGAAGGCCTGAAAAGTAATTCAATAGAACACTTGTTATTTGAAGGTTCAAGCCTTGCAGCTAAGGTAGCTAACAAGTCAGCTGCTGCATTCTTAAGTCTAGGAATGGATACAATATTAAATGCATAAAAAATTGTCAGCAAATCCCACACTTCATTTTAATAAGCTTTTAAATGAGGTGAGATGCAATGTATCTGTTTTCGAATTTGCTTTACAATTATTTTAGAATCCCCATACACTTTCAGATTTTCTACTTTTAATTCAATTGCTTTTCTTAGTCCCTGAACTAATGCTTCATATTCGGTTGTGTTATTGGTACATTCAAACTCTAATCTACATGAAAGAAAATGTTTATTTTTCTTTGGATCAATCAGGTAACAACCAGCTCCTGATCGTTCCAAAGTTTTAGATCCATAAAAAAAAGTGTCCAAAAACTATCTACTTCTACTGTACTTGAATAAAAAACTACATCTGAAACTAAGTCTACTATTTTACAGTCAAATTCATCAGCTCGTGAAAATCGAAGGAGATCAGGCTGTGTGTCTGGTGTACCGCTGGATTCTTCTACTTGGTAATTTCCCGGTTCAAGCTCAATAAAAGTAATTTCCCAACACAGAATTCACTGGTTCATTCTTACCCTCCAACTGAGTAACATTGTGCTTCATATGGGGCTCTCTTAATACTTTTATTTGATTGGGACTTCCCTTATAAGGTAACCACATATGTGACCAATTTGATGCAAAATATCCATTTAGCTTTGTTGA
Source organism: Pseudotsuga menziesii (assembly GCA_001517045.1). Lineage (NCBI taxonomy): Eukaryota > Viridiplantae > Streptophyta > Pinopsida > Pinales > Pinaceae > Pseudotsuga > Pseudotsuga menziesii. The sequence goes on along the minus strand of LPNX010752236.1, from coordinate 221,679 downwards.
TCAATCCCGAATCAAAACAAGTCCATAAGCCTTAGGTATGTCTGCTACTACAATAGCGATGAACTGACATACCATTTCATTTGAAGATAGTCGAATCAAAACATCCTCCATTACCCCAATTACCTTCACAGTTGTTCTATCTAACTGAATGACCTGCCAAGTAGATGGTTTAGGTTGTCCATTTATCTTCTTACAGACTGAAAGTGGCATAACATTGACTGATGCCCTCGAGTCTACTAAACAGTTGTGCACGTTATGGTTGAAAATTTCAAAAGTTAGGAGAAATGGTGGGGTTTTGCATTTAGACTTACCTCCCACACTTGCTTCACCAATTTCTTCTTCTTCAGTTTGATTGTCAATGGGAAGATTTTCCTCTGGTACTTCAAGTGCCTTTAACAATTTTTCTTTTTGCTGAGGCATATTACACATTTAAAACAATGAGATATTTGCCTTAGCCCTTTTAATATCTTCCACAATATTATATTCCATCTTATGTTCTTCGAGATTCTTCTTTACATTATCAATTTTTTCTTCGACGGGCTTAACAAGCATGTTAATTTTCTTTGGATTTTGACTCGTAATGGTGAATTCAGGTATTTTATCAGCTGTGGTGCTCTTCTGAATTTTCTTTACATTCTTTTGAAGTCTCTTGATTTTCGAGAGTATTGATCTGTCCTCTTTTATCAAACCTTGACTTCTTGTTGTCATGTTTGTTTCCGATATCTCCTCCTATTTTAGATAGCCTTCTTCAAACATTGAGACACAATCCCATAAAACCAGAGCATCCTCTTCTTGTTTTTATATGGGTTGCTTATTTTCTTCCTCTTCATCAGCTTCTGTTAGTTTGGAGTCCAATAGCTGATTCATTACTAATGTCATCGAATTGATCCATTGAGGGCAATTTTTTTCAGAATGAGGCTACTGATGAAAGGTGCAAAAATTATCCATACCAACCTCTATTAAATTCATTGATGCAAGACTGTGTGGAGGAGGTTTAGATTGATTGTTGTCCTCTCTCCTTTTATAGTAAGGCTTATAATATTTTTGAGCTTCTTTTTCCTTTTCCAAATCTATTATTCTGTTGGATAGCTTCTGCATCATTTTCACCATCCCTTCGAAGCCATGTGATTTCTTATCCTTAGACTTAGTCAGTAACAATGCTTTCTTACCAAAAGGTTTTTCTCCCGACTGCTCAGGATTATCTTCTATGCTCTCTTTTTCAGCTTCTACCCTCTCCGCTTCTTCATAAGTTTCTTACAATGTAGGTTTGACTGACATTTTAGCAAACATAGCCAAGTCAGGCCCCAGAGCTAAAGTATAGTATTCACTCAGAACTTTATCAGATGGTTTATCAGTTGCGGAAAATTTCTTTAGATAAGCAACAAACCTTTGAGTGAAACTATGCACTTTTTCTTTTCTTTCTTTCTTTAAAGCGCATAACCCCTTCATTAATGCTGCATGAGTTTTTTGGACTACATACTTACTTCTAAATATTCTTTCAAATGTATCCTAGTCTGTGATTGAGTTTGCAGGTAGAGAAAAATACCATGAGGCTGCTGCTCCTTTCAAGGTATGTGGAAACAATCTGCAAACTACATCTTCATGTTCTCCAACCGTTAGTCCTTCTATAGCCAAGTAAAATATTTGCAAATGATCATCTACCAAAATATTTTCACTTGGGTCAAACTTAGGCAACATTTTCTCAAAGGCCCGAGGTAAGTCATGCAAAGGGAGTGCCAGGTTTAAAGGTGACCTAGCCCTCCAAGTAGGTGTGGATTCGGTGGGATGGGTGGCTGATTTGCATTCACATTTGCCATGAGTTTGGGTGGAGAATGAGGTGGTGAGTGAACAGGGGTATGAACAGGTGAACAGTAAGGTGTATCTCGGATCGACTGATTCAGAGGTTGAACAACTTCCTGTCAGCCTGTTTCTACCAGTTCTTCAAAATCTCCAACCAACACTATGTCTTCCAATATAGGATGGTCTTTCTTCTTATATTTCCTTCTGGGTAAGGTAGGATAGTTGGTAATCCTCCAATTTTCTTCACATAAGCCCTAGTAATCCTTCTCAAATCGTCAACTACTTCATTATCGACAGGATACAAAAACTCGTTACCCTTCTCTTCAGGAATTGGATTGGGAAACAACCTGCTTTCAAAACTATCACCAGTGGAATAATCTCGAGAAAATGGGTTTCCTCGGACAACCATGCACTGGATGCCCTCCTTCTAGCGCCAAAAACTGTTGAGGCCTAGAAAATCGTAGGTAACAACAGTTAGGGATTCTCCCCAGTAAACGTTCCCAACTAGCCCGTTGCTATTTGGTATGGGGAATCTGTTCGGTTTACGGTTCGGCTACCGTAGGTCAAGTAACAAAATAAAAAGGTTTTACCGGTTACGGTCCAGTCCACCGTGTATATTTTTATTTTTTTGAATTTAAGTATGATATGCAGGTGCCTATCTAAGAATGTAGATTGATAGAGAATACGAGGAGCGGTCACAATGTGATGCACAGGTTCTTACCTCTCGTCTTATTTCTCTCGCAACTAAATTACACATAGTAAGAAAAAGCTAAAACTAACTATCTAACCTATCCCTAGGGAGCAAGATTATAATTTGTCAATGAGTAATGTATTTTGTGCATGCATTAAGAAAAATCACAGATAGTTGTTACTTATTTCAAAACACATGAACATTTATAGATATATGAACAACCAAATAACTAATTGTTTATGAACAACATTCATTACTCACAGTGGAAATTTCATAGAATAAACTATAGCGCATTCATAACAAGAACATAGGTTCAAAGAGTTAGAATGATCTCACAGTTAATGGATAACAGCTGAAAACGAAATAGTTCACATTCAACAAATCCATAGCACAACATTTGAAACCTTCCACAAAGCTTTCTCCAACAGGAAACTTGTAATTTATTTATGCAAAAGGAAATAGTTCTTCTTACATCATACTCTCACAAATATATCTGGGAAAAAGTCCTAGACTCTATCTAACTCTCCTATACTTATAATATAAGCAAAACTCTTGGGCTGCCCCTCGGTGACCTTTGGGCTCCCCCAAACCGTTCAGTCCCATGATTTTGTCTTTTAGTGAGTGCTCATGATTTATACAATACGTTACATTTCATATTAAGATTTTAAGAACACTTTATAAAAAGGGACCAGCTTGGTAATTGATTAACTTTTCCCAAGCTTGGGCCTCTGCTGCTATCGATCTGTTTAAGATCTCAGACCCCTACTTTCTTCTCCTCTTTTTCTTCATCTTTGCTTCTTCATTTTCTTTCTCTTCCTTCCTTGCTGCCTACTTTCTTCTGCTTTGTCTTCTAGACATATCTTCTCTACAGCAGCAATTACCCTGTCATGAATAACCAGTTCTCAGATCACTTAGCATTTGAAAAAGTAATGAAAACTGTATTAAAACATACATCTTGTAAATTGAACTATCAAAAATATTAATGCACGAAGAGAAAAAATGATAATGCAATGAAAATCCTGCCCTTTCGTATCTTGAACTCCGCTCAATCCACTGTCCAAACTAAAATCACAAGCCCGAAAAACAAACTCTTTACTCAATCCTGGCCGCCTCTGGACCAATTCGACATCCTCCGATGAAAGCATGAGAGCTGACAAAAGTAACCGCCATCGAAAAATAGGGTAAAAGCACACGAGAAAGGCGGGAAAACCCTCACTGACGGGAAAAACTAAGCAGTCGGGTGGTTAGTGCACTAAGGAGCCGAAAAGGCGGAAGACATAAGGACTACGTATTCCGCGACAAAAGGACATCATCGGTGATCAAAAGAATGAGGAACTAGATAGACATGCATCGGCAGATAAATCAACTAAAAATCGGAAAGATAGTGCGAATGATCGCCGCAACGGTGGATACCAAACTGACTATGGACTCCGCAAACCATGAAACCGTCGATGATAGAAACAACTAAAGATCATGCATCGGCAAATCAAAGGGCTAGTCTTCCGATCAAATGTCAAAAACAATTCCGAATAGTGAAAAGAAAACAAATCATTTTAAAAACAAAAAACTCGTAGAATCGACAAAGATATGGGCTTCCGTCGGGGTGCTTGCAATCTACTATCCAAAATGGTGGCAACGCAAAGGACTAATGCTCCGGTTGTGAGAAAACAAAAAACGTCGGTAGTCAAAAGTTTTGAAAAAATAAACAAAGGAGATAAAAACCATCGACAAAAAACATGACTGTCCATTCGGACATTCGTAATTTAGCTTTCGCAACAATGGCTGCGTAAAGAACTACTGCCCTGATTCACTGTTCAAATGACCTCCGATAGTGATAAAGGAAATCAGTCCATAAGTCAAAAACTTCAAACTTCACAGTCAAAAGCATTTGTAGACAAAAAAAATCATTCATCCTTCGAAAGTGGTAAACAATTGAACTCAGTTCAAACTCAGGAAAATCCAAAATTGTAGCAAAGGAACAACCGAGTCCAGGAAACCTATAAAACCAGGCAAGATAAAATCAACAAGGAGGGTCCAAAATTTTAAAAATTTGGGAAGAAAGTTGCAGTTGCAGCATGACCATTGATGCATGTCGTTAACCAATGCGATGCAATCTAACCATTAATTTCAATGAGTGCCAAGGTACCTAAGTACATCTCGCGAAGTGTGAATAAATGAGCTGATGTCGAGCCACTTGCAAGATCTAACGATCAAGGGACATTGATGTATTCCCATGATTGTTAGTGAGAGAACTTGTGATTAAGGCATGAAAGCCTCAAGGAACTAAAAATGAACTCTAGTCTCTATCCCAGATAAGGTGCTGAGGTCGATGGGGCAAGACTTGTTGAAAGGTGGGCCTTAAGGAATCCCACATCAGTCAACACAAGTTGTACAGAATGAGTGGTAGGACTATATATAAAAGATCTCACAGTAAAACAATTTTTATGGAAAGGGAAACAAAGCAATGTAGTCATGGAAAGGGAGCTGAATGGTTTTAGTCATAAGGAAAAAGATGAACTAAAAATGAGGAAAATGTGTGCGACTCAGACAGGTAGACACGGGGAAAGTCATGATGTATAAGGCAGTGAAAAATTAGACCCTAACCTGGATGACGAATAAGCTTGGAAGGAAAAAGGGTAAGTAATCATGACATGGAATAATTGGTTTCTGAAAGGCTTCTTTGTGGCAGAAAAATGTCCAGACATACATGGTGGAAACTCAACTTCTTCAAGCCTTTAATGGAACATTTTTCTGAAAATTTTCTGCGATTTTGGAAATGCCATCCGTTCGTCTTTGAACCTGCAAAAAGGTTAGCATTTTTCTGCAACAAACTTGTAAGAGTATTGAAAATACATGAAAATATGTACTTAACAAACCGAGTCGAAGAAAATAAACAAAATGCTTTAATACCTGAAAGTAGCAATGCATATTAAGCAACCCTTCTTGTCAAAATCTGTTTCTGAGTGACTTGCGAAAACAAGTTAATGTAACAATCATAAAATTTGATTTAGAGAAGATTCCAAGTTCATTTTGTAATTCTTAATTTTATGATTCTGTTTGTTACCTAATACTTTTTATTTATTTATATGTTTTTAGTTTTTATTTTTATTTCTATATGTTATCATAACCCTTTTATTATTATTGTTATTTTTTTTAATATATTTTTTAAATTTGATTTAGTTAAAAACAACAAACGATTTATTTTTATGTTTGACCTAATTTTTTTAATTATTTATTGTTATATATATACGTACTAACTATCTAAGAGAAATTAAAATAAAATATGCTAATGCAATTTCATGCAGAAGTGGGTTAGTGATATATTAAAATTTATTTATTTATTTATTTTTAATTTTGATAAGTTATATATATATATATATTTTAAATTTTATTTATTTATTTTTTAAACTTTTTAATTCTTTTATATTTTAAATGAAACAAATAAAATAAAATAAAACAAAATAAAACAGAGTATTATTCCTTTGGTTTTATGTTTGTTTAGTATTATTTATTTATTATTTTTGTTGATTAACTTAATATTAATTAGTATTTATATATTTTTAAATTTTTTGTGTTATTGTTGCTAAATTTATATATATATATATATATATATATATATATTTTATTTATTAAAAAAACAACAATATGTTTTTTATTTTAAAGTTTGATTAGTTTATATATATTATATATATATTAAGTCTATCAAGAAATTTGTTTGTGGTTTGTGTTTTTTTAATATATATATTTTTTTAATTTTTATTTTATTTTTTAACAAAAAAAAAGAAATTGGAACAAAACTTAGATTTTTTACATCCTCCTTTTACAAAGATGAATCCATCCTTATGTAATGATTGAGCAATAGAGAGAGAGGGTCAACCCTTTCAGTGGTCGACCCCTCTAAAAACATACTATCTTAATGATCTAGAATAGAGAAGAGTGTGCAAACAAGCTATTTTTTATGATAAGTTTAGCAGTTTCAATGACCATGTGGATACCCGTATGAATGATCATGCGGTTGGAGGTCTGGAATGACTGGCGTAATTAGCCTTCACTTTTAAAACAGAACTACATTCCAAATGGCATGGTTTATATGAAAATCATAACAAAACTGGAAGAAACACCTACCTCCCCCAAGCCAAAGATGTGCCAGGTCCTACTGTGAAAAAATAAAAATCAAGAAGAAGGCTTAGCTGTGACAGCAGCTGCCTTCGATTTCAAAGAAGATAAAATAGACTGTGATTTAGACTTTTTTTATTGGACTGTCATAGTGCACTCAATGCCTGTCATAGATGGGATGACTAATTGTATTGCTGCTCCACTGGGATGCCTGGCTACGGTTCAATTGTGGCTTCGACCGTGGCTGTTGCATTATTGGGATTTGATTTTATAATTAGTTTGCTAATAGACTAGAATACTCTCTACCTACTCGACTATGCTTGGCTCCCTATATGCATTGTTTCTACACTCATTATTCGTGGCTAGGATTCTCTCTATATGTTGTCTTATGCTTGGTTTCAACACATTCTAATTAAGGAACTGAGGATTTTCATCTCAACGCATCAAAGTTTGAACCAAAAAATATTCCAAGTATAACTTCCAGTGTTATTCCAAAAGGGAATTTACTTCATGGGCATTCCAATTTGCATACCAGGACAATTTGCCATTGTATTTATGCCATCCACTTGGTTCAATTTCTTCTAGCTCCAGGCCACCCTTTGAGCGATGTTTTAAATAATGTAATGCTAAATACTAATTCGACATATAATGTCATTCTCCAACTCATTCTCTGGAAATCTTCTACAAAATAAATTCACAATTAGGCAGAATTGAGTTATATATAAAAAAAACAAATTCATTATGGAATCCTTACATGGAAGCACATACATAGTTTTCTAAATGATTGGGGTTGAATTTTCTGAATGATTCGGTTTGTCACTCCCATTCAAACAAAGACGATCACTTAGAAAAAAACATGTAAATGTGATTTTAAATATCAATTTCTAACACATAGAATATCTTGTCCTGGTTCCACAATAAGGGCAAACTCACTTGGCACTTCTTCATGTCCATGCTCCAAGTGCCAAACAACCCTTCCTCCATCGTGCTGTCTCCATGGATGTTGATAGTTGAATCTGCTCACAATAAGGATATGGCCACTTACCCATGCGGAATCTCATGCTGCTGGTAACGCCCAATGGATTTACCATGGGCTCATGCAGCTTACCTGGTAAGAACCTGAATCCTGATTAGCTATTCTCGTTGATGTGGGAATTTCCTCAGAACCAAGAGATAGCATGTCGCTACAGGGAATAAAAGACACATTTTTGCTGATAGTAATGTGTTAAATTCTGTGATGGATTCAGTGGAATTATAATAATTGCAGATATGTTCTCGTGGTCAAATAAAGCGTTTGAGATAAGTGATAATTTGGCAGTTGGATTAACAAATTAACAAATTACTTAATGTCTTAATTAACCAATTAAAAAATGTTGGTGAATCGGCAACTTTAAACCATCCATCTATTCTGGTGACTTGGTTGAGTACTTTATTGTATTCATCAATTCTATTAGGTTAAATGTGGCTCTTTCTCCATTAAAAGGAATCTTTCTGTTGGTTGTTATGACAATCCGAATATGGCATGTATATAACAACATTTCCTCCATTCTAATGGAAAAATCACCCAAGATCTGTTCTATCATTTAGCCACGTGTTGTAGCGTCATGGTCTAGCCGATAAATAATAAATTCATAAAGTTTATCATGTCCAGTTTGCAAGAAAAGCAATCCGGGTATCAATCGATCAGTCTATCGTAAGTGAAAAATCTTCATTTTAAATTGTTCTGAACTGTTAATCCAAGAATATCCAAGCCCAAAATAGAAGGGAAGTCAATCGCATGCTTTTACACATGTGAATGAATCCTAGACACAGAGAAAGAAAATTAATTCATAAGCAAGATATTCTGACGTACTCTGCATGAGTTTGTTAATGGCTCCACTAAACTAGATAGGTGTGATACTATGAAGGACGATGATTTGGTTGTTGCATCTAACTCATGAGTTGGTTGTAACAAGCGCCAATTCACTAGTGTAATGGAGAATCAGTGGCAAGAGATTCACATTCCTTCAGTCCATTCGTTGAATTAAATGAGTTAATGAATTCAACTAAAGATACAATTGGCTGCTAACAATTAATAAAATGGAATGTAAAGGATCCCAAGAGAAAATCTCGTTGAGAAGATAGGCACAAAATCTTCTATTACGCGCAGGACCATTTCATCGACAACCTATGATAGCTAAAAATGAAATCGTGAATGGTCTGGAACGTCTGTTTATAATCTAACAGGCTTCTGATCTATTCTAATCACAGGCATACTTACTAGCGATCCAGAATGCCTAATTTGTGAATTGTTAGTCCATCATTTAATTGTTTTTATATTTTTTTTTTAAAGTTTTATGTTTGCAGGTTTAGCGTGAAAGGCTGAAGCATTTGCAGGTTGCGCATGAAAGGTTGTTTGTGTTTGTGTTTGTGTTTGCAGGTTACGCATGAAAGACTGAAGCATAAAATATTTACAACTATTTTTTTGCAGGTTTCAGCATGGGGGAAAACACTTTGTTTGTTTTATTTATTTTATTTTTTAACATATTTTTTTCTTTTTTATATATATTAATATTAATGTTTATAAATTGCATTGTTTTAATATATATATATAAGTTTCATCATTTTTTTATTATATATTTTGTTTGCAGATTTCTTTAAATTTTTACCATTTATTCTTATATATATATTTTTTATAAAACACTTAAAACTAGAAAATTTAAAACGAATGAACACATTCAAAATAATTCCTATGGAAGAAAAAATAAAAATTGTTTTATTTATTTTATTTTTTAATTTTCTTATATTTTTATATTTTAAATTATTCTTAACATATAAGTTGCAATAATTTTTTAATTTCTATCAAAACTTTTAAAGGTTTTTTTAATTTGTTTTCATATAAAATCTAAATTTTAAGGAAACCTAGGGTACAAGTTTTTATTTATAATTTTTTTTTAACTCTTAGAAAATTTAGGAAGAAATACTTTTGTGTTTTTTTTTAAATTTATTTTCACTACAAAATTATTTTTAATTCTTAGGGAGACTTAGAAAAATTATCAAAAAATTAAAATTTCCTAAGAAAAAATAAAAACTAGAACCAACATTCTCTCTAAAAAATTTAAAATTAATTATGTGTAGTGAAATTTCCAGTGGAACCATACATGTAAAAGAAGTAAAAGAATGTTCACATGTGGTTTTATAAAATGAAATCTAATATATTCAAAAATATGCGGAATTAGGTATTGTAAATGTAAATTAACAAAATAAAAACAAAAACAAAACCGATCTAACCTAATACTTACTTGGAACCATTGTTCGATGGAGCCTCCGTTTGCATGATGATCACTCGAGATCCCTTCTTTATCCTCTTCAATCTCCAGTTTCAATGGGTGTTCTTCAGCTGATATGCATGATTCTTCAAATGTAGATTCTTCCTTGTTTGCTTCAGGAGGAGTGATTTCATCCTTGACTGCTGTCAAGATCTCCTCTTCTAGAGAAGAGGAGATCCCAAGTTTTTCTAGGATCTAAGTGAGCTTCTCTAAGCTTATGCTCATCCTAAAATCATTTTACTAAAATCACATCAAATGCTGAAAAGAAAAGAGATGAAAAATGAGTACATGACAAATGCAACAAAAAAAACAGTACGAAGTGAATTAGTACAAAACGAGTGCAAAACAGAAATAAAAAGTGCACAAAAATCAATATAAAACAAAAAATGAACAGATACAAAATTAAAAGTAAGTTAGTATGAAATAAAGGCTAGCCCAAAAATGAAAGCAATTCAAACTTTTCACGACAAAAATGAAAAGGGAAAATTTGTGTAAAAACAAACTCGCATTTGCAGAAAATGAAAGAACACTCTTGCAGAAAAAAGAAAACACTTTGCAGAAAAATAGACACGCTTGCGGAAAAAACAAGGCTTTAGGGAACCCTACTATAGTGGATGCGTAGGTTCTTACCTTTCGTCTTACTGTTCTCCCCTCCTCCTTCCTATGTAATAAAAAAAATGAACTATCTACCTATCTAAACTCTGATCCCTTTTAGCACCTCCCTGGCAATGACGCCAAAATGTTGGTGAAAAATATTAAACAATTTATAACATATCCAACGATTTAATTGTCAACCCGGAGAGATCGTTAACTTAGAAGCACAAGCAACATATATGCAGGATCGAAATGATACTAACCTATTCTACAACTGAAATTGAATCTAATTTATGAAAATAAGAAATTGTATGAAAATAAATCTAAATTTAGAAAGCATGAAATTGCATACATTAAACTTGGTAAAGAAAGACTGAAATTAAACAAGGGAAATATAATCTATAACAAAAATCATGTAACAAATTATAAATAGATGTGAGCTCATGACAAATCTATACTAACAATTCATAAGAAAGAAATCACTGAAATTCTATACTAATAATTCATAAGAAAGAAATCATTGAAATTCTATACTAACAATTCATAAGAAAGAAACTCAAATTAACATGAGAGAATAAAATGATTTGCATTAAGCATCATCTCCATTACATAACAATAAAAAATCCACTGTATGCCTAACTCTCAAAAGACATAAACTATTCTCTACTTCCACACCACTAGAGAGGCCTCCTTCAAAATGAGGTGAGAGCCCTCCTATTTATACATGAATTCAAGGTAACTAATCATAATTACAATCCACTTTCCTCTCAACTTATCCCTGAAAATCCTCCAACATACCCACTTTTATCTCAACTTATCCCTTCAAATCCTCCAACAAATATGGGATGAGATATTCTCTCCATATTTCCATAATCCTCTCCTTGAAATTAGCTTGAATTATCTTTTTCAAATCTTGAAAAGATGGAGAAAAAATTTGGGAAGATTTTGAATACTCCTTGGTTGAAAGCTTCAAATATCCCTACATTACAAAGCTCACACAAATATTTGAGATATATATGAAAAATATATTAATTTCTAATATTTAATCAAGAATTCTCTTAAAAATACGTAAAACAAATAATTTGGAAAATGGTAATATGAACCCATATGTATTATGAAAGTGGTGGATATTAATGGTTTTATGGAAGGATAAAATAGGAATAAGGTGACAAATGGTATATGAAAGATGAATATAATGTGGTATTTTTGTGACCCAACATTCATAAGCTTGGATTTCTCAACATACTGTTGGGGCTCGACTTCTCTTCCCATTGTCATCCTAAATAGGCCTTTGTTGCAGAAGGCTATCTAGATATCTTCCCTCCAATCAATGTAATTGAAGGGTGTAAGGATTCTAGGTGATAGAGGAGATGAATTCTCTATTTCACTATATGTTGATCAATAAACGTTCAATAGCTACATAGGTACCTGCAAAATCACTGCAAAAGAAACTTCAATTCGCAAACATTTGTCATTTCAAACCTTTCCACCTTGACATGTGCACTTTTTCAGAGTCCATCACACCTAGATAGACTTCTCTCAACAGAATCTAGAGGGAGAAATGCAATGATTCCAGGAATTATGTGGAAAATCAGCTGCTTCTAGTGCAAGCAAGGAGATTTCTGAGGTTTGTTGTTGGCCAGAACATAGGCTCTGATACCAAGTTAAATTCCATGAACCATAGATCTACAAGCCAAAATGAGAGCTATCTGAAAACAAGTATGCAGTAGAATTATCAAATCAATGTAAATTGAACAACAAATTCACGACAAAAATTTCACAAAAATCAGACAATTATTGCTAACATTAATATTCATTAATTAATCAATAATATAATGGTAATACAATAAATAGAATTTGAATACTGTGGATAAGATTCGAATTCACCAACTCAAAGTAATTGGTTAGCTAACTCAGAGTGGAAATAATCACAATTGGAGATCGCTAGTTAACTCAGGACAACCAAATCAGTTTACAATCAACTAACTGATGATGGTAGGTGAATCACGGGGGCGTCACCTAGGGATCAATATGATATCATGTTCATTCATATTGGGGGGTTAAAAATAAAAAAATTCTAAACCAATATATTGGTGGTATACAGGGATGATTTTAGGGGCGAATTATAGCCCAATGGCGAATTTTAAGGGTTACCCAAAAAAAAGTGGGCGAATTTTTATATTAAAATGTTATTATTTTATTTAATAAATTTGCCCATTATTTATTTTGTATATAGCTTCCCCAAGGTAAATCACATTCATCCCGATTTAGAGAAAATATAGAAAAGGAATATTAGCCCACGAAATTATTTATTTTTGCCCACATTCGCCTGAATTTTTCCGACTGGGAGGAGATATTTGCCCAAATTCGCCCGATTTTTTTCTCATGAGCAACATAGAGATTCGCATGAGGAACATGTTTTTGCTCCTCTAGTGTTAAGAAACCCTAAACTGCTGAAAATCATCTAAGAAACCATGTTAGGCAAGTTCTAATCAAGATATCAGCAGAGTTTTTTTACAGGAAAACATTAATGGGCCATTGGTAGCAAGTTCCTTACATATGAGCAACTATCTAAAAAATTTATTCATTATTTCCTATGTGCCTCTTATTTGTTATTATTTCAAACATTTGGAAATCAAAACTCAACAAATTTGAAAACAATCCTATGAATTAACAAAATAAACCCACCTTGAAAGTTCTCCCAAAATATTATGTTTTTTAAATTAAAAATTAAAAGATACACCTAAACAACTAAAGTTTACAAAATATTCTCTTACTTATTGCAGCTAGATATTTTCACTGATAGTCAAATCTTACAGTTAGGGATGGAGGGAGTGAAGAATTGGTCTCAATTACAACGTCCTCAACTCAACATTTATTTTGTTAATTATGGTTTAAGCGCACTGATAAGCACACATTCAGAGCATCAGACTGTCAATCCAAAGGCAAGGAAGTAGATATCATTTCTCAATGGACTCATGTAGAGAGGATTCCCCACCCAAAATCAACTTCCATCACTTCCAATCTCAACTATTGTGATATCATAAACTCGTAACAAGATCAGGGCAGATGCTTTTATTGGCCAAATACCAATCACAAAATGTTTGTATTCATTCATATGCATGGTCTTGGCCACTAGCTTCATTGCCTACAATGAAAAGCTCTCTAAGACTTCCTTTCCAGTGGTTTCATCCTATGCCAGCACAGACCTGTTTCCATAGAAACCTTGAGGAAGTTAATGTTGAAGAATCTTGCATATGCTAACACTAAATAAAGTTTGATGAGCTCAAGCATATGGATTTATAGCCAATGGCATCTGGCTTTGACCACTCCTTCAAATCACAAAAATCTTCAACCTATGTAAACTTGGGATGCAAGTGTTGGACTTGTGTTCGGCACCTGGCCCACAGCAAATGCATCTCCCATAAGTCCTAATCGAAAGCTTCTTTTCCCTCTTGTGATATTTTCCAATCATCTAGTAACTAACTGTGGACTTCCCAAGGTTGATGCCTATCAGTAAATATTAGCTCCAGTTTAATAAAATCAATTAAATAATATTTTTTCTAAGAAGCAACTATACCGATGGGTTTAGAGCAATACATGTTAGAAGACTCTGAAAATAAATGAATAATTAAAGTACTGACTAAAAAGATGCTTCCAATCAAACACAATGAAACATATATTTTTATAAGTAAATACTAAAAAATCGCTGGAAAAAGAGTGCAAAACGTAGAACGTTTAGCTTACTCCTAAGTAAAATACTAAGAATAAGAAAAGGATTTGGTTTGGGATTTCAGAATATTTTTGGATCCTACACTCCTAATCACATGCAGGAAGCTAAGAAGCTTGCCCTCTTAGGCCATATTTATATGTATTAGCTATGGATGGTCTTGGTTATTTGTTGGAAGTAGCAAGAATACAGGGGAAAATCTAGGGGATTTAGGTTCATGGAGACAAGGAGGTACTTGACAGTCATTTTGTTGCTGACTAAATGCTATCAATTCACCTAGAACCTAATTTGGTGATTGAAAACATGAGATAACTAGACAGCTTGTGTTTCATTGAGTATGGTTCTTAGTGATCAGAAATCAGAATTTTGGCTCATAGGAGCTGAGATTCCATCAAAGATTGCTCCACACTAGAGGAGAACACCCTATGCAAATAGGGGGGTAACAGGAGGAAACTCTAGGCAAAATTTCCTAGCCTGTCACCCTAGGGATGCGTATTGTTTGGTACTAGGTTTGAACTTTGCAACTAGGATCTAAGGTGCATAAGAATCAATTTCCCTAGGCTGACCTCCTAGTTAATTGCATCAACATATCGTAGGATCTTGTTTACATGTTCTTTGTATGAATTCCCCAACTGTATTTCATCATCCACCAATTCAGGTACTCCTTGCATCATCAATTGATGTTTACAATCAATAAATCCCATGGTTAGTTTTTTATGGCAAGTAACTGCCAACTGGAATGATTTTGCTGTTACAGCAAGCAACAGTTATGGCATAAATTAAAATGGCATTTGGTTAATAATTTGAACATGAAAAGAATTTTGCAACACACTTGTATAATTATTAGGAGATTGAGGATGTGATTAGATGGAAAACTATAGAAGGAGCTTTGTGGCCATGTGTAGCATGTGTATCACTCATGTGAGGATGCTCTGTGATTAAGCAATTTGCATAGTTTTTCATTTCATGATTTATAAGGCAGAGTAACTAGTAGTCAGACATCTTATCTTCAAGGACCATCACACATTAATTGGCAGGAAATTGATATATGAGGAAACAAATATGGTAAGGACTGGAAAGTGTGTTTTATTCTTTTCTAAATCATTATTCCTTTCATTAGAAGTGTGTTTTATTCTTTTCTAAATCATTATTCCTGTGATGTTTTAAAAAATGGTTAGTTATTCCCTTTTACACAAATTAATAGAAATTTGTAGATTACTTATTAAAATGTGTACTCGTTTTTAATTTCATTTATCATCGTAGGGTGCCTCTTGTACCATAAAACTCAGAACTAGCCAGACTTAAAGTTTAGATGATTTTTACTGATGTTTATGCTCAGAGACTAGAGTTGGGTTTTGATGGTACTTCTACTTTCAATCTCAACCTAGAATTTGCTACAGCCTTCTGGTCATTGCTTTTCAGTGGCTGCAATATGACTTTTGGCCACTATTTGTGCTCAAAACTGCCCAGATTTGAGTACTAGGGCATTTTTGATGGTAGAATTAAACTCAGAACCCAAGATGAAGAGTGTTTACCTCATGAATGATCCCAAAATTGCTACAGGTCTCTTTTCAATGTTTTCATGCCTAGAAAGCGCCTAGAATTAGGGATTTAATACTGCTTGTTGTTTTTATTCATACCCAGATCTTAAAGTAAATATGATAGGCTCGATCTCTACATTGTATGATAGGCTCAGAAAATTAAATAAGAAACAAAATGATTTTCTATATGAAGTCTTTGAGTTGAATAACAGTGAAAATAGAATCTATTAGCTTGTTTTAATCTGATGGAAGAGTAAGTCTTCTGTATAATTAATCTTTATCTTACATGGAATTGAATTTGAGTTTAGCAATCGAAATCCAGATAATCAATGGGAATCTATAAACATGAGAATTGTGTGCGCAGATGCTGAAGGGATTATACGCATAGAATCTATGTTACGTGTAGTGATTGATATTATGCTCGACATTGTTACTCTAATTTCTATACATTGTTAGATTTGTATAACAAAGAAAATATGAAGGATAAGTGTTCTATCTAATGTGTTTTGATGAAGATAGAGCATCTCAGTTTCCTTTTCAAAAGGATAGGTTATGCTAAATACATAGATTCATTTAGTGGATCTTTCAAAAGCTAGGCATTTTGGCTAAATATACAAAGGATCATTTGCAAGTTGTACAACTTGGGCTTAGAATTCATTGATATATAATTGATTTCTTCGTTGATGTGATTTCAATGCTTGTTATTTCAAGTTGGTCAATAAGAAATTATAGAAATTGTGTTAAAAATGGGGCATTATATACCTATTTAGTACACACCATTGGAGACATTTGTCATCATATAAGGCAATGATCCTTTATGTTACATAGAACAAAGTCTACATATGTGTATGTCATGAATGTTGGGACTTTATGGCATGATGTATGTCATGCTTGTTTGAATTCTGTGGATTGTTTGCCAAAAGAATAATGTGGAGCATAATCTCTAATTCTATTAGTTTATTGGTTTGTCAAGATTCAGGTCCCCACATGTCCGCTGGACCATTAAGGGACGAGATAACAAGTGGAGTCCTCACTTGCCCTGAATCTAGTCAGTGCAGTTGTGTTTCATTGACACCTTCCAGTTGTATTAGTGTTATACCTCCTTCGGGGAAAGAGTCAATTAAAATTCATTGAAAGAGTCAATTAAAAGTCATTGAAAGAGTCAATGTAAACACTCATTGTAAGTCGGGTCAATATAAATTGATAATGTGCCATTGTATTAATTTTATATCATTTTTCTCATGTAGGCTTCACTTCTGGTTTCTATATCGATTTGGAATTTCA
The DNA here is from genome assembly GCA_001517045.1 of Pseudotsuga menziesii. Lineage (NCBI taxonomy): Eukaryota > Viridiplantae > Streptophyta > Pinopsida > Pinales > Pinaceae > Pseudotsuga > Pseudotsuga menziesii. The sequence continues at coordinate 204,615 of LPNX010752236.1, read as the reverse complement.
ATTTTGGAATATTAAGTAAGATGTCAAACATGGATTGTGGAAAGAAAAATAAAACATAAAAAAAGGATGTAATATGATATTTTCAAAAGCCTCAGTCCAATAATCCACATCCTATTCATGCTTCAAGCTCTCTTGAGTAAGGTATCGGTGAGAGAGATGTCAACACTTTTGAGAATGCATCTGCAACCCAGACAATGGATGGTAGAATACATTCCTCTAATGATCAAAGTGAGACAAATGCATTTCCATCTGAAATTGGTAGTTCAAATGTTGAATATTTTTCATTGCAAGGTGACACAGTGCATTTACGGAAAAGGAAAAAGGGCCAATGGGACGCAGGGAGAAAATTCAAAGCTGATTGGGTCTCAAGATACCCATGTATTGAACCAATACCTCCAACAAAAGAGAATGAGACCTCACGAGAAGTTAAATGCATTTCATGTAGTTGGAAACTTGGCAAGGTAGTGAAATTACATATGAAGTTAGACACAATCGAGAAGCATGTTGGGAAGGTGTATGATAAGAAAACTACAAATGATGAGAATAAATCTACTGCCAGATGGAAATCTATTAGCGAATGTCGACATCTCCAGTTTGAAGTGGAATATAATGAATTCTTACTAAATAAGAAAAAACTTGAGGAAAGTGGAGGAACCATCAAATATCAATTTGGAAAGATGATGGAAACACATTTCTTATCAAAGACAATACAATTAATCATTGTATTTCACCTCCTATCCAATCGTCATCCTATGACAAATTATCCAAAAATGACGAAATATCTATCTTTAATTCAAGTGCCAAAATTTCCATCTTCTCATTGGTCTTTATTGAGTGGTTGGGAATGGGGAAAATATCTAGCTCAAGTAGAAAAGGACGATATGAAAGAGAAGATTGCAAATGCTACATTTTTGTCACTGTCTTTGGATGAAGTTACGACTAATGATACTACTTCATGGATTTGCATGAGAATTTATATGGTCAATGACCATATCAGGCATTCCTATCTACTTGGAATTCATAAAATGACCAAAAGTTCTACAGCAGAAAATTTTTATGAACTTGTTATTGATAGTTTGAAGGAAATTGGTGGTATGGATCATTCCATGATTGCAAAAAAGTTAGTATGTGTTGGAGTAGATGGAGCATCAGTAATGCAAGGACAAAGGAATGGCCTTTGTGCTAGATTGCAACTCTCGGCTTCACCGTATATGCTCAGTATTCATTGTATGGCTCACATGATGAATCTTGCATTTAAAATAGTGAGCAACTTTTCATTGGTTTCAAAGGTAGAATATCTTGTACGTGAGGTTCATGCATACTTTTTTCGGAGTCCCAAATGATTTTTAGAGTTTAAATTTTTTTCTAATGGTGTTACAAATGGAAAAAAACTATTAAAATATGTTGATACAAGATGGATATCATTGAAGGGACCAGCTGAAAGACTATTCAATGAATATGCATCCTTGGTAGGGGTGATGTATGAACATCGCTGAAGTGTAGAAAAAGCTCAAACTCTTCTATTTCTACTAACTGATATAGAGACATTATTAACATTGGCTGGAATTCTTCCTATGCTTCATGAAATGAATAACCTCGTGAATATGGCTTAGAGTCGCACGATGTATATTGCTGAATACACAAGAGAAAGAAAATTAACATGTCTTGCATTGGATAATTTGTATATTATGGAAGATTCTTTTACATATTTAGCATTTACAAATTGGAGGAAGATTATCAATATAGAAAATGATGATTTTTTTTAAAAGTTTGATGAAAAATGAATGCTATGTATGGCAGTTCATGGGCATATGGTTCCCTTTTATTATAATGAAAAGATAGGAAGATCCACCAAACAGTGCTCCATCTCAAGAGAACGATTTCACGATGTTGTAATTTCAGTGAGAGACAACTTGAAAGAAATTGCAAAATCACTATCATCAGAGGTAAGAGAACGGGTTCCTTGAGATGAATTGTTGGAGGCCATGTCTATTGTATACCCTCAATATTGGGACCATAGTCAAAATGAAATTTTTTTAGAAGCTGACTTTATAAAGAAAATCAAGATTTTGCAAAGCCATTTTTGTCGAGAGGCCAAGATACAAAGAGAACATATTCAAGGTATTTTAGATAAAGAAAAAATGGCAGATCAATCTCAATGCTTTGGTAAAACAATGTGGGACCAATTTTCTCTGTCGGATAGTAAAGAATATGGTGCAATTACAAGATTATGGACTAAGCTCAGTGCTACGGGAAAGAATGTCAGAATATTTCAAATTAACAGATTTATGTCAAACCATGATTTTAGGATCAGTGGAGGATGAGAGAATGTTTAGTGCACTGACATTCTTGAAGTCAAAGTTGAGGAACAAGCTTGATAAAAATGTGGATACATGCTTAATATTATATGCAACAAAGTATGAGGTTGACAATTTTCCATTTGAAAGAGCATTAGCTCTTTGGAGATCAGATCGTGAAGGAAGGAGAGAAAACAATATAACAAATATATCTAATGAACTTGATGTGGAAAATGAGGACTAGAGCCAGTATGTCGAAAATGTCGAAAATGAGGACCAAGGCCAAAATGTGACTTGGAAATTGGATTTCACCTAAGATTGTATATGATCTCA